>BSBM01000668.1:26232500-26585000 GCA_027924585.1 Larix kaempferi | reverse complement strand
ACGAGGATGATGACGACGATGATGATGACGATGATGAATATGATAATCAAGATGATGAAGATGTCGATGAAGATGAAGAAGATGATGATGATGACGATGATGAATATGATAATCAAGATGATGAAGATGTCGATGAAGATGAAGAAGATGATGATGATGATGAAGATGTTGATGAGGAAGAGGGTGATGGCGATGACGATGATGATGATGTTTGAGTCTTTAAACCCTCCCACAATGTCAATGCATGCGTCTAGTCTAACGATGCCAAATTGTAGTCCAAGCTAGTACATATTTAAAATAATTCAACATTGGCCCCATGTAGCACATTAATTAATCTATAGGTAGGGTTTTTGATGCTCCAATGGTCAGTGTCAATCATGTTTGAGTCCATAAACCCTCCCACACCGTCAATGCATGCGTCTAGTCTAACCATGCTAAATTTCAGTCCAAGCCATCACATATTTAAAAAAATTCAACGTTGGCCCCATGTAACACATTAATTAATCTATAGGTAGGGTTTTTGATGCTCCAATGGTTAGTGTCAATCATGTTTGAGCTCGGAAACCCTCCCACACCATTAATGCAAGCGTCTAGTCTAACCATGCCAAATTTCAATCCAAGCCAACACATATTTAAAAATATTCAACGTTGGCCCCATGTAGCACATTAATTAATCTATAGGTAGGGTTTTTGATGCTCCAGTGGTTAGTTTCAATCATGTTTGAGTCCGGAAACCATCCCACACCATCAATGCATGCGTCTAGTCTAACCATGCCAAATTTCAGTCCAAGCCAACACATATTTTAAAAAATTCAACGTTGGCCCCATGTAGCACATTAATTAATCTATAGGTAGGGTTTTTGATGCTCTAATGGTTAGTGTCAATCATGTTTGAGTCCGGAAACCCTCCCATACTGTCAATGCATGAGTCTATTCTAACCATGCCAAATTTTAGTCCAAGCTAGCACATATTTAAAAATATTCAACGTTGGCCCCATGTAACAGATTAATTAATCTATAGGTAGGGTTTTTGATGCTCCAATGGTTAGTGTCAATCATGTTTGAGTCCATAAACCATCCCACACCATCAATGCATGTGTCTAGTCAAACCATGCCAAATTTCAGTCCAAGACAACACATATTTTAAAAAATTCAACGTTGGCCCCATGTAGCACATTAATTAATCTATAGGTAGGGTTTTTGATGCTCCAATGGTTAGTGTCAATCATGTTTGAGTTTGGAAACCCTCCCACAACGTCAATGCATGCGTTTAGTCTAACCATGCCAAATTTTAGTACAAGCCATCACATATTTTAAAAAAATCAACGTTTGATGAGAAACAACTTGGAAACTACAACTTGGGAAAATAGATTATCCTTGATGGTAGAAATGAAGAAATGATGATGATGATGATGATGAGGATGACGACGACGACGACGACGATGATGATGATGATGATGAAGATGAATCTAACGACCTCACCATACCACCAACGGCAAGAGGCGCATCGGATATCAGACTTATGACTTCAAAAGAAATATCTGATGAGCTTGCTAAATCACTGACGACAAACGTCGTTGGTCTTTCTAAGTAGCTGCGTCGGATATCATACAACGATGATGATCATGATGAAGATGATCGTCATGATCAAGCATGTCATTTGGGTTAGCATGATAATTGTGCATTTCCTTACTAAGCTTCTCTCTGTTTCAAGAATAATTTAATATTCTCTATTAAACATGGCCAACCACGTGAAGGTGGAAGCTCTTATGGCCCCTCCCCCCCCCCCCTCACATCACTCTTAATTCCCCATAACCCGACAAAAATATCTATGTACAAAAAAAAAAAATGTGTTTTTTTTCATACTCTATAACAAGCAATGTTTATAATTATAACATACAAGAAAATGGAAACTCACTAAGAAACAGTTAATTTATTATACGAACTGGCAAAAAAATTCAATATTTCTATCGCAAAATTAAATCAAAATATAGAAAGTAGATATATTACGGCATACCTCGTACACTTCATTGGACTTCATCATCTTCTCCATCTGAGTCATCATCTGTATCATCCGATGATCCATATTCAACATTGTAAGGATTGGCCATATCATCATCGTCGTCGATGTCAGTTACGATCATCATGTCATCTGTCTAATACATCATCTGATTCAAGAAATTCTTTGACATCTTCTTCTGGAACATGATCATCTTCAACGACGTCTTCTTCTTCGAGAATGTCTTCATTACCTTCATCTACATTATACTTTACTGGCCTTCCCCTTGGATCGTGTCTCACAGCAAATGACCAACCCGCTCTACTTGGAACCTCAGAGTAAAATACTCGTTCGCATTGGGTTGGAAGAACATAGGGCTCTGTTCTTGGCTCAAACAACCTTGTATTTACCATGGTAAATCCATTATCATGTTCAATACTTTGTTTTATCGGGATCACGTTGATTTAATCGACACCTGTACCATTTGACATCGAACAGAAATACCTTGAAGGAGTTAAAGTCACACTGAAGAATGTCTTCCAGATACCCATAGTATCAATTTTTCAGAGAGTTATGGATGTCTGTCACTTCTAGAAGAAACATTGGTCACCTCAAAGACTGTAGATATCCCACAATCTGATGTTTTCTTCGTTTCATCCAACTTTTTGATGCGATATCTACAGCCATTGCACCACATAGCCTTATGGTGTTTTACCTACAACAAGCCATACATGAAAAGATTACATAATGATCCAATATTTATGATTAACTAGTGCATGTTTATAATGCTATACAGGGAAAAAAATCAGCGTGTACAACGAAAATATTTTTTACAAAAAAATAAATAGTGTGGTTGATTAATATGCTTACTTGATTATCTTTTAAACCTCTTGCTAAATCGATTTCCCTTTGTGTTAAATTGGTGTCTCCATTACGATGTGAAACTTTAACCAATGAAGCCACACCTTCCCATGATATTCCATGACCAGATTGTTCACATCGTTCAATCCATACCTTCATCCAGTCAATATTGTTTGCGATGTATAAATGAATTGCATCCCACTCTCGATCAACTGTTTGATGACAATAAAATTAAAATTCAATACAAATGTATAGTCACTTAACAAAGTATATTACACTCTAAATTGATGCAAAATGTTGAATATAAAAATAGAATAGTATGATATATATACATAAAAATCAACAGTCAAATGTGTTATATTACCTTTCACTTTCCTCTATCTACCTTTCCCCTTCGGGTACTCCCCTTCGAAATCTTTATTGGAGTCCGGATCACAAATGTGACGTAAATTGAGCTTTGACGCTAATATAGGAAGATATTCACTAATATACAACATGTTTCGGTATACCATATATCCCTCCATCATAGAACCCTCAACATATGCTCATTTTCTGACCAAACCCTTCATAAATTTCAAGTGCCTCTCAACCATCCACATGGACCTTGAGTACGCAGGTCCACACAATTCAATCTCCTCAACTTGGTGTATGATGTAGTGTTCCCGTGCATTGAAAAATGCCAAAGGTAGATGCTTCTGCATTTCACACATGAGACGAGGAATTTCTCTCCTCCAATACTTTATGTCTTCTTTATGGAATTCTTTAGATGACAGCCATCTACAAGTGACGTGGCAACCCAATCAAGAGATTAAAGGAAAAAAAACATTATATTACATAACATGAATTAGAGAACAAAAATCAAATATAAGTTCTATGTTGAATTAAAAAAACACTAAGCACATGGAAAAAAACACCACTTACCTCATGTATTTCCCGAGATTATATATTATTTGTTTGACATTGTTGTCGAAGTTGTGCGGGATAGAGAGAGGTAGAACATACTGTAACAATATACAAATCGTTTCATTTTTTCAACAAATAGTAGACAAACAAAAATACCAACCATATTCACCGGAATAGAAAAAAAAATTAAATGCATACCATAATAATTACCTTCATGAAGACATGCCAATTGTGCGTTTTCACTCCCGCAAAATCACCTTTCTTTGTTATGATATTCTTCATGTTCGCACAAAATCCGGTGGGAAATTTAATTTTTCGCATGACTTCTTTTACAACATTACTTTGCTGGTCTGTTAGCATCCGTGGAAGTGAGTTTATATTATTTTGCTCTCCGTTGCTATGAAATTGAATGACGTCTTTCATTGCATGGTTGCTATCTTGAATGTGTTGCAAATTTTGCCATAATGTTTCTCACTCCTTCCATCCAATATTCGCCATAATGTTTTAGTCACATTCTTTCCGATATGCATTGTATCAAATAGATGAGCAATTTGTAGGTGCTCATAGTAGGGCAACCTACTAAATTGTCTAGGATAACTTTTCATTCCTCGTGGAAGCCCATTAATGCCTTCATGATCACATGAACGACAATCATGAATAGTAGTTTATAAAGAAATTACATAAATCAATGTCAATTACAAAACAACACACAATAAAACAATACAATATAGCATTTCATATACGATGATTCATACGTACCTTGATGATTTCTATTATATTGCAACTTCCATAGGTGAGGTGTCATTCTCTGCGGTTTTAATGCAGTCTCTTGCTTTACATTGAACAGATGTTTTTCAGTAGTTCGATACATGTGATTCTTAGAGAGGAAGTGCCTATACTCATCAAACACCTCCTTTCCTAAGCTTTTTGAATGACGAGATTTGATCTTAGGACAACAAACTGGACATGCAAATTTCCCCTTTGTCTGAAGATCTACATAAAGAGAAAGAATATCTATGTCAATTATAATTATATACAAAATGACTGGATTATTTTGAAAAACATGTGTGCGTAGTATATTAACTAGTTCATAAAATTAAATGCAAATAAAGTGGAACTTATAATTACATACCGCAAAAATGGGTTAACCCCGGGGCATCATGTATTGTCCATACAAGCATTGCATGGAATTGAAATTGCCTTTGTCATATTGGTCTAGATACGTCATACATAGTGATGCCATTCCATAACTTTAGTAGCTCGTCAATGAGAGGTTTGATATATGCATTCATATCTTTGACTTGGTACTTACATGATTGATTTGAACATATAAAAATATAATTATGAGACATACCGTTTAGATATATAAACCGCATTTCACAATAGAAAAACATTAAATATATATATGACATTATGAGACAAAATACGACAAATGAGATACCACTACATTAAAAAAAAAACTATAGACACATTAACATACCTGGAACAATCATCGACAACATTATGTGCTCCCTCTTTATTGTCAACCATGGAAGAATGTTATTGTTGATAACAAAAATAGGCCACACCGAGTAAACGGATCTCATCTCTGCAAATGGATTGACACCATCTGTTGCCAAAGAAATCCTAAGATTACGAGGTTCTTCTTTAAAGTGAGGCCATTTTTCTTTCATATCTCTAAATGCAAACCAATCTGCAAGCATCCGAATAATGTTGTCTTGACTTATGTTCCGTGCATGGTAATACATAAACTGTGCTATGTTTTTGTACCTGAACAGCCGTTGCAAACATGGAATAATGGGAATATAACGTAGAACCTTGCAAGGCACCTTTTTTGTTACTTGATCTGTTCGATATCTACTGATATGACATTTAGGACACTCTGTTGCAAATTCATGTTGATTATAATATAGAACATGGTCATCGGGGCATGCATGAATTGCTTCATACTGCATTCCAATTTCTTTCATGATGGCAGATAAATCTCGATATATGCGAGGTAAAATATTTGACGGTGGTAACAAATATTCACCTATCATGCTACAACAAATAAAAATAAAAATCTAGTTAATATAATATAGAAATAATATTAATGAAACACATTTCATCCGTATTAATTTGACTTATGAATTAACAATAAAATTATTAGACGATCATATATATTATGTGATGGAATATATTACATACCTTAACATCCGTGTGACTGATATGTTTGAAAGACCATTCATAACCTTCAAGTTCATTATCAACAATATAGCAGAGAGAAGATTTGTCTTGGAGCCCTCATAAAGGGGTTCGTATGCCTTCTCAAGAAGAGGTATATCATGAATATCATCAAAATGATCATCATTTTCATGATGATGATGATGATGATCATCATCCATTCTAACATTAAACGAATCATGGATCAAAGTATTTGTAACATCATCTTCAACTATGGTATCTTCTTCAATATGATCATTAACTTGTTCTCCATTAATATTCATAGCTCCATGTTCCTCCAGTACTTGTTCTGGAAGCACTTCCTCCGGACGATATGCCGTAGGATGTCTTTCCTTTATAATTACATGAAACCATCAATAGATAAAAGTTAATAGAAGAAATTCAAACGCAAAATGTAAAAATGTCAAACGCAAAATGTAAACATTTTTGTGATGCATTTAAAATGTAACAAATTTTGTACTATTGGGATGAAAAGAAGAATGACCAAATGCACTGTTGGTCAAACAGGTGCATCCAAACTATATATCCAAGAGACATAATAATTGACCCAATTACTGAGCAAAGCTACTCAAATATAACTCAAAATTTCCCATATTGTCCACTAAGGTAAGATAAACGATGTTATGGTTTCTATAGAGAAAATAGAAGAGAAACAACATGCCAATATAGTCGTTATTTCTATTATCATGGAAAGTGTCACAAATCTAGAGAGCTAAGTGCTTTCCCCGGTGAGTGGGTAGTCTCACTAACGAACAAATAAATGAGTTATTCTACTATACCCTAGATTCAACATGCACAAAAGAAAAAATTATTATAATAAATATTAAATATTAAAATAATATTTATTGTCCATGTTAGTCCCCATCTATTGAAACCACGATCAATAGATATAAGTTAATATAAGAAATATTAAAATAATACATACATTTACAAAAGCAATCAAAATGAAAACATATATAATGCAAAACTTACAAATGGATGATATTCATGTCCCCCCTCAGTGTGTCCATGTTCCCTACAATGTTTTGTGGCTATTGTGATCAAAATTCTTCTCCTCTTAAAGCCCCTGCATTGACTACATGGTCTATAGCATTTCCCATCACCCCCTCTTTCAACTTCTTCCCACAATCTAACAAACAATTGTCGATTTTGTTCGTCTGGATCAGGAATATTGCTAGTTGACATTTTCTCGTAAAGAGTTTGAATGAAGATTATTGATCTTAGAAAATCAAGCTCCACACTTCGCTCGCTTTAATAACAAAAACAATGGAAATAATGAAAAACAGTCCACCGAATAAAAAAACTTCTGCAAACCGTCACTTGTATAGAAAACATGTCGAAATGTTTCGATATTTATAGGTTTTAAAATATGACCGTCCATCGGATATCTAACGACTTGAACATAGTTACCGTTGGAGAGTAGCTGTCAGATATCCGACATGCTAGGGATATCACATGACGTCGGATATCCGACTCCCGAGAACCTTAATATATGGTCGGATATCCGACGAACCCTTCGCTCGATTTTAAAAAAACATCAAATTTCGTTATTTTGAAGGTGAAATCCGACGACACAGACCTTTTCGTCTGATGTCGTCGGATTTTGGGTTCAAATCTTGTAGTGATATTAGCGTAGTTATGAATTTTTTTAGTTCATATCAGATTTATATTGAACTTACATTATGCATTCACATAAACAATAACATTCATCCACATATGCGCAATACACAGAACACACATATTTTTACATGGAAACCTAGACGGGATAAAACCATGGAGTACTATCTTATAATATAAAGATTACATTCATGGAAGCACCAATTTCCAAAGTTCTCCAGCACCAAGTGGAAGGAGGCACCAACCCCTCGATTTTACAGGCACCGACCTGGAGGAATCAGCAACTCCGTAATTTACCAGATTCAACTTGAAGGAGGCACTAACCCCATACTACCTGCCCCATCCCGCCACCCTTATATGACTATGGAAGATATTATTACGTTGTTCTACTGATCCGCACACTCTTCTAATAATCTGTTGTTCACAATGATATGTGCACCTTCTATAAACTGATATCTTGCTTTTGCGAAATCACTTATACCAACATTACAACTAACTTCAAACTTCACAAATTGTGTGCTACTTCGTCATATTCTGCAGTCCGTGCTCAGGTTTAGTATGTCGTTATGTTTTTGTGCATCTACAAACTTAATTGATACTGCACATCTGGTGTTGTGTTGTTGTTCTGAATTTGCGCATTTGTATCATATCAATCTGCTCACCTTCTGCAATATTATACTTCTATCTTGGTGCATCTGTCTTTAGATAATCTGTGACCTTTTATGCATTATCTACGATACGACCTTTCTATTCTTCACGCTTGTCCCAGATTATTTTATGTTATGCATCTTCTGCTATGCTGTAACTCTGTCTTTAAGAATTAGACAAACTACTTCACTTCACGCACTCCTACATATACTTCAAGTCATTATTTGTGCACCTGTCTTCGATTATTTGTGACTTTCTGCGCACGTTTTGTGATATTGTCATTATGTTCTTACGCACTTGCACATCCTTTGTAGTCCTGCATTTCAATTTTCATGCAACTGTCACAGATAGACTACATCATCCTGGACACCATCAACAATTATGTTCATGGGAACTCGGCTCTCTGCGAGATCATGTTGTTCTGGTTACACAATCCCTTGATGCCCCGAGATGAGAAGCTTGCCAAATTTGTATCTTATAGTCCCAAGATTACAAGCTCACCTCAACTCTCCACCTCGGAATCTTATTTATACTTGTCATACGTGGATGGTAGGTCCACAGGTTGGTCATAGCGTCCCTTCTTCCTTGCTTGATGGTTCCACTTACTTCATGCTTTCACCACTTGTCATGTTCTGTGCCACTGAGTTGTCATATCGTGTGGGTCTTGTGCAAACTTGGTCCTTTGTCTAGTGGATCTTGCGCCCTTCTTGTGTCATCTTGTTCCCTTGATGTACCATCGCTTGTGGGACTTGTGCACTTGACTTATTTGATCGTCACTTTCTTTCAGTATTACTGTGTGTTTCAACAACTAGTATACTTCATCTGATTGGTGTGTCTTGTGGACTTCCAGGCCTTGTGTACCTGTCCAACCGAAACTTGTCCAACCAACTCTTTTGAATTTGCCTTGAAGTAACATTACTCGTTGGACTTGGGACTTGTGCATGTACATAATGTATTCCTTATGTACTTCTTCAAACTGCATGTACTTGATGTACTTCAGTAATCTGGATAGACTTCTTCAAGCTGGATTCCATATACTTATTCAAACTGGCATAGGAATACTGAATTCTCTTTGTCATCAGTTGACATCAATGACAACCAAAGTTCAACAATCTCATCCTTTGGAGTTGATGTCAACACCTCATGAAGCTGTGCATGTCAACACTCCTGAAATTGTACGATTCATCTATTCTAGTCGCAGTACTCCCCCCATGTTCTTTCCAGTTTGAGCCTTTGCTTGTTTATGCATTCTGTTGTCAATGCTTTTTTTCTATCTTTCATTTATGCAGGGAGCTCTTCCACTAAGGCATTCTTTCTTATCTTTTTACGTTGATCACATGTTTCATGATCTTTCCCCCCCTTTGACATCAATGGCAAAGAGGTGCCATCACCGTGCAATTACAGATTTTCATTTCTTTGGTTTAGTGCTGGTTTGATTTTCATTTCTTTGGTTTTGTCGCATTTACTGCGTTGTGACCGCTTTCTATTACATCTTCTAAGTTCACATATCTTGCCACGAAAACTAAAGACTCTTTGCACATATTTCCATCTGTTTTTATGTCCTCTTGTCGAGACTCTCATTATGTTGTGGATTGTGGACCATACCCAGTTTCTCCTTTAGATATTCAAACGTGCTTCTTGGGAGCGATTTTGTAAATATATCCGCAGTCTGTTCTTTGGTGTAACCATATTCAAGTTTGACAGTTTTTTGATGTGAATATGTTTGGTTTTGTACTGCATAACTAGATTTTTTTAGATGCTAACTACGTTTGTATTGTCGTACAAAATTTGAATGGGTTGATCAGGTTTCACTTATGTATCCTTCAAAGTTTGTTTCATCCATAGTATCTGTGAGCAACAGGCAGCTGCTACAATGTATTATGCTTCTGCTATAGATAGTGTGAATGATGGTTGTTTTTTGCTAATCCGACATACAAGGAAGTTTCCTAGAAAGAACGTAGCTTCACTAGTACTTCTTCTGTAATCAACACTACCTTCCCAGTCTGTGTCAGTATATGCTACTAAGTTTAGATCGTTACTTCATGGATACCACAGAAAAAATTTCATGGTCCATTTCAAATATCTTAAAATTATCTTCACTACTTGGACATGTATTTCTTTGGGTACTGCCTAAAACCTTGCAACAAGTCCTACTGCTTGCATTACGCCTGGTCTTCAGGCCGTTACATATAACAGGCTGCCAATCATTGATCTGTATAGTCGTTTATCTACTTCATCCTCTTTACTTAATTTGCACCCAGTGACCATGGGTATACATAATGATTTGCAGTCTTTCATATTAAATTTCTTTAGCATTTCTTTCACGTATTTGGTTTGAGAGATGAAGATGTTGTTATCTAGTTGAGATATCTGGAGTTCGAAGAAAAGGGACAATTTCCCAAGCATAGACATTACAAATTCTTTCTGCATGTCCTTAGCAAATTGCTGACTCATTTTTTCATCATTGCTTCCAAAAATGATATCATCAACATATACTTCAACAACAATCATCTTTTCATGTTCAATATTTATGTAAATATTATTATCTACACTACCCCTCTTGAAACCTTGTTGTTGCAGATATTTGTCTAATCTTGAATACCAAGCCCTGGGAGCCTGCATGAGTCTGTACAGAGCTTTCTTTAATTTGCATACATAGTATCTATTATATGAGAGAGAGAATCCATCCAATTGTTCAATGTATACTTCTTCTTCAAGATCTCCATTTAAGACTGTTGACTTTACATCCATTTTATATCCCTTGATATTTTCAACACAAGCATAGGCCAGGAACAATCTAAATGCTTCCATTCATGCCACGGGAGTGAAGGTTTCTTCAACGTCTATTCCCTCAATCTACACATAACTTTTTCACACCAGCCTTGCTTTGTTTCTTACAACTTGTCCTTCTTGATTTAGTTTGTTTTTTAATACCATTTTGTACCAATAACATTTTTGTTTTTGGGTCTTGGAAAAAGTTCCCGGGTCTGATTATTTTCAATCTGATCTAATTCTCCTTCCATGGCTTTAACCCAGTGCTAATTTCTTTTGGCTTCTTCAGATCCTTCTGGTTCTATTTGGGATAGCAAGGAAAAATGAACTTCCTCAGTTGGGTCACTTATGTAACAACGCTCGTATACGAATATAGAGAATATTTAATATAATAAATATAAAATAATGTAAGATAATAATATAATGGGGAATATGAAAGAAAATAAGGGAAAACAAATTGCATTAAATAAGAAATTAAGAAATTGGGAGAAGGAGGAAATAAAAGGAAAGGAGGAGAAGAAGTGAAGAGAGGGACCTTTTTGGATCTTTTTGTCTTTGGCCATCTTGGAAGAGGAGCTCTGGAGGAGAGGAAAGCAAGATAGCGCTGGCATAGGGTTAATCGTTGGGGGCTCGGGGGCCTCAGCCTGTTTAGCTGGGGGTTGGTTGGGTGGAGAGTCACCCCCCCACCTTCGGTTGCACTATTGGAGCTATCAAGGTAATGGTAGTTGCTAGGTCATCTATCCAGGTATGGCTCTTATATTTTCATAGCATATTTTTCTATTATATTGTTGATTAGATACACTATTTTGTTTTAGATCTTTCATTGCATGATGCTTTTGGTTGTATACTGGTTTTTATAAATTTACAGGATATCAGATCCATTGTATTTATCAGTTCTTTTATTGCATGCAGTCATTTGTTTGTCTTGTTACTTTTATGAGTTTACTGTTCTTACATTTGGTATCAGAGCCTGGTTCAAATGCTTGGGCTTGGGGCTCGTCATTGTTTTCCTCATGTCTGGTCTAGATTTGTCCTGGATTCAAAGGAATTTGTTTTGTTTAAATCTTTACATACATATATTCTCGAAATGTTGAATTATAGTTCTTGAATGAAAATTTGTTATGATTGTTCCCTAAAGTCTAAAAGATAGATCTTAAACAAATCTAAACCGATGCATAGGAAAATTCTTACATAACAGTGTAGTAGAATCGAGTTACAGTTGGTACAGTTGGTATGGAAGCCCTCAATAATGAACTATCCAACTAGCACAGGTTACGGTTAAATCTGGCATTGGGTTCTGTTTGCAAATAACTTAGTTTGATCATAGCTCGGATAGCCTCGTACATATCATTGGATATTGCACCTCTCAATGTATCTATTGTATGTAGGAACTCCTTTTTAAGGCATTCAGATAGTGTTTGATTGCGCCCTGGTCGAATTGATTGGAAAGTCATCTTTAATCACGTTGGAGAGGATCGTTTCGAAGTCTTAATAGTTTCCTTGACCCATTCATTTCCCTCCATGTTGCTCTCGTTCACCAAAAATTCTAAGACTGCCTCTATAGTGTCCTTTCAATCAATGAACGGTTATGCAAAACACTTTTCCTTAGGCTGGACTTGAATAGAAAAGAAAATTCTTCGATTGTTGCTTTGACAACATTTTTATCTCCAGAATTCAAACTAGTTAAACGCTTCTCAAGTTTTGGCAATTTCTCAGATGGAACATAATGAGTGGAAAGGCCAACTGCAAACATCTCTGCACCATCAAAATGTGCTCCTGTTAAAGCTAAATATTCCCCAAGATTTCGTGAAAGATGTGAAAGAATGTATGAGAAGCTACAATCAGTGTGAGATCCAAAGCCAACCTCGGGAGTTGCAAACACAGTTTCGGTCTCCAACCAAAACAAGAGAATGCAAGTTTCGGTCTTGAACCATCCCTTATGTGCTTTAGGAATTGATTTGAATCAACTCCATCAAGAAGAATACATCCAAAACATTTAAACTGTAGACTGTATTGGATTACTATTGCCACCTAAATTAATGAAGTATGATGGTGGATAGATGCTGTTGAATTTTATAACCGTTAGTTGTTATGAGAAGGTGGGTTTATATTCTATTCAATTTATGGAACCATCATTATTTATTTTGGTAGAGGATAGGTGTGGTAGGAAATACCCCTGGAAAACACTCTTGTAACAAATAAATAGAGAAAGTTGTTATGTGATTGGTTTCATAGCAGTAATGAGAATTCATTTAAAAATGTTATAGCAGTTATTTTATTGGATGGTTTACAGAGTAATCATATCTGCCAATGCTTCCACGCCTCCTCCTGTTGTAATGCCTCCCACCTGATGCTCTCTAGTAAATCGTAACGCAGATAAAATATTTGTAACGCCTCCCGCCTGATGCTCTCCTGTAAATTGTAATGCCTTCCTACCTGTTTTTCTCCACCTCCCACCTGTTGTTACATTTTATGCTGGGTGCACTCACCCAGTGGCGTTACAAATCCTCAACAGAATTCTTAATGTTGGTTTCCGGGCTTCTCTTTATAGTCTTTCGTCTTACCACCATTTGTCGAGAACATGCATCATAAGCCATTAGTAACAACAGTGAAGATAGTTGAAAGGCGAGTTTTTTTTTCCTACCTCTATTTTTGTTTTGTATTTATTTTCCGGTCTCTCAATTGCTTAGTTTATGCCCATTTTTCTGTCAAAATACTAATTTCAATATGCTATCTGAGCAAACGCACTCAGAAAATCTCCTTTATATTGGCCTGTGAGACCTTATTTACAGCCTTGAAAAATTTACAAATTCTCTCTATAAATATTACCTAGGTTTTACTTGAGTGAGTTCAAATTTGACTCAATTTGATCCAAATTAGGGTAAATTTGAGTCGTGTTATTCGAATCAGGTTAAATTTGACCTATGTGTTGCCTGAATTGGGTTAAATTTAACAGAGGTTTTTGCCTTAATTGGGTTAAAATCTTATCTATGCATTATTTGAATTAGGTTAAATTTGGAGAACTATGTTAAAGTTTCATTTATTGTTATATTAGGGTAAATGCCAGTGCTGAAAGTTGATGTTCATCATTGCCCCTTCGAATTCAAAATATTCATGATGGTAAAAGATTTTTGGCTGCACTTCAATTAACGTTCATACAAATTTATAAACTGTCAAGTGTGTATATATCATCCAACATTGTGCCCTTTAATAAACTGTCTATTGTGTAATTGTTTTTTTAGCTAAGAGACCAGATATCGACATTGACTTGCTTATAAATCATCAACTTTTTTTTAGTTTATATTATCATCAATGATGTTAGAGTCATCACTGATATGTCTTCGTAAATCTAGTTTGCCTATCATAAAACTTAGGCTACCACCGTGACCATTCTTGGTATGATTAGAGAAATAACTATTTTTTTCTTAATCTTACGTCTCATGAACCAGATAGTAAATACTTCATTGATCATGATCATCAGGATCCCGAAATCATATAATTGAACAACAAAATAACAAAATTCTAATTGATATTTGATTTTCTTAACACCTATAAAGGTTTTTGTAATAGTATGAACATGAAATGTACAAAATTGACTAAATCATAACTAAAAAAAAAAACAATTAGCAGCAAATCACTTGCATCCTTGAATTCACCTTCTCCCAAGCTTTTTTACCTACTGTACACTGTAATGAGTCATATGTTGATACTCCATGTATTACTCTTCATGCTCACGTTGTGCACTACGCGTCTTCAAGGTGAATTTATGCAAAATAGCAAACGTTTCAGTTAGTGGACTGCCAGAAACTATTCAATAGTTGCATATAGTCAAACATTAGAGTGACAACAGAAATCATTGAAAAACATGAAACAAGTCAAGTTATTCAGTCAATAAACTTATAACTATTTTCCAGTCAGATAGAAGTGGCCCCAGCATAGATTATACGAAAATGATGGAACATACTGGTTTATATTGAAAATTGATTGCCAGTTTTGGCGTTATGGCACAGTAGCATGGATTGATCTTATTCAATATTCTCTCGAAAATGATGATGGATTATTGCATATAATGGATGAGTGTAGAATGTGATTTTGAGAACGATAATAAATTCCATTATGTCATGGTCATTTAGAAGGTTTTGAACAGGTTTTCTGTTTGGAGGATGGGCAGTCTCTTTCCAAGAGAACCGAGCCCTTTACTCGTTTTCTTGATTTCCTAATTTACTCATTGTGTTAAGTTATCGGCATTACCTTACGCCTCTGTGGTTGCGACCTTCTGGGCCAAAAGGATAAGTCTGGTAGAGAGTTGGTTTCTAAGGTGCAAACAGGTACAGTGGCTCTAGATTAATTTCTCCAATGTCTCCTGTACCTGGCCGCTTGTTTTTATTTCATAATTTTTATTTTATTATCTTTTATCTCTATTGCAAATGGCGATTTAATCCAATACAACCATCATTGAAAACATGATGTGATGTGTAGTCGTCCGATATTACTTGTATGTTCAATATTTAAAGTTATTATTTGATATGTGTCTGATTTATCATTTTCATACTGAAAGGGGGCTTGATTGGTATATATTCATTTCCTTGTTTCTTACTCACTTGGGCAGGGCAGGTAATTTTCAGTGGGTCTTGTCTCCCAGCGTTAAATTTGTGCATGTAACATATAGTGCTTGTGTCTAAAATAAAGCCATTTTCCCTTACATGAAAGTGATCCCCACTCAACTGTTCTACCAAAGATGTTAAAGGTGTATTTTAACGATCGCCCAGACAAATGAAGCCTACCAGACTGTAATAGAAGTAAGATTTATGATTTAATATCTTTGTAATTATTCAACCGTAGCCCTAGGAAGTGAGGTGTTGAAATGAAAGGAGTCTGTAAGCACTTCAAAGATAGAGAGGAAGCTAAACAGGAGGAAGTTGGTTTATGACAATAGATTAAATTAAAGAAGTGTGTCAGGTGAAGAATTTAAAGATTTGTTGGGGAATGAAGCTGAATTTAGATATGTGCAGGAAAGAAAGGTCCAGGTGATTGAGGTTTTAACCATTTAAAAAAAAAGGGTCTTTTATTGTGTAATGTCCCCATTCAAATAAGTGCATAGTAAGACAATCCCATCAATCCTACTAGTTTCCTAGGTTGGATGGGCACATGTGGGATGGTAATAAGGAAGCTAATAAATGATATTTAGACATTAGAGGGGTTCAAGCATTTAATAAATATGGTAAATAAATAAATTCAAGATAAATTCTAAGTGGCAAGTGGTTTTGGAGACATATGGAGGTGGTGGGACCCACACTAGCTTGATTTTTCATAATACATGGTATCTCTCTTTTGCAAATTCGAATTAATGGGAATGTGAAAACTCTTGGGTGAGTTGGTAAGTCATAACACATGTCATTGAGCATCTTAGGTCGAATTGGGAAGGATTGGTAACCTCCATGGAAGATAAAGAGTCAAAGTAGAAGTTTGTGGACACTTGGGCTAGATTCCTTAGCCCCTATGACACCAATGATGGAGCATCTATGACAACTATGACAAATTGCAGACCTGACCTCTGAAATCTGACCACTATGACATGTCAGCACCAAAAATAGGCTCAAAGAAGGCGAATTTGGGGGTTGGAGAAGCCAAAGAGACTCAAAATCGAATTTGGGAGAAGATGGAAGGTTGGAACTAGGAGACAAGTGGCAAATGTGGAATATTTCCTAAATGGAAATCTATTGAATCTATTGAGAGGATTTCGACCCTTAGAAGGCTAATGTTGGTTATAAAATGTAGAAATGAAGAATGAGAATGGCTTTTGATGATTTGAGAAAAATTGCATTTGTGAAGAGAGAGCTAGTGGATGACTAGTTTCTTGCCTTAGCCAATTTCGAGGGTGAAAGATTCCCATCCAAGTTGGTGTTTGGAGAGGCCACTCAGGTCTTTCATGGTGCTTTAATGGAGTTTGTATTTGTAGGTGGCAGCTACAGGAAGTTTCATGGTTTGGTTTAGTGCAACACTTTCTCTCCACCGTTTCCAATTTTGAAGGCATATTCGTGCTCCTTGAGGGAGGGCGTTTTTGGTGAGCACTTGTGATTCTTGAGAGAGCTTCTCATTATATATTTATGATTGTAATAGCTTCATATCCTCTGTTATTGATATTCAAAAAGTCTCAGGTCGAAATACCCACTGGTTGTATGCAAAACTATTGATTAATGAGCAAACAATGTCCATTTCCCCAATGCATTGATGTATGACACTATAATGTTGATTATTTCGAATGGATGGATGATTCTATGATATATTTGTGATCAATATAATGCCATGGATGTCTTCTACAAGTTTCATGTACTGTACTTGAGCATTTGAAGCATTTTTACTCAGTTTATTTGTATTGGGAGGTGAAATAGTGCCATTTCCCCAAGGGTCGAATTGGGGGTTTTTGCTGTTGAATGTGAGAGAGTTAGAACAATAGTAAAAATCAATTAATGGTGCATATGAGACCTTAATCGCATACTTAACACATTATATACCTCTGTTCATAAATTTGTGGGAGTTTGGAGGCATTTGGAAGGCCATTTGCAGTGTTACCCGGGGGAGATTTGATGCACAAATTACTAGTCAAAATTACATATATTGATCAGAATACAAATCAAGTTTGCAGTAGTATTTGGAGGGCCATAAAACATCCCTAAACCTGATATTCAAGTCTAAATACCATTCATACACTCCTACATAAGATTTGGGAGCATTTGGGTTGATTTGGAGGTCAAAACAGTAAAACTAGTCAAAGGTCGAAATTGGGAAAAAAAGTGAAAAATTGGGCATTTTAATAAAATTTGAAAAAGGGATATTACATATTGTAACGGCTGTGAGTATTATAGCGCATTAAAGTGTCATCCCAGGCGTTGGTATTCAGCGTTACATTTATGTCCATGCCAGTCGTGTGTATTGGAATTATGTGTCATCCTTACAGACTGGCTGGCCTTACCATCTCTGCTGTGTTATAGCCGTTGGGCCGTTCCGCTCTTCGTTGGGTGGCTGCATGGAGATATGTTTTAGGGTTCTTACATTTTTTTGTTAGGGTTTTTACATTTATTTGAGTTGCGGTTCACTACATGGTTGACCCCACTCTCTTGGGTCTCAATCGTAGCCTTGAGGATATCCTGAACGATTCACATGAGGAATCGTCTTCAGATGACTCTGAAGATAATGCAACAATTTTTTTTTTCTAGCTTCACACATCAAAGGAAAGCAAATGATGAAATCAACGTGGACTGGACCAATAAATCTCCGAAGAAACTAAAGAACTTAGAAGGGCATTCAAGTCATGCTCATTTTCAATTGCAAAGATTTGTAGAGCTTTGTCAGCTGAGCTATAGACCTAATGTGGTAATTCAATATAGAATTAATATTAACTCAGGATTTGAAATTAGACTTTGGATATAATAATATTATTTAACCATTCACGATGGGTAGTGAAAGCTAAAACAAGTATGGACGTTGTGGTTGGGTGGTAGACAACAAGTTAGTTGAGTGGTAGATAACAAGTCATGAGGAGACGTACCACGAAGGTTGTAATTGAAAACTATTATTTTGTGATATCTCATACCCGTTAGGCAATGAGCATCAATTCCTCTTTATCGAGTTGCAATTTTTTTTCTTTTTTCCTTCTTATAATAAAAAAAAAAAAAACATGAGTATAATTGAGAAAAAAATGAGTATAGTGTATAAGGATATATATTTTTTTAAATGTAATGATTAAGTTAAGAATATTATACCAAACAATATTATATAAAAAAAAAATAGCTTTATTACATATTGTATTCACTCGGGTTAATAAATATTTGTTTATTATTTTTAGTGAATTCATCCATATTATCCATAAACGTCTTAATCATATATATATATATATATATTCAAATCCAAGATTATGGAATCCAAAAGTATTTTGCAAATCTCTTGTATCATTATGGTGTACCAACGCTGAAAAGCATGGTTGGTATCGGATTTAAAATCCTTTTGTTTTGTATACTGCCATACATTCAACTTAGGCGCAGGAAACATCTTTGTCACATCTTACTCGGCTCTTGCACCTCTAAACAACCTACTACAAACTCACCCTGAAGATAGACAACAGCCATAGTCAATCAACATGCAGTCCTATGGTGAATTCATAGTTGTTCTAGGCTATCCTCACCACTCTCTCTATTTATGTGCTTCCTAATCGAATTTTTCCCATCCATTAATGTGAGAAAGTGGGGGCAATTTTAGCTCATCCTCGAAGGAATTGATATGCTTGAGGGCCGACAGTTGAAGAGAGACAGCTGGGTTAACACGTGTATTCTTAATAGATTTGTTTTTATTTATTTATCCATTTCATTTATTACGTAAGAGTATATAATAGTGGTGGTGAGCAAGTTTTTTTAAGTTAAATAAATGTTGCTATATATGTTGATCAAGTCAATTGTTACTCAATACTCTAATAAATCAATATAGAGGTCCAAAATAGATTAGAAGTTTAGATTTGATTGTTAAAATAAATGCATCATTTGAGAGAGTGGCTGCAATTAAATGTAAGCCCTAAAATAAGCTTGAAAGCGATGTTTACTAATGATGTTGAAATCCATGGTACAACCTTTGCATATTCATATGATAGTGACCTTGTTAATGTTTTATTAAAAGAGGTTGTATTATACTAGGAGTTGTTGAAATGTGATGGTTCTCATAGTGTGATAATGAGAGTTATGTTGGGATCCTTTAGAGAGGTGTAATGAGTTTACACTTTTGAATTTAGTAATTTTCAGTTTATTCAAATTATTATCAATGAATACAATATTTTCAATAGCTAAGTATATTGGGATTGTTGGAGCTGATTCTTGAATAGTACCTTCAGACACACCACATACTTGCTCTGTTTAAAAACGTGGAGAACAAAACTTTACCATTAAAATTATGAATGTTGTGCATCCATGAAAGTTGAATTGTTTTATTTCAAATTACCCTCTTCTCTCTAGCAAGATACACCATAGGGAATCATAATGTCTCCCACACAAAATTATCCAATGAACTAGGGTCCTATTGTAGTTATTGAATTATCTTGCATGGTTTATGAAGTAAGAGGACATATGTTGCATATTTCATAATGATACTCAGTTTTCATACTACTACTCAGTTCCATGATGCACTTTTCATGTCGATACTCATTTTATTATGGTTTATAGATGTATAGGACATGAGGTACATAGCTAATTGTGGATACTCAACTGGTACTTCATAGTTTTATTTATGGCATTTTGAAATGTAATTTATGTGGTACATGATAGGCTGTTATTACATGTTGTTAGAATAATGCCTTATAGACATGTGATTCATGGTCATGCATTATTCATGTGAAATTCGATGTTGTTATTTATAGCCATGAGTTGTGCATGTGATACGTCTTGATGTTATTTCAAGACGTTATGGTGCTTTATAAGATAGCGTGTGGAACACAAAAAGATATTATTCGTGATGATATTAATTTAGCATTTTAAATAGCTTTATCATGGCATCTAGAGATAAATGACACTTGGCACATAAATGGTATGAAAGCATGTTGTGGTTAATGTTGGTATTTTACAACTATGTTATGTGTTAGTGGAGAATAAGCACAGAATAAGAGATTATATCAAATATTTGCTATGACATGATATCATTTCATGCTAATCCTTATTGCTCCCCGTAGAATGCATATTTGATACGATGATGGATTATGTGAGTTGTTACTCCATGTTGATAGTACTAATGTTGAAAAATGGCAGCTAATCATGACATGTTTATGAGATGCTTAGTGAAATTATCAAAGTATCATGACCAGTTATGTTATAATGGTAGCACAGAGCACCTAGATGCATTAGATGTTAAAATCGGCATGACTTATCGTTATAATGGCTTATGATGCAATGTATTGCAATATGAATTGGTGGCTAGACATTCTGGTTAGCACATGATTCAAGGTTGATCCATGATATTACATTGATAAATGGTTACTAATGATTATTCATTATGGACAGTGCCAGTTGTTCCAGATGATGCACTCAAATAGCCTGATGAGGATAAGTATTCTATGATTTCGTGGGACCCCATAACCACGAATGAGAATGGATACTATAAATATATTATGGGCTGGGGGACAAGCCCAATAATTAGCTCTATGCCAGCAATGCTTGACTTTTGTACCAGAAGTTGGGAAGGTGGCAGTGCCACAGATACTTCCCGGAGAACTTCTGATGTGACCAGAGTCCACGGTTGGAGACAAACTCACCGAGAGGGAGGTTTATGGAGAAGGACTTCTGATGCCTGGGGCTAGTGGCTTGAGGGTGTTGGGGAGGATGTTTAGGCTAGCTTTCCAAGATGCCTGGGGTATAATGATCCTGATATCAGGATCGGGGGTACCAGGAGTATCAGGATCAGGGTACCGGGAACCAGATGCCGGCTAGTATCGATGAGGCCCAGATTCCGGTTAGAAACTGATGAGGCCGTATTATTACCAGAAGTTGGGAAGGTGGCAATGCCGCGGTAACTTCTCAGGGAACTTCTGATGCCTACTGAATGATCCACGGATAGGTTACAGTAGAGGGCACGTGCCATGGCGAGTGGGACCATTTGGAGTTGAAGGGGAAGTGTAGGGAGGTTGATCGGATGGTATGATTCTCAGGGAGAGAGTGAGTAAGGAAAGTGGAAGCAAACAAATACACAGCTATCAATTATTCAATAATTATCTAATGCTTTTGTGTGTATGATGCATAATTGTTGTTATGGTTGCATACTAGACTCATAGGGAATTACTTAAGAGCATGTTGTAACTTAGGGCGTTTGGTTGTATTAGTGTGGTTTGGAGACTTCTATGTGGTGGACACACATATAAATCTATTAGCTTCACAATAGTACTAGCTACCTATATATTCTAGTATTTACTTGATTGATTGATTGAATAAATATTGTATTTATTGCTTGAATATTATAACTTCGGGACGAAGTTTCTTGAAGGGGGAGAGTATGTAACAACCCTCATATACGAATATAGAGAACATTTAATATAATAAATATAAAATAATGTAAGATAATAATATAATGGGGAATATGAAAGAAAATAAGGGAAAACAAATTGCATTAAATAAGAAATTAAGAAATTGGGAGGAGGAGATAAAAGGAGGAGAAGAAGTGAAGAGAGGGACCTTTTTTGGATCTTTTTGTCTTTGGCCATCTTGGAAGAGGAGCTCTGGAGGAGAGGAAAGCAAGATAGTGCTGGCATAGGGTTAATCGTTGGGGGCTCGAGGGCCTCAGCCTGTTTGGTTGGGGGTTGGTTGGGTGGAGAGTCGTCCCCCCACCTTCAGTTGCACTATTGGAGCTATCAAGGTAATGGTAGCTGCTAGGTCATCTATCCAGGTATGGCTCTTATATTTTCATAGCATATTTTTCTGTTATATTGTTGATTAGATACACTATTTTGTTTTAGATCTTTCATTGCATGATGCTTCTGGTTGTATACTAGTTTTTATAAATTTACAGGATATCAAATCCATTGTATTTATCAGTTCTTTTATTGCATGCAGTCATTTGTTTGTCTTGTTACTTTTATGAGTTTGTTGTTCTTACAACTTAAACATCTTCTTCTGGTCCTTATGTCGACATTTTTATCTCCAATAATCATATCCCTTAATAATTCTTTTGAACGTATATAGAAGGAGCTTTTGTATCATGTCTTCCATCTTCTAATTCGTGTTTATATATCATCTCCTGTGATTCTCATGTTTCTTTATTTTTCAACGGTTCCTCACATGATTGCTCAAACATCGGGTGATCATCACCGTCTTCTACTTTCATGTGCATGAACACTTCATCTACTTTTACTTCTGGACTTTCTACCATATTTATGAGTCGTAGATTGTAGCACTTGTATTCTTTGCTTCTTGTATCATATCGAAGAAAAATTCCTTCATTTGATCTGGAGTTGAAATTTCCCAAGTTTTCATCATTTCTTTTGATATAGCAGTTGCTTCCAAATACCCCGAAGTGCTTGACTGTGGTTGTCCTCGCTTTCCAAAGTTCATAAGGTGTTGAGTTATTGTTTATCCTTATCGAGCATCTATTAAGGATGTGTATAGTTGTATGAATGGATCGAGTCCAAAAAATATCTAATAGCTTTGAATAGTTTAACATTCTTCTGGCCATTTCCTGCATAGTTCTATTTTTCCTTTCTGCCACTCCATTTTGCCGCGGAGTTATGGTAGCTGAGAATTGTCTCTTGATTCCATGTTTTTCATAGAAGTTTTCAAATTTATTCAACGTGTATTCACCTCCATTGTCAGATCTTAAACACTTTATCCTTGACTCAATTTAATTTTCAACCACTTCCTTAAAAACTTTGAGCATTCAAATATCTTTGACTTTTCTTTAAGGAAAAACACCCACGTCATCCTAGTAAAATCATAAATGAAAATAAGAAAGTAAGACTCATGTTTTAACCCTTTCAATCTCATTGGACCACAAATATCAAAGTGTACTAGTTCCAAAGGCTTTGATGTGGAGTACTCTTTTGTCTTAAAGGTGACTTTTGTTTGCTTTCTGTGTGGACAGTGCTTGCAAATAGAATTTAACAGTTTCATGATTCTTGGAATGTATCTTATAGCTTGTTTCTTACTGATTCCGACCAGATTGTAAAAATTGAAATGTCCCAATCTTCTGTGCTAGAGCCAACTTTCATCTACTTATCCCATGCATCATTCCTCTTCCTTTCCTTCATCTAAAATACAAACATTGTTAGGGGTTCTAGTGGTTGTTTCTACTAGCCTGCCTGTATTCTTGTTTCTAATTTTGCATTTTTCTAAATCAAAGGTCATTGTATGTCCTTGATCGCACATCTGACTAATGCTGAGGAGATTGTGCTTCATGTTGACAACCAATAAGACATTATCTGCTTTCGTCCTTCTACTTCCATATCTTACCAAGCCCTTACCTAGGATTTTGGTTGAGCCGTTATCCCCAAAGTAGAAACTGCATCCCTTTTCTTCCTTGTATTTTAGGAAAGAATTTATGTCTCGTGTCATGTCCTTAGAACAACTGCTATCAATGTGCCATTGTCCCTTCTTATTTTCCGCATGTAGAGCTAGATTGCATTCTTCCAACTCTACCTTGCTAGGGATGTTTTGTCTTCAACCAATTGTGTAGATGTCAACTGATCTTTACAATCCCAACTTCTATGACCGTGATTAAGGCACTTGTAGCATTCAATATCTAAGTTCATGAGGTTGAATGGATTGACATTTTATTTTGGAGTTTCAGCTGATTTTCTGGCATAGTTCTGTCTGAAGTTGCCTTGATTACAGTTGTTATTTATTCTAGCATTCAGATGTGCAAGTGCTTTGCAGTTTATTGCCTTATGACCGAAATTATGGCAGAAATAACAATTACAAAAAAGGATAGTTTGATACCTGATTGGATGAGATCTTCTAAATTGCGCGGGTCTAGTTTTCGTGTGCATTGACTCCCTGTTTTCTTCTTCAAACGTTTGATAATTCTTTGGAGTATAACTTTTGAGCGCATATGCATAACTCTTTGTATCAAGTACAAGGTTTGAACCCTCATAGTATCGTTTTGGCATACTTTTGGTGTTATTTCCATGTTCCAACTTGATGCTGATTTTTTTAAGTTCTACCTTCAGAGAAGTGATATCAACTTCTAGTTTTTCACACTTTTATTCTCTCAATTTCAACTGCCTTGCTGTATCTGCTTCTAATTTCAGTAGCGACTCCTACAAATGTTTGTTTTTCTTCCTTGATTTCTTTAACTGTTCCAAAGCATTGATAAACTCTCCTTCAAAATCTACTTCAGCCATCTCCTCATATTCTGTGTTCATATTTATTATATCCTCTCCATTAGCCATAAATAATTTTTCCCGTGTGTTCATATATGAGCACGGATCTATCTTCTAGATGTCAAGTTGTTACCGAAGACACCTACTTTGATACCAATTTTTGGAATCTTATTAATACTGAGAGGGGGGGTGAATCAATATTAGCACAATTATGAACAATTATTACTTCATATAAGATTTATCTTGAACTTAAATTATGCATTCACATAAACAACAACATTCATCCACATATGCACAATACACATAACACACAGATTTTTATGTGGAAACTCAAATGGGAGAAAACCATGAAATGTTCACTTATAATATAAAAATTACATTCATGGAAGCACCAACTTCCAAAGTTCTCCAACACAATCTGGAAGGAGGCATCGACCCCCTGATTTTACAGGCACCGACCTGAAGGAAACACCAACTCCTTGATTTACCAGCTTCAACTAGAAGGAGGCACTGACTCCCTGCTCCTTGCCTCGTCTTGCCACCCTGATATGACTATGGAAGATATTATTGTGCTATTTTACTGATCCGCACACTCTTCTGATAATATGTTGTTCACAATGATGTGCGCACCTTCTGTAAACGGAAAACTATTGCTTTTGTTGAATCACTTATACGAACATCACAATTGACTTCAAACTTCACAAATTGTGTGTTGCTTCATCATATTCTACAGTCTGCGCTCAGGTTCAATATGTCATTTTGTTTCTGCGCCTATGCAAACTTAGTTGATACTACATATCTAGTGCTATGTTGCTGTTATGACTTTGCGCATCTGTTTCTTATCACCCTGTGCACCTTCCGCGACAATATACTTATGTCTTGCTGCATCCATCTTTAGATAATTTGTGACCTTTTGTGCATTATCTGCGATACAACCTTTTTGTTCTTCGCACTTGTCTCAGATTATTCTATGTCGCGCATCTTCTGCGGTGATGCAAGGCTGTCTTTGGGCATTAGACGAACTACTTCACTTCGTGCATTACTACCTATACTTCAAGTCAGTCCTCGCGCAGCTGTCTTAGACCATATGTGACTTTTTGCGTACTGTATGTGATACTGTCATTCTGTTCTTACGCATTTGTGCATCCTTTGTAGTTCTGCATTTCAATCTCCGTGCAACTGTCACAGATAAACTACATCATCATATGCACCATCAACAATTATGTTCTTCTGTTCGTGCACACTTAGCTCTCTACTAAATCATGTTGTTATGTTTCCAAGAGCCCTTGATGCCCCAAGATATGAAGCTTTCCAAATTTGTATCTTTCAGTCTTCAACTTACAAGCTTACCTCAACTCTCTAACTCAGCTTCGTATTTGTACTTGTCCTATGCGGATGGTATGTCCACAGGTTGGTCATAGTGTCCCTTCTTCCTTGCTTTACAGTTCCGCTTACTTCATGCTTCTGCCACTTGTCACGTTCTGCACCAGTGAGGTGTCATCTCTTGTGGGTCTTTGTAATGTCCCCATTCAAATAATTGTATAGCAGACAATCCCCATCAATCCTACCAAGTTCCCTAGGTTGAATGGATACATTAGGAATTGTAATAAGGGAGCAAAGGAATAATGTTTATACATTAGAATAGTCCAATTATTTAATAAATAAGTTGAATAAATGAATCCAAGAGGAATTATAGGTGGAAAATGGTTTTGAGGACATTTGGAGGATGTGGGACCCCCACTAGCTTGGTTTCTCACTACCATATGGCAAATCTCACTTGCCATTTCGAATCCATGGGAAGGAAAACATTATTGGGTGATTTTGTAAGGCATACACATGGCATTGAGCATATTAGGTCGAAATGGGATGGAATGGTAACCTCCATGGAAGAGGAAGAGTCAAATTGGAGGCTAGTGGACACTTGGGCTAGATTCCTTAGTCTTATGACAACAGTGATGAAGCATCTATGACATCTATGACAAAATTCAGATCTGACTTCTGACATCTGACCATTATGACATGTCAGCCCCAAAAATAGGCTCAAGGAAGGTGCTCATGGAGTTGGAGAAGCCAAAGAGACTCCAATTCAAATTTGGGAGAAGATGGAAGGTTGGAAACTAGGAGACAAGTGGCTAATGTGGAATATTTCCTGAGTGGAACTCTCTAGAAGCTAATGAGAGGATTTCGACCCTTAGAAGGCTAATGTTGGTTATAAAATGTAGAAATCAAGTATGAGAATGGATTTTGATAACTTGAGAAAAATTGCATTTATGAAGAAAGAGCTAGTGGATGACTAGTTTCTTGCCTTAGCCAATTTCGGGGGTGAAAGATTCTCATCCAAGTTGGTGTTTGGAGAGGCCACTCAGGTCTTTCATGGAGCTTTAATGGAGTTTTATTTGTAGGTATCAGCTACAGGGCAGCTCGTGGTTTTGTATAGTGCAACACCATCTCTCAACCATTTCCAATTTTGAAGGCATATTCATGCTCCTTGAGGGAGGGCGTTTTTGGTGAGCTCTTGTGCTTCTTGGGAGAGCTTCTCATTATGTATTTCTGATTGTAATAGATTAATATCCTCTATTATTCATATTCAAAAAGTCTCAGATTGAAATACCCACTAGTTGTATGCAAAAATGTTGATTAATGAGCAAACAATGTCCATTTCCCCACTACATTGATGTATATCATTATAATGCTAATGATTTCGAATCAATGGATGATTATCTAATACATTTGTGATTAATAGACTGCCATTGATGTATTTTACAAGTTTTATGTACTGTACTTGAGCATTTTAAGTATTTTTACTCAGTTTAATTGCATTGGGAGAAGAAATAGTGCCATTTCCCCAAGGGTCGAATTGGGGATTTTTGCAGCTGAATGGGAGAGGGTTGGAACAGACATAATAATCAATTAATGGTACACTTGGAACCTTATTAACATCCTTAATACATTCCATACCTCTGTTCATAAATTCGAGGGAGTTTGGAAGCATTTGGGAAGCCAATTTCAGTACTTACCCAAGTGGGATTTGAACCCCAAATTACTAGTAAAATTACATACTTGGACTAGAATCTTAAGAGAGATTGCAGAGGTCTCTTGGTGGCAATATATCATCCCTAAACATCATATTTAATTCTTAATATCAGTCATAAACCTTCCTTGAATATTTGGTACCATTTGGGGCAAAATTGGGACCTAGGCATCAAAACTAGTCAAAGGTCGAAATAGGGGAAATTTTGGAAAATTGGGCATTTTCATAAAAATTTGAAAAATGGACATTGCAAGTGGTATCAGAGCATGTTCTTGGAACCTGATGGTATTAACAAGAATCCAAACAAATAAACCACCACCCTTTGAAGCAGTAGTTGAAGAAGTTTTGGTTGAAGAAGAGATAGTAGGAGAAAAAGTGTTTCTTCTAAAATAATGGGTAGAGAGGAGGATGAAGAATTAAGACAGCAGGAGAAACTTATTGCAACCTTAGAACCATGTTTCTCTAAACTTTCCACTAACATAGAAAGAATGGGTAATAAAATGATGCAAGGATTGGAATTGTTGATCAGCCAACTTGGAAGCAAAGGGGTGATAGGAGATAACAGTGGTTCACACTCAGGGGAAAAGATAAAAGGGAGTGAGCATATTTTTTCAAGCACAGGACCACATAATAGACCCGATGAATTTCAAAGCACACAAAGGCATACCGCACCTAAATTTCTCATACCCAAAGAAGAGTCTGACATTCAGATGGATAGTATTAAACTAGCAACTGATTGGAATGGGTTGAGCGAAGAGTGTAAAAGAGGTTTACCATTCAATGACTATATTGATGCTATACATAAAATGAAAAGGAGGGAAGACAATAAGAGTCCATTCCAAAACAAAGAATTAAATAGTGCTATTGGAAAAATGTCACTTCCTACTTTTGATGGTTCTTCTCAAAATTCTACCAACACTTGGGTGCAAAAATTAGATGTGTATTTTCAGTTGAATCCTATGTTGGAAGAGGATGCATTAAAAATGGCCATTTTGCATTTGGAAGGAGATGCCAATGAATGGTGGTTTCATGGGATGAAAACCTTGGGTCATAATCAGGTTAAAACATATGGAGAATTTGTTGACAGGGTACTAGAGATATTTGAACAAAAAGATCCAGAATTGCCTTTAAAAGAACTAGCTCAATTGAAGCAAACTGGGACCCCTACTGAATATATGTTGGACTTTCAAAAATTATCAGTCAAGGTGGCTGATGTATCTATGGGAAGGTTGGTATTGCTGTTCAATGAAGGTTTGGTTGAACCCTTAAAAGGTTTGGTCAAATCCCACAAGCCAACTACATTAAAAGATGCAATGAGCTTGACTAAGGATCTCCAAAATGTGCTTCCTAGAACGAGATTTCCTCCCAAGCCTGACTTCAGAATTGAAAAGAAACCTTGGCAAAGAGATGCACCTGATAATAAGCCATGGCAAGAAGATGAATATGGAAACGATAAGAAAGAAGAACTAAGCAGGGAAGAGCTCAGGAGGAAGAAATTGTGTTACTCATGGTTCCAACCGTGGGCACCAGGACATAAATGTGCTAAGGGAAAGGCCCAATTCATTGAAGTATTTTGTGATGAGGGATATGAAGGGGGCATGGAGGAAGAACGAAATACTTCAGCCCAAGAAGAGGGATATACTACATCAGAAGAAGGAAAACAAGAGGTGAAGCATCCCTCACGCACCAAAGTGAGAATGGCAGTACTTTCAGCAGTACCTGGATATCACACAATTCAATGCAAGGGTGTGCTACTAGGACAAAGCACTTCAGTTTTGGTAGATGGAGGAGCCACACATAACATCATTGATGCAGGCATGGTGGAGAAAAGGAAGATACCTATCGAACCATTCGATGGCTTCACAGTTGTCATTCCCGGTCACAACACAATGGAGTGCAAAACATGGATTCCACAGCTGCAAGTCACCGTAGGTAACTATACTTTTGTTGATAGTTTTTATGTGGTTGATGTTGTTGATACTAATGTGGTTTTGGGAGTGCAATGGTTGTATTCAATATGAGAGCATATAGTAAATTATCAAATTTTGGAAATGAAATTCCAAGATTCAAAAGGAGTACTAAGGGTTGTGAGAGGGAATCACACCTATCCGAATCGGGTAGTTTCTTCCCACAGCATGGAGCACCGGAATAGAAAGTTTTTGGGAGAAATTACTCATGGAAGGCCACCTGATAGAGGAGGGACAAGTTTGCAGCATGGAAAATTGAGATTGCTTGAGGGCAAGCAATCTCGGGTGGGGAGGACTGTAATGTCCCCATTCAAATAATTGTATAGCAGACAATCCCCATCAATCCTACCAAGTTCCCTAGGTTGAATGGGTACATTGGGAATTGTAATAAGGGAGCAAAGGAATAATGTTTATACATCAGAATAGTCCAAGTATTTAATAAATAAGTTGAATAAATGAATCCAAGAGGAATTATAGGTGGCAAATGGTTTTGAGGACATTTGGAGGATGTGGGACCCCCACTAGCTTGGTTTCTCACTGCCACATGGCAAATATCACTTGCCATTTCGAATCCGTGGGAAGGTGTTAGGAACCCATGTCTTTACTTTGTTAGTATATTGTTGTTGGACGCATATGCTTTGTAAGTCGTCCCGTAGTATTTGTTGATCCATAGTCTGTGTTATTGTTGTTGGTGCATATGCTTTGTAAGTTGCCCGTAGTATTGTTGATCCATAGTTTGTAGTGGCCCATGGTGTTTGACCCATAGTATTGAAGCCGAGCATACCTGGGGTCCATATCTATTTTCAGTTGATACATCGCATATTTCCTCTGTCCAGAACTATTTCCGATCACTTCCATGCCGTTGCAAATCCATCTGTTGTCGATCACTTCCGCGCTTGTTGTGAGAAAATCTCCCTACGGATAGGTAGATATCCCCTTGGGATTAGAAAAGGCCCCTAGTTGCCTACCCAAGACAGAGATGAAACAAATAGACACTATAGTCCTCCTAGATCTAGCTCACACATCAGCTAACAAGCTATGGAAATACAAAGCAAGTAGATGGAATACCTTACTTTGATGGTTGTCCTGCTGCTCCTAAGTTGCTACAGCTCCAGCCTTTGATTATGGACTTATGAACCTGTTCACAAAGGAAAGACAACACCTTCTCCAACGCAATATATGTATAAACAAAGATCTAACTATATAAATAGAGACAATTTCATGCATTCATCATTAAAGACATGAAAATGAGAGGAATAGGCTAAGCTATATTAATGATAAGAAAGCCAAAAGAAGCTAATTACAATGTTATACCTTGATGTCCAAAGTAGCAGCACCTCCTTCCAAGCTCTCCAACATCACCTTTGCAAGACTCATAGGATCATAGGTTTAGTGTTTCCAAGATCACCCCCCCTAGCTCATGGATGGCTCTCTTTAAGTAGGATTTGGGAGGCCACCCACTAAGAGGAGATTATGGATCTAAGTGAATAATATGTGGATCAAAGATCTAAATCATGCCAAGGAGGGAAAGTGAGATGGGATTCGAAGGGGTACCTCATCCCAAGAAAATCTCCATGAGATCCAATATCCAAAATAAAAGGGATAAGCCTAAACCAAAACTACTGCTCTCTTATAACTAAGCAAAGCGCGGTAGTACCGCTCCCCCATAGGCATGCAGAACGCGGTAGTTTGACACTACCGCACCCCCATAGGCATGCAGGGCACGATAGTTCCAGAAGACTTAATTTTTGGAGGTGGTTAATGTGGGTTTCGACCCCTTGCTTGTTGGATTTTCTTCCAAGTGTGACTAGGGAAGGTACCAACATTAGAATGAAGGGTCCTAACACCCTTAGGAGGCATAAACATCATGTTTTCCATGGTGGTGAAACATGTATATTCTCACTTACACAAGGTGTGGCAATTTGAGGTATAACAGCGTCGTTGCAGATCCATTTGTTTCCCTGCGCTCTGACATGTTTGCCTTGACCTTAGGCGGATGTGATGTGGTTTTGGGCACTCAATGGTTATGCACACTTGGCCTTATCTTTTGGGATTTTGCTAAACTTTGGATGCAGTTTTCCCCCATTGGACAAAAACACACATTGATAGGATTACAACCAAGGTCTCTCAGCATCATCAGTTCACATCGCATGGAAAAACTCCTTAAGAAAAATTCACATGGTGTCATCGCTCAAATCCATTCCATTCAGATGCAACCATCAACGGTCTCCACTACTCCTTTGGATCTACAACAAATTCTGGATCGATATACAGGTGTCTTTGCTGAACCAGTGGGAATGCCACCTTCAAGGCCTGAAGACCATCGTATTCAACTCCTGCCTGGCAGCGTTCCTCCCAACATCAGGCCCTATTGCTACCCATTTCACCAAAAAACTGAGATTGAAATGCTCGTTCGGGACTTATTGAAGCAGGGTATTATTCGCCCAAGCACTAGTTCCTTTTCTTCTCCAGTTCTTCTTGTCCCAAAAAAAGATGGGTCACGGTGCCTTTGCATTGACTTCCGAGCACTTAATCACCTCACCATCAAGGATAAGTTTCCAATTCCTATTGTTGATGAGCTTCATGGAGCTCAATTTTTCTCCAACTTGGATCTTCGTTCTACGTATCATCAAATTCGGGTTCATGAGGATGATATCCCTAAAACAGCTTTCCGCACACATGATGGCCACTATGAGTTTTTGGTCATGCCCTTTGGCATCACTAATGCTCCTTACACATTCCAGGCCTTAATGAATAAAATATTTCAGCCCTACTTGCGGAAATTCATTCTGGTATTCTTTGATGATATCCTCATCTACAGTAAAACATGGGCTGAACATCTCCAACATTTGGATCTTGTCATGCAACTTTTCTCTAACCATCATCTCCACGCCAACCAGTCTAAATGTGTCTTTGGACAAAAGGAAGTTGAGTATCTCGGGCACATTATCTCAGCACAAGGGGTTCGCGTGGATCCTGCCAAAATCGTTGCCATGAACAATTGGCCGCATCCTCGGACACTCAAGAGCCTTCGTGGTTTTTTGGGGTTGACTGGCTACTACCACAAGTTTATCAAGGATTATGGGAAGATTGCAGCTCCATTAACTTCTCTATTGAAAAAGGATGCTTTTACATGGACACATGCTACTCAATGTGCATTTGACAAACTGAAACAAGCTATGTGTACTGCACCTGTTCTAGCTATGCCCGATTTTTCCAAGCCCTTCACTATTGAGAGTGATGCTTGCGGCAATGGACTTGGTGCTGTTCTCCTTCAAGATGAACACCCCATTGCGTTCACCAGCGAAGCCCTTTCAGGTAAGAATTTAGCTGCCTCTACATGTGAGAAGGAAATGATGGCTATTTTGCATGCAGTACAGAAGTGCCGACCAACCTATTAGGGAATCATTTCTGCATCAAGACTGATCACAAGAGTCTGAAATATTTCTTGGAACAGTGTGTCTCCTCCCCAGCACAACAAAAATGGGTTAGCAAACTCATGGGTTATGACTATGAGATCACTTACAAGAAGGGTAAGTACAATATTGTGGCAGATGCTCTTTCTCACACATTTGATGCCCAAGGTTCTCTTTCAGCTATTTCTATGCCTGTTCCAAATTGGTTGCAATCTGTTCAACAGGGTTACGTCAATGAATCTTCCTCATCTCAAATCATCCAACGCTTGACCAAAAACCCTTCGGCTGTACCACATTACTCTTGGGATGGTGCTTCCCTGAGATACAAGGGTCGTCTGGTGCTTCCCCAGAGCACAGATCTTCAACATGCTATCTTCTATGAACTCCATTCTTCTCCATCGTCAGGGCACTCTGGGTTCCTCAAAACATATGAACGATCATGGCATAACTTCTTTTGGTAGGGCATGAAAAGGACAATTCAACAGATGGTGGCTGAATGTCATACCTGCCAGCACAATAAGGGTGAAACGACACTCTTTCCAGGATTGCTCGAACCCTTGCCCATACCTACACGTATTTGGACAAATATTTCTATGGATTTCATTGAAGGGATCCCTAAATATGGCAGGAAGACAGTGATTCTCATTGTGGTTGATCGCCTGTCCAAATATAGTCATTTTTGTGCTCTCAGCCATCCCTATACAGCCTCCTCAGTCGCTCAAATTTTCCTGGACCAAATCTTTAGTCTGCATGGCATCCCTTCGTCCATTGTCTCAGATCATGATGCAACTTTCACCAGTCATCTTTGGATAGAACTATTTCGCCACACTGGCACCAAACTGAAGATGAGTTCAGGGTATCACCCACAAACAGATGGTTAGATTGAAATTATTAATAAATGCTTGGAAACTTATCTTCGTTGCTTCACCTCTGAACAACAACATCAGTGGGCAAAGTGGCTCCCTCTCGCTGAATGGTGGTACAATACCTCTTACCACGCTGCCTCTAAAATGACCCCATATGAAGCAATCTATGGTCAGGCACCTCCAGTTCTTCTTCAATACACCCCCAGCAGTTCACCAGTTCAGGCAGTTGACATGGTCCTTCGAAATCGCGATCAGATTCTTCGCATTTTGCGGGACAATCTTCACATGGCAAGAAATCGCATGAACCAACAAGCTGATCAACATTGTTCTCAGCACACTTTTCAAGCAGGCGATATGGTTTTTCTTCGTCTCGAGCCGTACAAGCAATCCTCCCTGAAACTCAAAGGGCGTCATAAGCTCGCTCCAAAGTCCTATGGGCCATATCGGATTCTTTAGAAGATTGGGTCCGTTGCTTATAAATTGGAACTTCCTCCTTCTTCCTGCATTCATCCAGTATTTCATGTCTCTTGTCTGAAGAAAGTTCTTGGCACCAACATCAGTGGACAAACTATTTTACCCGAACTAGATAATGAAGGATCCATCCTTTTGGATCTAGAGGCCATCCTCAATCGGCGCACTCATCAGCTTCGCTCTCACTTTATCATAGAGGTTTTAATTCAGTGGCACGGCATGCAACCAGAGGATGCTACATGGGAACCACTCCTTCAGATTCAACAACAATTTCCACATCTAAAGCTTTGAGGACAAAGCTTTTTCTAAGGGGGAGGGGATGTTAGGAACCCATGTCTTTAGTTTGTTAGTATATTGTTGTTGGACGCATATGCTTTATAATCCATCCCGTAGTATTTGTTGATCCATAGTTTGTGTTATTGTTGTTGGCGCATATGCTTTGTAAGTCGCCCGTAGTATTGTTGATCCATAGTTTCTAGTGGCCCATGGTTTTGACCCATAGTATTGGCACCTAGACTTAGTATATAAGTGTGTGTTGAGGCCTATGAAGGCACCGTGAAGTTATTTTGTATTAAGCTTGCTCAAAGGAAGTTGCCCCCTCGAAGTGGCCTGCGATCAATAAAAGTATTATGTGATCTGATATATTGTGTATTTTCGTCAATTAATTCTTGCAGGTTCTTCACAGAAGGAAAACATTATTGGGTGAGTTGGTAAGGCATACACATGGCATTGAGCATCTTAGTTATAAATGGGATGGAATGGTAACCTCCATGGAAGAGGAAGAGTCAAATTGGAGGCTAGCAGACACTTGGGCTAGATTCCCTAATCTTATGACAACAATGATGATGGAAGGTTGGAAACTAGGAGACAAGTGGGAAATGTGGAATATTTCCTAAGTGGAACTCTCTAGAAGCTAATGAGAGGATTTAGACCCTTAGAAGGCTAATGTTGGTTATAAAATGTAGAAATCAAGTATGAGAATGGCTTTTGATGATTTGAGAAAAATTGCATTTCTGAAGAGAGAGCTAGTGGATGACTAGTTTCTTGCCTTAGCCAATTTCGAGGCTGAAAGATTCCCATCCAAGTTGGTGTTTGGAGAGGCTACTCAGGTATTTCATGGAGATTTAATGGATTTTTATTTGCAGGTATCAGCTACAGGGCAGATCTTGGTTTTGTTTAGTGCAGCACCATCTCTCAACCATTTCCAGTTTTGAAGGCATATTCATGCTCCTTGAGGGAGGGCATTTTTTGTGAGCTCTTGTGCTTCTTGGGAGAGCTTCTCATTATGTATTTCTGATTGTAATAGCTTCATATCCTTTGTTCTTCATATTCAGAAAGTATAAGGTCGAAATACCCACTGGTTGTATGCAAAAATGTTGATTAATGAGCAAACAATGTCCATTTCCCCACTACATTGATGTATATCATTATAATGCTGATGATTTCGAATGAATGGATGATTCTCTGATACATTTGTGATTGATAGATTACCATGGATGTATTTTACAAGTTTTATGTATTGTACTTGAGCATTTGAAGTATTTTTACTCAGTTTAATTGCATTGGGAGAAGAAATAGTGCCATTTCCCCAAGGGTCGAATTGGGGATTTTTGCAGCTGAATGGGAGGGGGTTGGAACAAACATAATAATCAATTAATGGTACATTGGGAACCTTATTAACATCCTTAATACATTCCATACCTCTGTTCATAAATTTGAGGGAGTTTGGAAGCATTTGGGAAGCCAATTTCAATACTTACCCCAGGGGGATTTGAACCCCAAATTACTAGTAAAATTACATACTTGGACTAGAATCTTAAGAGAGCTTGCAGAGGTCTTTTGGTTTCCATATATCATCCCTGAACATCATATTTAAGTCCTAATATCAATCATAAACCTTCCTTGAACATTTGGGACCATTTGGGGCAAAATTGGGACCTAGGCATCAAAACTAGTCAAAGGTCGAAATTGGGGAAAAATTTGAAAATTGGGCATTTTCATAAAATTTTGAAAAATGGAAATCACAGTCTTGCACATTTTTGGTCTTTTGTCTAGTGGGTCTTGCACCCTTCTTGTGTGGTCTTGCGCCCTTGATGTGCCATCGCTTGTGGGACTTTCGCACTTGACTTCTCCGATCACCACTTTGTGGGACCCCCTATGGCGACTGTAGTGGGGGGGGAATCCCCACCACACCCCCGCGTAATGGGATGGGATCCATATATGGCTAAAACACAACATCTCAACCAGGAATATCAGGCTCCACAACCAACAACTACTACACTTCAACAACTTGTATACTTCGTCTGATTGGTGTGTCTTGCGCACTTCTAGGTCTTTTGTACCTGTCCAACCGAAACTTGTCCAACCAACTCTTTTGACTTTTTCTTGAAGTAACATGACTCGGTGGACCTGGGACTTGCGCATGTACTAAATATATTTCTTATGTACTTCTTCAAACTGGATTCCATATACTTGTTCAAACTGACACATGAATATTGAATCCTCTTTGTCATCAGTTGACATCAATGACAACCAAAGTTCAACAAGATATCAGACTTAGGTTTAATAAAATTCGTGTAAATCTGTGTTTTAATATGAGATTGTGAAGATAAAGGCTGCATATCCTTTATAGCTAGATATCAGGCGAAGGTCTAAGGAAACTCATTTAAACTTGAGTTTAATATACACCAAGAGGTTGAATATCCTATAAGATACATATCAGACGTAGACCTAGATTTAACCATAGAGATTTAAATTTGCGTTTGATATGGACATAATAAAATTGTAAAACTAAAATATGTAATCCTTCTAACTACATATTAAACCTAGGCTAGACAGATCTCAAATTAAAAAAGTTTCCAAGTTAAAATATGTAATCCTTTAAACTACAGATTAAACCTAGGTTAGACAGAGATCAACTAAAGTTTTAGAACTAACAAAACTAGGATAAACCAAGTCTGTGATAGACAAGAAAATTCGAAGGAATAGTACAATGCAGGGGTCACAAGTGGACTAGGTTATAATATAATGAATTAAAGAAATTGAATTGACTAATGGACCACTGGCCATTAGAAGGTGGTGGAGAATCTTTCTATCCAGACCACATGTGGAGAGCAACAATATCTCCACAAAATCTCTCGACAATAAAATTTTAATGTGTGAAATCAGGTTAAAGTCACATGATGTAGCAATTCAAGTAGATGGAAAAACAAATATCGAAATTTGAAAGTCATGCTTGTGCTTCACTTGGAACATCAAGCAATTCAACACTTTGTGAGCAAACTCGATTATAATACTCCAGAAAAATTGTAGTTAAAACATTGAGAGGTGGTGTAATATCATGCAACAAACATATTGAGATTGGCACTATGAAATTTGATACCTCTCATTCCATGGGGTTGGGGTTGGCATGGCCCTGTAACATTTCACTTAAAGAAGCCATCAACATTTCACATATATCAATGTCTTATTCTACTAAATGGGCGAGGATAAATATTGTGCATAGTATCAGTGAATATAAGTTGGCAATATTTTAATAAGGTCAGCTTAGATAATGTTATTATTCTCAACCTCGCTTAACATGTGAACATCTTGACTTGGACCTAAGAATATTTATCCTCTCCCTTACAAAACCTGTTCACTAAACACACAGATAACTAATTCAAACTATAGAAGACAGTTATAAGATAGTAGAAATACTAGAAAATTTTGATAGCGTTGTATAGCTCCGAAGAGAGAATTTGTATCTAAATTTGTTTTTTTCCCGTGATTACAGTTTAACATAATCCATCTATTTTTTGTCTTGGTAATATCAAGTAGAGCTATAAAAAAGGTGTGCAAACTTAAGCCACTTTTTGATCAGGTACTCCCAAGTAGATTTATAAAAATGTGTGCAAACTTGAGCCAAGTAGGTGGAGTAAATTCTAAACCCTAAACCCCAATTTTCCCAAACTCTCGCTATGGCTGGACAAAAACCTGCCTGACTATGGGTTTGCTTTCTTCAAAACTAAATAAATAACAGTTTCACTAATATTTTGGCCGAACATTGATTAACAACGCAAGAAATGCACCATAGCACCACAAGAAATGGAAGAGCAACACAAATGAAGTGAAAGATTCAAAATATTAAGGGTAAGATACAAACACTAAGGGAGATCACCTTCAAGCTCAATAAGACTACAATGCACAAACTGTTGCAGGCACGAACTAAGCCCCAACAGTGAATCTTACCAACATGTATTCATTTCGAGCTTCTAAGGACATAATCATATGCAAATCGACACACGAGCAGGAATCCTCTGCACAATCCACCTCCTCTCGTGTAGTATGGATGATAGATGATCGATTGGGATTGGATTCCAATTAATATGTTGTAGATTCCTCTTATGTCTTCCACTCCATTGTAAGCCGGATGGAGCTGTAGGGGGATCAATCGAGTTGGGTGCAGAGTTTGGGCACGAGACAGGGGAGAGTAGGAGATCAGTGTAAGGAGTATCCAAGTTCAAAATCCCCCATGCAGTTAATGCACGTTGAAGTGGGGATCCTTTCCTGTTGTCCACTCTCGGTTATGTTAAAGCCTCGATGGCGTGGGGAACTGCAATTAGTGACGTGGGTTTCTACCGTGATTGGATGATGGTTGGAGACGGAGACTTCGAGCAAACAACGCGAGGGCTCTCTCAACGACACCTTTTAAGTAAATTTTGAGTTGACTTTGTGGTCAAAGAACTTTGACTATTATTGATGTCATTTTAGATCAATCTATTAAATTTCTAGGGTTTTACAAATTAAAAAAAAACAAATATAATATAAAAAAATCATTTGTAAATTTCATTATTTTTTATTTATATAGTTTTTAGTTTTACAATACTTTGATATTTATTTTTTCACATTTCTATTTTTTTTAATTTTACAATACTTTGATATACTTTTTAGTTTTACAATACTTTGATATTTATTTTTTCATATTTCTATATTTATTTTTATTGGGTTTTTTCTATATTATTTTTTTAATATTTTAATATTACAATTTGTTCATTGTTGATTGGTTATGTGCAAGGTGATGTTGCCATCAGATTTTGGAGCCCACATGGGGCATCAACTTGACTGCAACATGACGACTCATATGGAGTGACTTGGAAAGTGTGTTGAAAGGGTCATATGGAAACAAAATTGGTGAAATAAGATATGGGCATGACAAGCACATCGAATTGGACATGATAGTATTGGTCAAATGATATTGCAAAAATGTTTAATTGGTTCGTTTATGGCATCATGTTCCAACACTTCAGAACATGTCAATGTTGAGAATCAACATCTAGCCCAACAACAAAAAACAACGAAACACAACAACACAAGACAAACTCGACAAGACTGGCCAACAGGACAAGACATAACCATGAAGCAGGTACATGTACTCATTTTCATCCCATAAAAGGGAAGGGAGTGAAAAGTGTGAGGCTAGTCATTCCACATTGGACGAATCAAAGGGAATAAAGAAGTGTCGAGAAACCAAAACAATAAGCAAGTAACAGTTCAACATACCCCAAGTTGATCACTAGGAATCACCCAATAGTTTTTCCCTTGCCATGTCACGTTCTTTCTTGTATCACAAAACAACTTGTTGAAATAACATACTGGTGAATTGTACTAAAGACGTCAAATTCCCTTGAACTTATTTGGACAAACTACGAAAATAAATGCCCAGACAACTAGCTAATTGGATGAAACTGGTAAACTAGGAAAATAACGAGTGATATGATGAAATAAAACCATTTGCATGTGCAAAATTTCCCACGAATAAATGTAATTCTAGTCCTACTTCTGCTAAAGAAGAAAACAAATCAAGTGGGATTCCTTTTGTTGTATAAGAATACATCATCAATTTTGCGACAATCATTATTTACATCATCATTATTGAAAGATTTATCATTAACACCTGAAATCAAGGAAAGTTTGATGGTGAAACACAAAAGAGAAAAGTTAATCCTACTCAAATAAAATAAAAAGATACGCAAATAAAATGAGTTAGTACTAGGGTGATTAGAAAATTGATCAACCCATGACTCCCAAATGTAGTTGTCTAAAATAAACACAATAATTCCCTTGTTCAATTCATTGCCCATGTTGGATTGATTTGAAATAAAACATTTAATATCATTGACCTTGTTTGAATTGATTAAATATTCACAGATCGCTTTATCATTATTATTGTCCATGACGACAACTGGTTCATCATTGATTGACTCTAGATAAATGCATTTAATTTCCTTTTCCAAATTAAAAATAATAGAATGTGCATTGATTTCTTCATTTCTATGTTGATCAATGATAAATGCAGGACATTTATCATGACTATATTGCAAGTTAACCTGAGACAAAGAAGAGCTTTCAAGAATGTTGTGCTCATTTGGATTGGGGAGCTGCACAAATTCTAATTCTTTGTAAGGGAAAAAAGCATCGTGATCTAAGTTATCTAAATAAACATCATGGATCGAATGAATAATGAATACTTCCTTGAAATTATAAGGTTCAGACTCAAAGGCTGGCTCACAAGAAACAAGGTTCTCACCCAAAACCGGAAGGGATTGAGCATCTTTATCATGAAGTGGTGGAGCAATAAGAGAATCGTCAAAAATATAAGTCACAAAATGATTTGGGTTTAAAAATTCTAAATCATGACTCACCTCCTTACAATAATCTATTTCCCCTTTCAGATGATCACGATTTTATGAGACATCACATTGCAAAGTATAGACCTCATCCTTAATAAAGAAATTATTTTGCATATCGAAAAAGCATGGAGAATTAAGACGAGTCGAGATGACATCCTCATTATGGATAGAAATACAAGGATTGTGCCTTGAATTAGATGGAAATATGTCATCATCAAAAGAGAAAACCTTATGGACATCTTGTTTGATTGTCTCAAAATAAGTTGTAGACAGGAAAGGGGAAGCAAGAGCACTATTAATATTATGTTATGTGTCAATCTCTCTAGGGGAAACACAAGGATAGATGTTAGTCGTCAAATTCGCTAAGTGATTCGTCAGATCATAACATGCACGAATATTGGGAAAGATAGGTGCGACACTAGAATGATTGGCTCGATCCATCGGAAGAGGTCTTGAATCATGTATAGAAGGTTTACCAATCTCATGATTAAATTTTCCTTATTGATTGTGAGATTAGGATCAAATAAATTTTTTGGTTAAAACCGAGATTGAGACCTAGTTGTGATGGCATACACTTCATTAGTAACTTCCCCGAATCTAGAAGGCTTACCCCTCTTTACTCGTTCTTGATATAACAAGTAGGGTGCACAAGTAGAAGGGTTATGGCCCTTGTCGCAAAAAAGGCACCAATGACGTGCGAACGGCTCATCATATTGCATCATCTCAGGTGGATTTAGAAGGGGGGGAGGCTGAGAAAGAGCTGGCTGAGACTTCTTCATAAGCTTGTTATATAACGAAGTCATCTGATTTTGCATTTCTTGCATCAATTGGAGCATGGACATATTGGTCTTAGGGGTGAATTGGTTGATTGGAAACCCTATCATTTTGTGATGATCTTCAATTTTGGGGCATGTCTGTAGAGCAGCACCAAGGCAGGTTAAATTCCTTCATTCTAATCGACGTCGATAAGGAGGGGGGACACATTGACAATATTGTACAACAATGGATTGTTCGAAGGGTTGGAAAACTTCGGGGATCTAGTCATATAGCTTATTAAACCTAAGGCCAGATGATTTGATAGACTCATTCTCCTCAAAGGATATATATGGTTAAAACTCCTCGGTACTTAGCCGATTTTTTGACATCCTCAGAGGTGGTCAGGGTTAGATTCAAAGGCGAAGGTACAGACCAAGGTACAAGATTGGTATCTACTTCGTATCGAAAAATGTTTGCGTTCTTCGTGACTTTCTAAGGATTAATGGGGTTAAGGATGGGATTATACTGACTATACATACCTCCTAATATTGAGGAAGCAAAAAAAAGCATGACGAAAGGAGGAGGAGATGAACAATGATCAAAGAACCAAATAGCCAAGCTCCACAAATCGGTCGTGGTTGGATCACAATAATAAAAGGATTTTGACGAAATTTCAAGGGATTGGATTGGGAAGATTCAAAAGATAGACACGGGTATATGTTATTTCAGAGTTTGGAAAGCTCTGTGACCTTTGAGGTTCTCGACCCATTTCAGGCTAAATAACAAAGTCCATCATCAGGAGAATGCATTTCTCAATTTTTGGAACAAGGTGACTCAAATCCTTAAATAATGTCTAGGTTTTCCGATTATATTTTTAGCCGATAATTTTTAGGTATGTATTCTTATTATTTTTCTTATTTCGAATTAATTTTACATAGGATATTATTTATAAGCGTAGGATTAAACGACATGAAATTTTATTATTATTATCTTTTTAATTTCTATTGTTGAAATTTGAATAAAGTTTTAATTTACAAATTTAAACTTTATTATTTTCTTTTATTATTATTATTATTATTATTATTTATTTTTATATTCAATCTTTTATATTTTATTTTAATTTAATGTTAATATTATTATTATTTTTATTATTTTTAGTGAGATCATCTCAAGGCATGAATGATAGGCTTCCAAGATTCTCCTAGGGTTAGACCACCGTCCCTATTGAAATTCTTCGAGTGTTTTTCAATCTCAATAGCTTTGCAAATGCGTCTCCTATGATAATTGTCTTCAAGTACTAAAACCTTCGCTTCTTCGATGCACACATGATGGTTTATCTTGGATGAATGTTCTGCTACTTCTGTTTTTTTAACCATACCATGAATAATATCTGTTCAATGTTCTTTTAACCTATTTTTTATTGAGCGGCCAATTTCCCTATGTAGACATCACCACATGAGCAAAGAATTGAATAAACGCCTTTCTTTAGTTTGGGATCAATTGGCTCTTTTACTTTATCAAGCATTATTCTTAAGGAATTTTCCAAGCAAAATGTTGTTTTTATATGTTTTCTTATTAAAACCTTAGCAATATTATCTCATGGAATTGCAAGGTTGACGTTTCTTAATAAATGTAGGGACAACAAAGTCATTCCTAAATTTGCAAAGATTAAACACCATCTAATGAAATCAAATGAGGAGATTTTCAAATGCACTAGCATGGATCTGGTTAGAAAGGAGATTAAAAAAGTTAGAAAACACTTGGAGATGTTATCAAGTGACTGCCTGAGACTGCACTTGTCATTGGTTGGAACTGTGTGTAGTGATTTATGGGTGTGTTTTCACCCCTTCCTTGTTTCTAGAACTAAATGCACAACTCAAAAACTCAAAACAGTTCACAACAAGAAGTTTACTGCCTTAAATCACGATGGGGTGGCACAAGTTTATTATCGTGGTGAGGTGATCGAACAACAAAATAGAAAATAGCATAACCATATCTTGAACAATAATGCGGCGCATGATGGTGAGGCGATTGACCAAGAAAAACAAAAGGATAAAGTTATTAAAGATCTAAAAACCAAGAACAAGAGACACACGGTGAATTTATCTGATTAACAATTGAATAGCGATGATCTAGATATGCTGGAGAAAGGGCCAAATTTTTCAGTTGCTCCCACCAAGATTCTTGTTGAAGACATTTGTGTTCAATTGAGGATGCAATTATGAAGCTGATAGAAGATGATCTAGAAGAGGTTAGACAAGAATGTGCATTGATTATAAGAAAATCCAAACCTCCGAAAAGGAACATATCAAAGAAGGACGCAGCAGCCGTAAAATATCTGAGAGCTAACAATAACATCACGATTCTAAAGGAAGGTAAACGAATTGAAACTATTGTATTGAACAAAAATGACTATGATGCCAAAATGTATGATCACTTAAACTCTCCAGGATGCTACAAAAAACTGGCCAAAGACCCGAGCAACAAGATCATCAAAGAGGTGAATAAAATCATAAAGGAATCCTCACTTGATGGAGTGAAAGAAAGCTCTACCCCAAAAATCAATTATTCCAAGGATACATGGTCTTCCCAATATTCATAAAGATGGGGTTCCATTGAAGCCAATTGTGAACACCATCGAATCACTAACATATAATTTGGAAAAATTCCTTGCCAAAACCCTAAAACGATTGGTTGGACACACATTATCACACATCAAAGATTTAGTGGATTTTGTCAATGGTATAAGAGATGTACAAATGGAGGATGAAGACCTACTGGTAAGTTTAGATGTAATCTCCCTCTACACAAAGATTCCAATAGAAGAAGCAATTGAGGTGTTAACAAAAATTACAAACAAAGAGGTGGTCAATATGGTGAGAGTTTGTTTGAAATTGACCATCTTTACCTTTCGTGGAGAGATATATGTGTTGGAAACACTGAGAGGAGGGGTGAATCGGTATTTAGCATTTTTTACCATTTCAAACATTAATCACATCAATTAAACATTAATCGTTAAGAACACCATTCACATCACATAAACCATACACAGTGCACAACATATTTTACGTGGAAACCCAAACGGGAGCCACGCAATTCTTTTCTTATATAATATATAGATTACATTCAATGTGTTTACCAACACCAACTCCCTGATTTTCTAGCACCAACTAGAAGGAAGCTCCCACCCCCTAGTTTATCAGCTCCCACTGAAAGGAGGCTACAACCCCCTAAGATCACAGGCTCCAACCTATCCTTGCCCCGTCCTACCTTCCAGATATGAATAAGAGAATCAATCTATGACTGTCACTATCTTTGTCTTTATCCTTGTCATGGTAATTGTCAAACTGTCACTATCACTGCCACTGTCATACTGTCTTTGTCACTGTCTCTATATCACTGTCATTGTATCAAGCTGTGCATGCCTCAAGTACAATTTTCAATATTTCCCATAAACAATCATCCAAATATTTCATTTACACATTCAATCTTTTACATCAAATCAAGCCATAGATCTTACACATAATAACATGGTTTATTCATAGAAAACCATCAAGATATAAGCCAAGATAACAACAATATCTATGGCAGGATAACATCAAGATCTATGCCAAGATAACCACCATCATAGATTCCATAACATATTCAATGGCTTCACATACCATACCAAGATCAAAGATGAACTCTATGCATGAGAGACATATGCCATCGCAAGAGAAACCAAAAAGCATTAACCATACCTTTGCCAAGATCAGAATTTGAAGAAGATATAAACAAACCAAACGAACTTCTATATCATGTCATCAAATATCAATCGCATCAAGCTTTCCAAAGAGCCAAGAAGTTTGTTATTCTGATACAGTATGAGAATGATATGCAAGTTTTTGTCAATCTTCTTCTGTTGATGACTGCTGCAAAATTCGGCCCTAGTTGGCTGTCGACCTTATTCATTGTACTTTATGCCTATATAACTGCTGTTCAATACTGCAAATTTCACCCTAGATCATATCATTACATATCCCTTTCAACAAGCTTTCCAACGAGCCAAGAATTTTGCGATTCCGATACCATATGAAAAAGTTATGCCAATTTTTGTAAAACTCCTTCACTTGATGACTGCTAGAAAATTCGGCCCGAGTATTTCGTAGATTTGAAAAAGAGAAGAGAGAGCTTGAATGATGATAAAATGAGATATTTTCTCTTCTATTTATACACTTCATCATGCCTTGTATCTTCTTTTAGGGGCTTCTTTAACTTATCATTAATTTGTGGATCTCCATATTTCAAGGGGGTCTAGTCAAGGAGTTAGTACCCCACTTCAAGGATCTATCATGACATGCCGTGTCATAACTTCAATATCACTCCATATCTTCTTAACGTGATCCTTATGACTTTTCCACATCATCATACTTTATTGACACATCATTTTTTTTGCGAGGCTCTGTGCCACTTCATGTGGTCCAATGGACCAAAGTACCACAACTTTTGTGGTCATGTGAACCAAACATCATTATTTTGGGGATACTTCAAGCTTCACACCAAATTGCTTTGGACCGACTTTGGGGACTCTTAAGGGCCTTTTCCACCATGGGTCTTGTAGCCCCAAACTCATGGGCACGTGGACCAAACATCATTAATATTTAGGGGTTTCTTCACCTTTTATTTCAACAATTCGTAGGGGAAACCTTAAGGACTTCTTTACGGTTTTGGTCCATATGTGTACATCACAAAGTGTCTTCCCATGAGGGTCATGCTCAACTGCTACGCCATAAGGGGACCGCTTTGGAGGACATATACATATAGAATTTGACATCAATGACAACTTTATTCAACAATATGAACAAAGTGATGGCGTAGCAATGGGTTCCACGTTGTCCCCGGTCGTGGCCAATATCTACATGGAACATTTTGAAAAGAAAGCCTTGGACTCTTCTCCTATGAAACCTAAAAATTAGAAAACATTCGTTGATGGCACAAACTTCATCTGGCCACATGGGAGAGTGGATTTGGACAGTTTCTTGTTGCATCTAAACAATCAATCTAATCATATAAAATTTACCATGGTAATCCAAGAAAATAATTGTATTCCATTTCTTGATGTCTTAATAACAAAAAAGGATGATGGTTCTCTTGCCCACCAAGTCTACTGGAAAAAGACACATACTGATAGATATGTACATGTTGATCCTCACCATCACCCCTCTCGAAAACTAGGTGTTTTACAAACACTTGCCACACGTGTAGTTAGAATCTCAGATAAGGAGCATCTAGATAATGAATTTGTGCATCTCTTAGAAGCTCTTCAAGATAATGGTTATAAAAAGAATGATATTACAAGAGAATTTGCTAGAGCCAGAAGGTAGGAAAGCAGAATTCGAAACCCTAACCAAGATGATACGGTAAAGGCAATTCTCCATTATATCCAAGGAACTACATATAAGATCACTAAGGTGTTAGGAATAAAACATATAAAAACAACATTCCACCCACAGAATTCCCTAAGATGAATGCTTGATAAATCAAAACACCCAATTGATCCCAAACTAAAGAAAGGTGTTTATTCAATTCCTTGCTCATGTGGTGATGTCTACATAGGGGAAATTGGTTGCTCAATAAAAACTCGGTTAAAAGAACACTACGCAAATACTATTCATGGTAGGCCTAAAAAATCAATAGTGGCAAAACATTCATCCAAGGCAAACCACCATGTGTGCATCAAAGAAGTGGAGATTTTAGTACTTGAAGACAATTATCATAGGAGACGCATTCGCGAAGCCATTGAGATTGAAAAACACCCAAAGAATTTCAACAGGGACAATGGTCTAACCCTGGGATAAACTTGGAACCCTATCATTCATGCCTTGAGATAATCTCACTAAAAATAATAATAAAAAAATATACAATATACAATATAAAAATAAATAATAATAATAATAAAAATAATAAAGTTTAAATTTGTAAATTAAAACTTTATAAAAATTTAAACAATAGAAATTAAAAACCTAATAATAAAAAATTGTTCACATCATTTAAACCTACGCTTATAAATAATATCCTATGTAAAACTAATTAGAAATAAGAAAAATAATAAGAATAGCTAAAAAATGTCGACTAAAAACCTAATCGGAAAACCTAGACATTATTTAAGGATTTGAATCACCTTGTTCCAAAAATTGAGAAATGCATTCTCTTAATGATAGACTCTGCTATTGATCCCAAAACACATCGAGAACCTTAAAGGTTACAAGGGTTTCCAAAATCTAAGATAACTATGGCATGTGAAAGTATGAACGAAACCATTAAGTCCTTCCATGGAATAATTCTTTGTTCATTCTTTTTCAAAATAAAATATGAAATTCCAGTTCTAACTAATTGTCATGCTCCATGGAGCAAGTAGAATTTCCAAGTTCTTTAGATTTTAATGCAAAACATAAATTTCACATCGGTAGGAGGTTACTTGGATCTCCTCCCTATGAACTTCAACCTTGGGGATGATCATAAATATCAGTTTACAGCAACAGACAATGGACAATATTTCATCACACTTCAACTCAAGAGAAAAGAAAATAAACATATGCCAATAAGTTTTGGCCCTTAGGGAACACTTTTCCAAGCATAAATAAAAATTGTATGAAATTCACTTTATTATAACAAAATTTACGGCAATAAATATACCCTAATATCATCAAGATGTTTGTCAAATCATTGACAATTTCAACCTTAACTTATGTCAAATAAACAAGACATACAATTGTTGGAAATTTCCAAACCACGAAGACAATTATAGATGGAAATCAAATATGTAATTAATTTTTTTTTGGATAGTCGGTAGCACCGATGGTTATCTCAAGTTGTCATGAGCTAGATGTGAGATCTCCCCCCCCAAAGTTTGGGAGATCGTGACTTTTACTCCCTTGATCTCATCGAGGTTAGGCTCCATAATCAGGGTTGCCAGTTTACCCCTTTTACCTTCCATGGATCATGGATGGATCATTTGGAAGAACTTAGAGGGTCTTTCGTGATGTGCATTCCATAAAAAAAAGCATTGGATAACTATAAACTTCACACACCCACACACACTTTATCAATTGGTTCTCCTAGTGGTTGTAGGAATGTTATCCTCCCCACCCAGGTTGTATTCCCGTAAGTGACATGTTGAGCTCATAATGAGTATATTATTGTAACAAATTGAGCCTTATTGTTGACTTGGTCTTCTTCCTTGAAGAATATATGGTTTACCTTGGGATAATTACCTAGGTAATTAGTTTTTCTAGGTAATTATCCCAAGGTAAACCATATATATATATATATATATATATATATATATATATATATATATCAGTGGGATAGCTCGAGTGGTTGAGTGTTCTGAGCTACAACTAGGAGGTCATGGGATCAAGTCCCAATGCTGGATATCTATGTGAATGTTGACGACCTCACTCGATGTCCATGCTAGGTTAGGCTTTGTAATCAGGGTTGACAGTTTGCCACATTTACCATCAACGGTTTACCTCATTTACCATCCATGAATCATGGGGAAGTAATTGGAGTGTTTTCCGTGAGGTTACAAACCCTAAACTTCAGCCGACACCTAACCCACCTCCTTCCACTAAACCAAACCACCATCACCACCACTACATATACGAAAGTCATTGGGCAATCACAATCTTCTTCCCAAGCTTCACTATCTCCTGATGATGATCCCACATTAGGGATTGAAACGTCGAGAACTTTCATTTCAAAAACACAGATTCTCTCTCTCTCTCTCAAATTTAAATAACTAGTCAATGATAATCAAGGGTCCATGGAATGGGTGGCTCAATAATCAAGTGCCTAGATCTCATCTCATCATATTAGGCTTTGTGCAATTTGTACTGAATAACTAAAAAATAAGAAAGAAAAATGCACACAAATAACAAGCCAATGCACACTAAATTTCAAAAATTCAATCTAGCACGACAATTTAGAACTATGGTATATATTATATATTTGTTACTAATTTGATTGTTGTATCCAACCCATGGTCTCAAATTTTATGAATTACATGACATGTTACATAATAATAACGAGGAAAGATCTAGAAATTACTAGTAGCAATCAAGTTGATTAGTTTAGTCTCATTTACGTTCATAATCTTACCAACTTTGCATGCATTGTTTTTAATATGATAACCATGACTAGTAACTAATGTAGCAAGTATCTTATCGATGTAGAATGCAAACTAGAAAAATAACCACATAAATAAATCCAAAAAAATTTGAAAATTTTAATTGCTCACTCTAACTACATTGTTTATATGATACAATTTACAATTGAACATTGATGAGTATATAAAGTTTGTTGAGTTAATCATATATGCATGGACATGTATGGCATTGGGAACACCGCTTGAGATCTATTTTTGGAGTAGCACATCTGTGTTGCCTTTGTCGTTATTCTCTTATCCATATGGTTGTGTTTCTTTTATAAATGTGAATCATATGCTTTATTAGTGCTTTTAATTTAGAAAGCAATGCAATAGTTAGACGTATGCAGTGAATAAGTGCATTGCCATGAGTGGGAAATTTGGCATATGAGCAAAACAAAACTTCTTGATTTCTTTCACTTCTTTACAATATTGGTAGAGCATAGAAAGATAAACCATACCCATAAATATATTTTTTCAAAAAAATGCAATTAAATTATACTAATACTAACATTGAAAAACAATTTAAATAAAACACACCCAAAAAAATTTAAATAACAAAATATGATGACTATCGTTATATATTGAAAAAAAAAATATTTGGAAAATTAAATATGCACCTAATGCATGCGATAAGAACACTTCTCTAACAACTTAATGTTTATAAAACATGGAATGTATGCATGCATGACACTTCTTCCCATCTTCTTTAATTAAGATGTAGATTTGTAATCCAATGACTTCTTCTATTTATGAGAATGAAAATATTAGGTTTTGCAATATGTATTATATAATGGGGTATTAATGACGTTATATTGTTGGTAGCAAATTTTTATTGATGTTGTCTATCATTTATGAGAAGTTCAACTTGATACTATGTTAAATCCTACGGTGTTGAGGGAATGAAATCAAGTGTAATGACTTGTTCAAAGGAATCTAAACAAGAACATGCAAATGAAGGGAATGGAATACATTGCTCCATTTATAGGCATCTAAATCAGAACATGCACATTAGGGAAGAAATTAATTTCATTGCATATTTCCATGCAATGGAATGCATTGCCCTATCTAAATATATTTTGAACAATGAGGAAGTGGAATGCACTGCCCTATTTGAAGATGTCCAAAGAAGAACACACCCACTAGTGAAAATGAACCAAATATATATGGCATTACTTCTTCATAGATAGTGGATGCCACGCTATACAGGCAGATGATTGGTTCGTTGATGTACTTAACGAACACGAGGCCGGATTTATGCTTTGTAGTGAACACACCGAGTCAGTACATGGTAGATCCGAGACGTGTTCACCTGGTTGCGGAAAAGCATGTGTTGAGGTACTCGAGGGGTACGGTTGATTATGGCCTTAGATATGCGTCAGATTAGAAGATTAACTTGCAGGGTTATGTTGATGAGGATTGGGTCATTAGTGTCACGGATAGAAAGAGCACATCGTGTCGCTGCTTCGGTATGGGATCTGGTATGATCTCATGGTTTAGTAGGAAGTAGACAAGTGTGTCACTCAGTACAACCGAAGCAGAGTATATGGCATCTTGGTCGGAAAGCTACGAGGTAGTATGGCTTCGAAAGTTGCTTGTAGGTTTGTTCGATCTCGAGTTAGAGGCGACTTGTATTCTTTGTGACAACCAGAGTTGTGTGAAGTTGTCTCAGAACTCGGTGTTTCATGACAAGTCGAAGCACATCGAGATCGAGTATCACTATATACGAGATATGGTGCAGAGAGGAGTAGTGAGGCTACATTGTATAGCGACAAAGGAGTAGATAAACGATGTATTGACCAAGACTTTGTTAAGAGTGGTCAGTTTGAGTACTTAAGGGACAAGCTTGGGGTAGTCTAGATCAAGAGGGAGTGATGAGTAACATAACATGTGTGAGACATAGGTAGTCACGGGTTATGTCACGTAATTGAGTCTCATGGGTTGGTCTCCACTTGATATGTGATTTGTAGCAGGTACTCACGGGTTATGTGACGTAATTGAGTCCCCTGGACTACACTCACATGGTTGTAGCAAGTAGTCACGGGTTATATGACGTAATTGAGTCTCCTGAACTACACCCCCGAGGATGCAATAAGTACTCATTGTGTGTGATGTAATTGAGTCTCCTGACTGGAGTGTTATGTTGGACAACACACATGTGCAAAGACGTAGGTTTCAGAAATGGGTTGTTATCCACATGGGGTGACTTGGTAGCGGGTAGTCACTGGTTATGTGACATAATTGAGTCTCCTAGGCCACACTCACAAGGTTGTGTTATCCTAATGTTGATATATGACGTGGTAGTAGGTAGTCACGGGTTATGTGATGTAATTAAGTCTCCTAATCTACACTCACGAGATTATCTAGACATGTGGTGAGGTAACGGAGGTGGTTGCGGTATGCAACGTAATGTATGATCCTGGGCTTGACCCACCAGATAGCTTGCTCGTTCAAATATGCAGGGTGAGGTAACGCAGATGGTTGTTGTGTGCGACGTAATGTAACGTAGGTGGCTGGACCCACCGGATGGTTCAAAAATTCTAGTGATATATAGATTCAAGAGATGTCATAAGTCAATGGGCAGAGTACAGAGTTGCAGCTGTTAGAAAAACAGGATCGCAAAGCAATAACAATAAACAGAAATGAAAATATAATCACACACACATTACAAGAGAGACATAGATATATCGTGGTTCACCCAACTTGGGCTACGTCCACACTGAAGTTGCCAGTCCTTATTATTATTCCGTCCAACAAAGTGAAGGGATACAACCTGCAGCACAACCGCTGCACTTCCTCTTCACTGTCTCACAGTCTCTCTTCTTGATCTCAGAGATCTTTATAATGCATAATACCTAATACATCAACCCTAGCCATATTACAATGTCTTTCTTTTATAAGGGAGATACAATGGGAAAATACCATGGGTTACCCAAAACCATGGCCCCGAACCCCAGTCCTCTGGGGTGCACGACTGAGACAATATCACCTATGAGACTAGAAGATCTAACTCCACAACCAACAGCAGCAACAGTGGTGATGATGATAGCGTCGGAAGAATACCTTCCTTGTTAATATGGAGTGTTGAAGAATGTAACTTCGGAAGATATTCTCATTGTATTTTTATTGTACTTGCTTCGGGAAATATTCATATTGTATTTGATTATATAAAAACCCTAAAAGAAATAATGTAAAATAGACAAGTCAACCCAATGGGTAAAATTCCCCAAGCAATGGGCAGAACTGCCCTAGTAAGGTCGACTGGTTAGGGAAATTCAGGTCGGCCCAGTTAAGTAAAAAGGCCAGTTTTGTGACTAGTATAAATAGGGTGGCGCCTAGCTCATTTGGGCATCATCTCACTCAAGCAAGTTCACATGAGTAGTAGCAGAAGTTCAAGTTCACTTGGGAGAAAGAGTAGCTGCATTGAAGACATCTTTTCTTGGGTTTTGTATTGTATGTTGTTCTCGGGTTATTGTACGAGATTGACATTGTACTTTCTAACGAATCTATACTGAAGAAGTTTTGCTGGGTTTTTCCCGTGAGAGGATTTTCCCAGGGTAAATCTTTATGTCTCTTTTGTATGTTGTGCTTGTCTGTCGTTCAGTGATCTTATTGCATATGGTTATTGTGATAACATATATAAATTATTTTAGTATATAACATAATCATCCTGGAAGTATCAAAATTATAACATGGAATCAGAGCTAGCCTGAAAGAAGATCTTGTGCAACCGGAACTGTCGGAAGTGGAAATTAGGGTTTATAATTACGGAAGCTTTTCACCATAGTTTAGATGAGAAAGGAGGTCAAAGCAACTCTCCCTAAGAGGGCACATTTTTTTGTGGAGGCAGAATTCAGATCGGAGAAATTTCATTTTTGGGCCTAGCACTACTGCTCAGGAAAACTAGGGCATCAGATTTTTAGCAAATCTATCCACAGTTTTGGAAGAAAATGACCTTTGCTCAACTCTCCCTAGGGAGGCGCATATTTTCCTCCATTCAGTTTTTCAAAATCCCGAAGTTGAAAAAATAGGGTTTCACTGACAAACCCTGGGTAATCCTGAAGTCAGATCTTAGAAGACATTGAAATAAGCACTTGATTGGAGCATCTCAATTGGTAAGTCCTACTATCTCTATTTCCATTTAAGGTTCTCATTTTTTCAAGATGACAAACCATACCAAGCTTGAGGATAAGCTTGAAGGAGAAGATAACTTCTATGCCTAGAAGTATAGACTAATGCTCATTCTATAAGAGAATGAGTTGGAAAATTAGATCAAAGAAGAAGTCGCGGAGCCAGAGGGAGATGAAGATAAATCAAAGCATAAGAAGAACTTGATAAAGGCCAAGAGGATCATTGTTGACTCCATCAAGGATCACTCGATCCCTCACATCTCATCTCTACAAACTCTGAAAGAGATGTTTAATGAACTGAAGAGATTGTTTGAAGGAAAAAATATTAACAAAAAGATCACCTTGAGAACCCAACTCAAGGGTGTGAAGATGCTGAGCTCATAAAGTATTCAATCTTATTTCACGAGGGTCTCCCAAATCAAATAATAGCTAGAAGCTATTAGAGATCATGTTGAAAGTGCATAATTGGTGATGACTTCATTGAATGGTCTCCCAACATCATGGGAAGCATTCATTCAAGGAATATGTTCTAGAAGGATGCTCATCAATTTCAGTAGGATTTGGGAAGCTTGTGTGATGCAGGAGCATCGGGGCCTAGGCAGAGTTGTCGAAGTTGATCGACATGAAGGAAGCCGACCAGAGGGAGTGCCGACGACCATTGGTGCGGAAGAGCATATTGACTTGTCGAAGTCAATAAGTCGAGCAGGAGTACTTGGGTATGTGACCGACAGATGCAGTGAAGTCGAGAGTCGACATGATGGGGTCGGCAGATGACAGGAAGAGCGGAGCGTCGATGGTCAACATGCGTCGAACCAAGACTCCGAAAGGTTTAGGCATGAGCCAAGCGAGGAGGAAGGGGCGGACTGGTGAAGCCTGAAGAGTGCAAAGGAAGCTGACATGTAAGTTGAAGCTGACAGACAGTATGGCCGATGGGATGGATTACTGTAGCCTGTCAGAAGGACGCGTAGAAGTCAAGGAGAGTACTTGGAAACAGTTCGGGGTTGCTAAGGAAGTTAATGGTAGTTATTGCAGGTGGGTGAAGACATGACAAATGTCGTCACAGACAGGTGCTGTGCAATACGGTTGGAGCGCTAACAGTTGCAGGTCTGCAAGATCTGAGGAGATCGTCAGACAAAGGATGCGTGTCTCGGGGATCGGAGTGATCTCGGGAACAACAACAGCAGCAAAGTAGAAGGCCGGGAAGGTTGGATCAGTTGGATAATCTTGGCAGAGCAGAGAGCTAAAAGAAGTCTGGTAGATTGGATAGGAAACTCACACATCTACAGAGGCGAGAATATTGAGCCATGCCTTAGAGTTCCGTAGTGAACCAGGAAAGGGTGAGGTCAACACACTAAGATAACACACAGTTACTTCTGTATTGTAATGGCTAAGGCCAACAGTTAGTTAGTTATTTACATTCCTTGCAGTTTGCATTGTAACCGATTCAGAGAAGTAATATAAGCCAGCTTTTGGCATGATTGTTTGCATCTTGTCTATGTGAACATGTGTGTTGTGTGTATTGTTAAGCAAGAACCTTACTTGTCTGAGGAGCCTTGCGCTAGTTGGTATTAGAGTGGGAAGTGAATCCTGTGCACGGAAGAACATCGGGTGGTATTGAGCCTACGAGTGCGTTGAACAGCTCTAGCTGAGGTCGGGTAGAGTTGTACACGATTTGCTGAAGTCTGGTTGCAATTGGACAAAGTGGGAGTTTCAGCGAAGGTTGAAAATGGCTCACAGAGGCGTTAATGTCCGAGGACGAAGAGCGTGTGGTGCAGCAGTCACTGTTGATCGTGAGATGTTCGACGAGTGCGTCCAAACAATGTGAATTTTGACAAATGAAGTCGCATCGATCAAAGAAAGCCAAAGGCGTGGTTATATTCCTGATGTGTTAGACCACAGCGACGAGGAAGTCGAAGAAGTGGAAGCACGGGAAGCAGCAGCAGAGGAACCAGAAGATAAACTGATCAAACTTCTGATGGATATGAGAGGTCGTACAAAGATAGATGTACATACCTACTCAGGAAGTCTAGATCCAAAAGACTTGATCGACTAGTTCAGAGAGATGGATAAATACTTCGACATAGAGCAGATCGAGGATCTTAAATGGGTTAAGATAGCATGTTTGAGGTTGAAGGGTCATGCCTCATTGTGGTGGGACAATGTGCAGACTGACAGAGTCAAGAAGGGAAAGGAGAAAATCAAATCTTGGGATAGGATGGTCGTCAAGCTGCAAGGGAAGTTCTTGCCAAATGACTATGTGATTTCCTTGTTCCGAAAGTTGTAGAACTTTCGACAAAAAGAGATGACTATGAAGGAGTACACGGAAGAGTTCTATAGATTGTCGATAAGTTCGGGTCAAATCGACGAAGGAGAAGAAGCTGTCTCCAGGTACGTGAACGGCTTGAAATATGCCATTCAGGATGAATTGAGCATGTCAAGATTCAGAGCGGTTGGTAAAGCCTACCAGTTAGCTCTGAAGGAAGAAGAGAAATTGTCGAGGAAATTCGCAGCTACCAGAGGTAGGATGACTGGTCGCGGTGCGAAGACTATTTCAGTGAAAGGCCAAAGTAGCGATTACAGGAAGGAATCTGTCGAAGAAAGTCGAAGGACGAAAGGGACATCGACAAGGGAGAAAGCGCAAGAAAACCGACGTCACGTTCATGAGAACCACGATCAAGGTGCGTATGGTCGAAGTGGTCCATCTGACAGAAAGGGAGCTAACAGACCAGCCATAATCTGTTACAAGTGTCGTGGAGCGGGACACAAGGCATATAAGTGCCCAGAGAACCTACATGCTGCAGAGGAATCGAAACCCAGACGTTGAAGAGATGAGCAAGTCGACGAGAGGGAAGAATGGACATCCGGCAACAATGAGGATGGTAAGAAGAAAAGTTGGACCATGACAGCCAGGAAGACACTAGTTTTGGACGACAAACGCGACGAGCAAGAGTCGGCATAGCGAAAGGCCATCTTTCGAACCAAGGTGCGAATCGACGAATGGCATTGAAAGACCATAGTTGATGGTGGAAGCACTGAGAATATTGTGTTGACAGAGGTGATTGACAAGACAAAGTTGAAATGCCCATACAAGATCTCATGGTTGTAGAAAGGACACCATGTGAAGGTGACCAGACAGTGCCTGATTAACTTTAGATTTGAAGGATTTGAAAACAGTGTATTGTGCAACGTAATCCCAATGGACGCGTGCCATCTGTTGTTAGGAAGACCATGGCAATATGATCTGAAGATGATCTACGATGGTCGAGCCAAAACAGTCACAGTGTGGAAGAATGGCGTGAAGAGGACTCTTAAGTCGAGGTCGGAGGAGCGAGCCGATGGTATGCACGGCGATAGCAACTTTTGGGAGAAGCGAGTGCTGATGTGCTCAATGAAAGAATTAACTGCAGAGGAGGAAAAGCAATCGGGGTGTTATGCTATCATTTTGAAAGGACCATGTGTCGAGAAGGCGACAATGGAGAAGATTTCGGTCGAGGTCAAAAAGATGCTTGACGAGTTTCGAAACATAGTGGTTGACGAGACACTAACGGGATTTTCGCCGACAAGGAGCATATCCCATCAGAATCAGAATGAAGAATAGTTTAACATTACAACACTGCCGAATTCTTTACCTATTCAAGAAGTTTTGCAGAGAGCGTTGCTCCTCCTTTTTCGATCGAACCCAAGTTAAAGAACTTCACAGGGACAACCTTGCAGACCGAGAAGCCACCACTGCGAGCAATAATAACGTTCTCAGACTGTACAGGGTGTGCCAGAAAGGTTACGGCGCCCGAGGGAGAGCTCGGATCTCCAACCCTCTGGAAAGCAACAATAACAATGTTAAGACCAGAGAGGAGTTAGGGCTTTGTCCCCTTACGTGGACGCTCTTCCAACCAATTTTCACGTGGGCTCATAAATGAGCATGGTTGGCTTCCACTACCACTTTAATTTTTACCCACAGCATATAGTTGGTGACCAAACTTTGATGCCATCGATTTGCATATGCCAAAGAACGTTGAACTTTTGATAACATAAACACTATGCTAAAACCTTGTTACACCATCATCTTGGATAGAAGCCATTAGGGCTAGAACAAACCACCCTCATAGTTAGGGTTATGGTTAATAACTTATCCATGTAATATAAATATTTAAGCTAGGTTATCACTTAGCTCATGTAGAACATAACATATGAACCAAATCTAGAGTAACAGTTCCTACGTGTAACCTGGACAAGGTAATGTTTTCATGCATTAGCTTCAATAGCTAAGTAAGCCTCAGGGTTGCTCCAGAACCCACTTGTCAAGCAAAAAGAAATAAAATCAAATATTTAAAGATAAACATAATACGACATAAGAATGTTAAGTTAAATATCAAGGTTAACAACAAGAGACATGCTATGACTTTAAAAACAGTAAGCGTAGTTTCCCGACAACTAAATGTCGACATAATTACATTATGATTCCATGAATTAAATGATTGTACGTAATAATGTTCAATATGGACAACGATACGATTAAAATTATAAATGCTCTCAAACAACAAAAGAAACCCATAGATCTACTTCAGATGCTCCAGGACAAGAGATTTAAATGATGAACTTATGAATATCAGAGTAGCATTAATGAATGTAAGAGACATCTTTCCGCAAGCTTAGTATTGGTTTTATGGACAATACCCTATTAACTATAGACATAGGTTCGCATACCTTTATTTTTTCTATATTGTGAAATACACAATTAATAATTGATGAACCGTGATTAAGGTTCGAAACGTCGACTTTTCATAATGTGTACTGTGTTCTTCCTGAGCACTTCAAGAATTAATAATTGACGACTTTTGCAAAAAGTAAGTGTCGCAAATAAGAATATAAGTTAAGTAGTTAACAAGGAGTTAAACGTTCATAATTAGACTTTTCGCACAGTAATTAATTACCATTTAACTGCTTAGAAATTTTTTAAATTTTGGTGAATTTGGAGGTGTTACATACACACCATTTGAATATAGTAAACGAAACTCAAGGAAATCCAAAAGGCGTAATGTGAAGGCAGATGGGGGAGCCAACCATACCAATGAAACAAACCGATCTCCTTTTCCTTGCGACTATTTATACTTCTTTTTAGTTGCCACTCGAAGGTTTGAACCCCAAGCAAATTCATGATGTTGCAACAAGCCTTCGCTCTGAACGAAGGTACAAGCGTAGTGGTGGTGGTGCGGCTTCCCACGGTAGAGATCAAGGCCATCAACGAGAGATCCAGAAGGCTGTACTGCCAACAAGGAAGATAGGAGGCGTGACAAGTTGAAGTTATTAGCTCGTTCATGAAACCACTAACCCCCTTAATTGCACTAGGAGCCATCTGGCTTGGGGAGTGGGTAGACCTCCACCTGTCCCGATGCAGAAGCATCATGTAGTATGTTCCGCAGGAACAGGACACCTGAACGGGGGAGACTTAACTACTAGCACAGATCCATCTTAAACCCAGATCTATCAAGCACAGAGAGGGATAAAATTTCTCGAGGTGTAGATTTTTTTATCTTAATTTTTTCACACATTGAGAAAAAAATTACGCCTCAAGATATTTGATCCCATGCTTGATCTAAGTTTAAGGTGAAATCAATATAATTTTCTTTTGTTTTGTTTAAGCCGACATCATTTGGATTTTTTTTATAGGAAGGACATGTTATATAATGTTACGTGTTACAACATCTCCCCTTTTTTTGTTTAAGTTGACAACTATTTTTTTTAGGAACGACATGTTACATAACGTTACACAATGTTTCGTGTTACAACATCTCCCCCATACTAGGCTGTAGAGGACCTTGCTACTCTTAGTGCAATTAAATTAAAAGCATATAATAATAATAATAATAATATTTTTCTAAGGTGAGAGGACACTATTTTCCAAATTGATGTTTGTTTGTAGGACAAGGGATCCACCTACAACGATTTGACTACTAAAGTCTATAGAAGTGTAGTTACCCTACCATTTTAGATTTGATTTTTATTTTTTAAAGTTCATATATTAAAAATCAAATTAATGGAAAGTTATTATAATTTGATTTGCAAATGAAAAGTACACTTCCTCTTAACAAGGAATAATAAAAAAATATATCTTTTAAAATTTAAGATCAAAATATAAAAATATCATAATATTTCTCTTTAAAACTTCTATATATATAAATATTTAAACTTCCAACTATTAATTAAAATTATATAATAGTAATAATTTATTTTTAAAATAATCGTATAAATATAAATTTTAAAATAATCATATAAATATATATATATATATATATATTTTTAACAAAATATCACCTTCACTTCTTAAAGTGTAAGGAAATATACATACCCTGTTACTTTACCGATCTGAACATGTCATACATTCTTAACCTTAAACCCATTCAAAATTTACCTTAATATTAAACTATAAATTTATCTAAATAACATCTTCCATTATTCGAAACCACTGGTAAATATCTCGTACGCTGGACACCTAATCATTACAAAAGATAATCTCGTCGGCTAAGTACCAAATCATTACAAAAGATAAAACCCGCAGCGAATTTGGTAGCAACTTTCATGTAAACGTCCGAGTTTGAAAGTCTTTTTTGATAAAGGCGAAGAGAGGGTAAAATTTTTGGCTAGGTGATGGATATATATTTTAAAAGGCATTAAATTTGTCCGTTGAGGACATGGGCCAGTCTGCATCATATACTCTGGTTTGGACTCTGTGCATGACGTGGCACTCTTAGTAATACCCTTTAACACGAGGAGAATAAAAAGTCCTGCTGACTCCCGAGAGAGCCTTAGTGTTCTTCCACCGAGACCCGGCCAATTTTTCCCAGTCTCGTTTGCGCTGTGGACTCACGCAACTAAGCAACGATTGGTATTGTTTCCGGCTACTTTCTCCACTGGGGCGGGCTATTTCTACCTAACATCGACTTACCAGAGCACAAACAATGCGTGGGACGAGGACGAGGCTCGGGATCTCCGAAGAAGAAGAAGAATAGTCAGTCCGTCTGTAGAATGGAGGGAGGAATGGGGCAAAGGGCGATGGAGGTTTTGGTACCTTCATGGGGGGAGTTTAATATCTCCTTAGCTGCGGCGCTTCTCATCATATTTATCTTCACTCTGTATCACACACTTTCTTCAGACATCCAGCCGGGACTTTCTTCTTTACCCGACATTCATCCTCCTCACCCGACGTCAGCTTTGCTTCTCCCCAGCGATGAGGTAATTAATCTTTATTCTTTCCAATTTGAATCATATTATGAAGAATTTCGAGTATGGGAAACATTCTTTCCCCTACGAATAACCTATTAAGATTCTTGCAAATGGCCAGCTAGGTGATATATTTTTAACCAATGTTTACCCTAGAAGTCAGTTTCACTGCAAGAAGGGACCAAACATCTTTATTTTGGAGTCACTACATCCTTATTTTGGGCCGTGGTTCAGAAGTAAAATGTTGGAGTCTACCTTAACTGGCCCACGTTTGATTCACAGCGTATCTTTTCTTGCACCTCTCTTTTCTGCCTGGGAGTCCCCGGAGTGACACAACCCTGGAGTTTGGATCCTTGTCAAGTCAAAAATTGGGTGGTTCTGTCAAAAAATTAACATCCTTATTTTGCAATCATTCAATGGAGTTACTGTTTAGTATCTGCTAAAAACCCTAGATATCTTGATGAATCCCAGCTAGGCAAATTTGAAGAAAAATATGATTCCGTTAATCGAAAATATTTCAAACATTCATAGTAAAAGTGGTGGTATAAAGGCTCAACTTTGACATCCAATGGCTGTTTTACTTCAGCCAATTGCTTTAGAGGATCACATATATATAATATTGAGCATAATTACAACCACAGTGGCAAAATTCGGCTGCATTGGTTTTTGCTGAATGGAAATTTGACAGTAACACAACATTTGTCTAACTTTCCATACACAACAAATACGTTAACCTACTTTTCACTGCCTTTGATAATATACCCATGTCTTTTATACCTCTAAACCCATAAACCAAAAAAAATACCGCTCAAAACCCCAAAAATATAGAAAAAACTTATAAAAAGAGAGTATAAACTATGTTTTCAAGTTTTCAAGTAATGGATTATCTTTTCTAATTTATTATGTGTTACCGAGATTGAAATTCTTCTAAATTTGGAATAAAATGCAGTATGGTTCCGCATTGGAACCATACTGGATTTTTTTCATTACGTTTTTTATTTTGGGTGTATCGACTCATACTTGACTTCGTATTCGTATTCGAATCTTGCTCCTATGATTACAACATATGGCCATATATGGCCTTAAGATACAAAATTATGGTCATATCATTGGCTGTATCAAATTCACATTATATTTGGTTTTATCTTGGTGATATGGTATTTATATTCACAGCGTATTCAACTGTATTTTGGCTGCATTTGATTGTATTTTGTCCATATTTGTTTTTTTTCAACTACCGATTTTGTAGTATTCTCTTGTATATCAGTCATGTTTGGTTTTTTCAAATTTAGATTTATTTCCATCTCATATGATATCCGTGTATGTAACTTCACACATATATGGCAACTATGATATTTAGTATATAGGAGAGTCGAGCTTATCTGGGCAGTAATACTAATTGAAAAGAAAAATTACGAATATGACATAAATTAAGTCTTAAGCTATCAATTAGCCAGCAATCCTTGTGAAGGCAAAGGTAACATTTTTTGAGATTGAAATCTGTATTGCCCGATTCTTTATAGGTCTGCTTCTTGACCTTGCGGTGGCCAATCCAATATGGCCTAGATCTTCTCCCGATGTACTTGTGCTATCACATGGCCTAAATATAGGATCTCTGTCATGCCAAATTCACACTATGAAGCCTTGGCATACAACGACTGCTCCTCCATGATGCCCAATATTTCATCCAAATGCCTTAAGTGCTCCTCCCATGTCTTGCTGTAAATAAGGTCATCAAAGAACACCAACAGAAACATCCTCAAATGCTTGTTGAAGATGTGGTTCATGCAAGAATGGAAAGTGGCTGGTGCATTGGTCAATCCAAATGGCATAACCAAAAACTCAAAGTGCCCATAATGGATTGTGAATATTTTGCTCCCTGACCTTGTTCTAGTGATATCTCAATCAAAGATCAATCTTCGAGAAGTACAATGCCCCATGCAACTCATCCAACAACTCATTGATCCTGGGAATGGGGTACCTGTTTTTGATTGTTTTCTTGTTTAGGACCTGACAATCCATACACATCCTCATGGTTCCATCCTTCTTCTTGACCAAGACAATTGAAGAAGCGAATGGACGGGGGCTGGGTCTGATATGCCCCATCACTAACAACTCCTTTATTGGCTTCTCTATCTCATCTTTGAAATTTTTGGGGTGCTTGTATGGAGTAGTGGTCACGGGCTTGGTCCCTTCTTCTAACTCAATGGTGTGCTCGAAGCCCTTGTCAGCAGGTCTCCTTGGAGGGATCTCTCCAAAAACCTGATCATATTTGCTCAACAATGATTGGATCCCAACAATTACAGGACGATCATGGTGGGCCATACATTCTCGAAGCTCTATGCTACAGTTTTCCATATGAATCTCTCTAATGAGCTTGAGCATAGACACCTCAGAGCTAAGGGACAGGCAGGATTTCGTCTTGCTCATCAGACCATTGATCATATCTTTATCCTATGGGCCCCAACTCGGATTCCAACAAATATAGGATGATCATGGTGGGCCATACATCCTCGAAGCTCTATGCTACAATTCTCCATATGAAGCTCTCTAATGAGCTTGAGCATAAACACCTAAGAGCGAAGGAATAGGCAGGATTTCATCCCACTCATCAGACCACTGACCACATCTTTACCCTTCGGGCCATCACTGAGGAGGCATGACATTGGTCTTAGAAAGTCTACACAGATTGGATACACAAATCGGGCCCCAGCTTTGATCCCAACAATTACAAGACGACCATGGTGGGCCATACATTCTCGAAGCTCTATGCTACAATTCTCCATATGAAGCTCTCTAATGAGCTTAAGCGTAGACACCTTAGAGCTAAGGGACAGGAAGGATTTTGTCCCGCTCATCAAACCACTGATCACATCTATACCTTCCAAGCCATCATTGAGGAGGCACGACATTGGTCTTCGAAAGTCTATTGCTGCTTTGTAGATTTTCGAAAGGCTTTCGACTCCGTCTTGAGAGAAACCTTGTTCTAGAGGCTCACAGACATTGGCATCTCCTAGAACTTACCGAATGCCATCATGCGCCTCTATGAGTCAATTCTTGGTCGCCTTCGCACAGTCCACGGTATGTTAGACTTCATCAAGAGTACCATCGGAGTTAAACAAGATTGCCCCCTGTCCCCCACATTGTTTGGGATTTGTATTGATGAGCCAAAGGCCTTTTTCCAAGAGCATATCTAGGATAGTGATGGATGTCTCCTCCACCAGGTTTTGATATCCATCTCGCTTTTCGCCGATGATGTGGTCCTCCTAGCCTCGTCTCTAGTAGGATTACAGAGACAGTTGGATGCTCTAGCTCTTCTGCGACCTTCGACAGTTGATGGTCAACCTAGGTAAAGCCAAGGTTATGAATTTCAACGGGTCAAAGAAGTCCAGAGGCCTTCATTTCTTTTTCAGAGGGGAGGAGATCAAGATCACCAACACCTATACATACTTGGGAGTACGATTTTCAGGGCCCCATTTTAGTTTGTGACCAACTCTCCAACCTCGGATTGCTAAGGGTTATGGGTCTTTAGCCCTTCTTGAGTGACAGTGTTTTTGTCACCATTTTCAGGATTTGTCATCCAAGATGTTTGTCATGGACTCCCTATTCGACCCACTGTTCTCTATGGCTCAGAGATCTGTGGGCCTTCATTACTAGAGTCTGATTGGGCCTCAGTTGAGAGGGTCCAAACCCTTCTCCTCCGATGCATCATTAGATGCAAGCAGATAGTTCCTCATCACGTCATCCTAGTAGAGTTTGGGGCTTGACCCTTCTGACTTGAGACAATGTTCGGATTGTTCTCTTTTCTACATCGTATTCAGAACTTAGCCATCTTGACAAAGGGGCGAGATCGGTACCCGTACTTGGCTTACTGCTCTTCTGAGACCATTTCCCTCTCTAGCTCATTGGGCTGAGCTCAAGGTTGTTTTGTATGGGTTTTAGAACTTTTAGGGTCCGTGGGCATTCAGATTGATCACCTCCCTCCATTTCGATATTTCTTAGATGCACTCGACCATCTCCTATTGACTATACAGGTGTTGAACAAGATCATCAGAGATGACATTTATAGGCAGTTTATCCAGATTACTTGGGTTAACCCTCCTGGTGGGTTATGCCCAAAGATGGCCTTTTATGTTGAGCATTTCTTTGAGCTTAGGGATGGGATCATTGTTCGACTGCAGTATACATTCCGACACTGGGTACATGCACTTCGCATTCCTCTAGGCTAGTTCAGAGTGGGCTCTCATCGACTTTGGGTAGAGACAAACCATCGGATCGATCGACCATATAGGATTTGTCACCTATGCTAGCTACGTGAGGTCAAGATTGAGGAGCACTTCATCTTTTGGTGCCCCATTTACTATAAGATCAGGGGGCGGTTTCATTGCTTATTTAGGGGGACTTAGACCCCCACGGGCTTCTTTAGATATCCAGATCAATGGTGTCTAGCCTTACACATATAGGAGGCCCTCAGGCTCCGAGTCCATACTCTTCAGGCTCCTACGAGACCAAACCCTATTCGACGTATCACCTCCTTCTCAGTGCTAGCCTCAGGAAGGGGCATTAAGAGACAGATCGACACCAGCGCAACCCCAGGCTCCAGATCAATGCGGACCCGCGAGACCTTCCCTCGTCCCATGAGATTTCAGCGACATGGTTAGACTAGCACGCCTTCCAGGAGACGGATGAGATCCCCTAGACCTCGTCGGTGCACTACCTCAACCAGTCAACAACACAGCGAACGATCCAGGCATCTCACCAGGGACCCCTCAGGACAACCGACTATACTCAACTTTCTTCATTCAACCTCAGATGTGTTGAGATATTGTAACTTCAAAGAATATTATAATTGTACTTTATTATTCCAGAGATGTTTCATTCCTCCGTAAAGATCTTATTGTATATCCGGAGATGTTTATTCCTCCATCGGAATGTGGTAACTCGGGTTATTAGACTTCCTTAGTGGAGGTCGGCCCTGTATGTGTTATGTGGGTCAAAGGGTTATTAGACCACCCTAGAGGGGTCGGCCCAGTCAGTTGTAGTGGGGTATTTAACCCATTGGTTAAATACGAGCCTACATGTACTTGTGTAAAAGATATGTCAGAGTAGTGTATAAATAGAGGAGGTGTATTCCTCATTTGATACACACTCACTCACTTGAGAATGGCGCACTTGTGGAGGAGAGGTCTGCTATGGAGAAGAAGGAGCTTATGCTCAGGGTTTGCATCTTTGTATATTGCTGGTCATCTATATTGAGGAAGCTTTACCGGGTTTTCTACCCCATGAGGGTTTCCCAGGATAAATCTGTGTCTCTTGTGTTTATGCTATGCTTGTTGTTTCTTCAGTGATCCTGTATATGCTATTATTGTGAAATGGAATGTAATGCTGCTATTTTCTGTCTTAGCATATTAAATCTTAACAAGATGGTAGGAGAGATGGATCCATTCCATGACATATCTACTTCCTTCATTTTGGTCCCTCTTGTCCTTGGATCTTCTTCTCCTATGATACACCCCATCTTCAACGCAGGTATCTGAGCTTGAGGCCAAGGGTTCTTCATACCTTAGAGCAGATTTCACTTTTTACTGCTCTACCTTATTGCACTTTACTTTTTGCATCTCGCCTTTTATAGGAGACATTTTGGTACTCATGCATTGTATTGACATCATTGTACTCAACAATCCCTTTGACCTAATTTTGTGGTCATTAGTTGGATATTAATAAAATTATCTTATCTATCTTATCTTATCTACATGATACGACTGGCTACTGTATGAAGATTTCTAAGTCGTAATTAAACACTCTGCTGCGTATGCTATATCCCCATGCCTGAATAAGGCTTCCATCCGCTTGGCTGAAATGATCCTTGGAGCACCATTGGACATGCCTCTCAGATTTACCCTCTTACCATCCACTGCATTGAATCCCATCTCCATTGTTTGATAGTTTTGTGAAATTGTCCCCAGAGTACTGAGCCACTGAACACTAAGGGCTACATTAGTGTCTGCCAGCTCAACCACATAGAAATCATCTGTCATATTGTAGTTACCCATGGTCACAGTCAACTACAAAACCTTTTGCATGCAACCACAACACTGAATCCCTCAAAGTCCTCTGTAGGAATGCCTCTCTTGCCCACCAAAGCCGCATCTATAAAGTTGTGGGTTGCTCCACCATCGATCAAATTGTGACATGCTGTCCTTGTACTACTCCCCTGACCTTGAAAGTGTGAAATCTATGAGCACCCGATAGAGCAACAATAGTTCCAACCTGAGTTTCCACAAGTGGCTACTCATCCTTCGCATTGCTATGCTCCCCATCCTGAACCTATCATGCCTCCTCTTCCTCATCACTGTCTGAGAGCACCTCTATGTAATGAAAGTTACTTTACCTTTACCCATGCACCCATGACCCGGTTCCCAAGGCTCTTTGCAACTAAAACATAGCTTCTTCCTTCTTAGTTCGTTTCAGGTTTCATCATCCAACTTGTTTTTCTCGGTCCATGTGAAGAACCTGCAATAATTAATTAATGAAAACACACGAAATAGCAGAAATAACAGAACTCAGAATCACTTTTATATTGATCGCAGGCCACTTCGAGGGGGCAACCTCCTTTGAGCAAGCTCAATACAAATAACTTCACGGTACCTTCATTGGTCTCAACACAAACTTATATACTAAGTCCAGGTGCCAATACCATGGGTCAATACCATGTGTCAATACAAACCATGGGCCAATACAAAATATGGGTCAACAATTACTACGGGACGACTTACAAAGCATATGTATCCAACAACAATAATACAAACTATGGATCAACAAATACTACGGGACGACTTACAAAACATATGCGTCCAACAACAATATACTAACAAAGTAAATAGAAGGGTTGACATGGGTTCCTAACATCCCCTCTCCCTTAGAAAAAGCTTTGTCCGCAAAGCTTTAGATGTGGAAATTGATGCAGAATCTGAAGGAGTGGTTCCCCTGTAGCATCCTCGGGTTGCATTCCGGCCCACTGACGCCTTTTGAGTTTCAGGGAGGATTGCTTGGAAGGCTGTAGACAAAGAAGGACCATATTAGCTGCGTGAAAAGTGCGCTCAGAACGGTGTTGATCGGCTTGTTTCAGTCGAATTCTTGCCATGTGAAGATTGTCCTGCAGAATGAGAAGAATCTGATCGTGGTTTTGAAGAACCGAGTCAATTGCCTAAACTGGGGAACTGCTGAGCGTGTATGGAAGAAGAACTGGCAGTGCCTGTCCATAAACTTCTTCATATGGTGTCCTTTTAGATGTGGTATTGTACCATTGGAGTGCTTCAAGGAAATCCATAGAAATAGCTGTCCACATCTATGTAGGGATGGGCAAGGGTTCGAGCAATCCCGAAAGGAGTGTCGTTTCACCCTTGTTGACCTGGAAAGTATCACACTCAACCACCATCTGGTGAATTTTCATTTTCAGTTCCTGCCAAAAGAAGTTCCATTGTTCTTGGTCATAGGTTTTGAGGAACCCAGAGTGCCCTGCTGATGAAGAAGCATGGAGTTCATAGAAGAGATAGCCCTGTTGAACAGATTGCAACCAATTTGGAACAAGTAGAGAAATAGCTGTAAGAGAAACTGGGTCATCAAATTGGCGAGAAGGAGCATCTGCCACCATATTATTCTTACCCTTCTTGTAAGTGATCGCATAGTCATAACCCATGAGTTGGATAACCCATTTCCGGTGTGCTGGTGAGGAGACCTGTTGTTCCAGAAAATGTTCCAGACTCTGGAGATCAGTCTTGATGCAGAAATAATTTCCTAGTAGGGATGGCTACCACTTCTGTACTGTAGGCAAAATAGCCATCATTTCCTGCTGAGATGTAGATGTGGCTAAATGCTTACCGGAAAGGTCTCTTGAAGGCGGCAAGCCCATTGGTGCAACAAAGACACCTGCATATCTATCCAAGGAAGTAGTGGAGACCGTTGGTGGGTGCATTTGGATGGAATGGAGCTGAGCGATGACACCATGTGAATTCTTCTTAAGGAGCTTTTCCAGGCGATGTGAACTGATGATGCGGAGAGACCCTGGTTGTAAGCCCATAAATTTGTGTTGTGTCCCATTGACTGAAAACTGCATCCAAAGTTCAGCAAAATCCCATAAGATGGGGCCAAGTGTGTGTAAATATTGAATGCCCAAAACCACATCACATCCGCCTAAGGACAAGGCAAACACGTCAGAGCGCAGGTTATAATCTTCCAGAGAGATACGCACATTGTGACACTTTCCCTTGCAAGGTAAGGTTCCCCCATTTGCAACCATGACTTCAAAGTTGGAGCAAGGATGGACAAAACAATCAGCATGTTTGGCGATCCGAGGGTCAATGAAGTTATGAGTGCTACCAGAATCAATGAGTATCGTAAGAGGAAGCTTCTTGAAGTAACCCATGACCCGCATTGTTTGGGGGGTGGTGACGCCGGATAAAGCATGGAGAGATATCTTTGTGTGGTCTTCCTGAGATGGGAAGTCAATAGGCGGCTCCTGAATGTTGACCTGATCATCCGGTGTATCTGGAGCTTCTTCACCAACTTTAGAGGCGGGCGGAGAATCCACATCCAAGAGATAGAGCTTTTGTTGAACAAATCTATGTCCTCGAGTGAATTTTTCATCACAATTATAACAACGGCCTTTTTCTCTGCGTGCCTGCATCTCTGTTTTGGACAAATGCTTGATAGGAGTTGGTCGAGGAGCTGGCGGGATGGGAGGTCGTTGAGAACCCATATTTCGGAAGGGAACAAAAGTGGGTTTGGAGCGCTGTTGGGCAGCAAACTTGTCTTCTGCCAACTTAGCCAATCCTAGGGCTTCCATCATTGTGTTGGGACAGAACATTTTGACCTTTGGGCGGATTTAATCCTTAAGATCACTGATAAAACAACTCTTGTAGAAGTCATTAGATAATCCTTCTGTGTGGTTGGTTAGTTTCTCAAATTCTGTCTGATACTCTCTCACAGTGCCAAGTTGACGAAGTTTAGTGAGTGCTCCGGTGAAGTCATCAAAAGCACTAGGACCAAATCGTTGCAAAAGGAGTTGGCAAAAATCTGTCCATTTTGGCTTGTCATGAGCCTTGATGTACAAATGGTACCATTGAAGGGCTTCCTGTTCCAAATGAAAGGATGCAAGTGAAACTTTTTGGACATCAAAAGTATTATGTAGATTGAAATACTGTTCTGCACGATAGATCCATCCAGTCGGATCAGTACCATTGAAGCGAGGAAATTCAAGCTTCGGACCACGGAAAGTGCTGGAAGAAGAGAACCCATTGGCTGCAGAAGATTCTTGCTGTCGGTTATTGTTCATGGCTGAATGCTAAAGATGGAGGCTGAGAAATTTTTCATCCAGATCTTGGAGTTTGGTTTGGATGGCTACAAGTGCTTTTTCCATGGTTTTTGCTCTTGTGCGGTGACAACCATAACTAGGAATTTTTTTTTTTTTTTTTTGGGAATGGATAGAAAAACACAAACAAAAGCTTATTTAGTAAAGGGAAATTTGGATTTGGGAAGAACTTGGATGGGTAATTGGGGTTTGACTAGGTTTTTGACACTTTTTGATGGACAGGGAAGCAAAAAATGGGGATTTCAGAAGCGGGGTGAAAGAATGAGAAAATTTGTCAAAGAGGGATAAAGAAGCAGAAATAGAGAATGAACACGGTGGCAAAATTTGGAGGTGAGTGGGTGAAAATGGAAGAAGTTATGGCAAACCCTAAAAATAGACAAATGTGAGATTTCTGGCTTTGGGAAGTAGAATTTGGGATAGGGTCTTCAGGAATGAAATATGCAGAATGGGATTGCAGGGGTGTCCGGGAAGTTTCAAGGGAAACAAAGTTAAAACAAGGGAGATATGGCGAAGAAACGAGATTTATTTATTTTTATTTTTTTTTTTTTTTTTTTTCAGGAATGGATCTGCAATGGCGCGAAAGGGATCGGAAATAGATAGATCTGCAATGGCGCGAAAGGGATCGGAAATAGATAGATCTGCAATGGCACGGAAGGGATCAGCAACAGATGGATCTGAAACGACGCCTAATGGATAAAAAACGACTGGATCTGAAACGACTGGATTTGGAACAACTGTCAGAATGGACCTGAAACGACGCGGAAGTGATCGGCAACAGTTTAGCTGAAAATAGATATGGACCCCAGGTATGTGCGGCTTCTTATCGGTTCAAGGGATTTACTCGGCCACCAATGTTGTCTGACGACTTGTGTATTGGGGCAGTACCCCTCACTCAACGGCTCAGGGAAAACTGATAACCGCTTTGCCACAAACGACAGCTCTTGGTTTACCTCACGAGTGGGAACTAGTCAATTAGGTAGGGGTCGTTGCCCTTTTCGCTGGCAGGTCCTCTCAATGGGTTAGCTACTTTGGGGTTCCTGTGGTACTCCTCACAATGAGTTTTAGGGCTTATGCCCAAGTACTTCCCATAGTTAAGCGGATAGGGATTATTCCTAGATCTGAAGCTGCGAAAATTTTTTTTTGGCAGAAATTTCACCCGGCGAACCCAAGAAAGTGCTCTGATACCAGATGTGAAGAACCTGCAATAATTAATTAATGAAAACACGCGAACTAGCAGAAATAATAGAACTCAGAATCACTTTTATATTGATCGTAGGCCACTTCGAGGGGGCAACCTCCTTCGAGCAAGCTCAATACAAATAATTTCATGGTATCTTCATTGGTCTTAACACAAACTTATATACTAAGTCCAGGCGCCAATATCATGGGTCAATACCATGTGTCCATACAAACCATGGGCCAATACAAAATATGGATCAACAATTACTACGGGATGACTTACAAAGCATATGCATCCAACAACAATAATACAAACTATGGATCAACAAATACTACGGGATGACTTACAAAGCATATGCGTCCAACAACAATATACTAACAAAGTAAATAGAAGAGTTGACATGGGTTCCTAACAGTCCACTCCTTCTGGAAGGGTTTCTTGTCCTTGTTTTTGTGAGGGACGAAAGGTTTGTATTGAGGTTTATTCTTTAGTACTGCGTCCTCCATGTCCTGTTCTCTAATAATGGCATCCTGTAGAGACTTTGGTTTAAAGGCCTTAACCCAACCCTCCTTCTGGAAGGGTTTCTTGTCCTTGTTTTTCCTAGGGACGAAAGGTTTGGACTAAGGTTTATTATTTGGTACTGCATGTTGGTAGTACGGCTGCCATTACACCAAAACCCACAGGTGATTAATAAATTCACCACCGCTAGATTTCAAGGATCCATGAGAGGCGATTAGTCCCTTGTCACGATACACGGGGGAGCGATGACTACTTGCAATTTTGTGCAACAATCTCCCCCTCAGCGCGAGCCGAGTGTGTATCGAACTCATGACCTCTAGCTTTGATACCAATTGTTGGTAGTACGGTTGCCGTTACACCAAAACCCGCAGGTAATTGGTAAACTCACCACCGCCAGATTTCAAGGATCCACGAGAGGCGATTAGTCCCTTGTCACGATACACGGGGGAACGCTGACTACTTGCAATTTCGTGCAACACTGCGTCCTCCATGTCTTGTGCTCTAATAATGGCATCCTGTAGAGACCATGGTTTGAAAGCCTTAACCCAACCATGCAGTGGCTCAGATAATACTACAATGAACAACATAACGAGCCTATGCTCTGACACATTTGCTACCATAGTTGCTATCCTTTGAAACTCTGAGATGTAAGCATTTGTCATACCTGTCTACTTGAGCTGTGCCAACTCCCTGAAATGCAACTCTGGGTCCTTCTCATCAAATATGTCAATCAATCTCTGTGTGAAGTCCAGGTATGAGGTAATGCTAGAATGCCTCAATGTGACTAGCCCATGGTACCACCACTCATGAGCCTCTCCCTCCAAACGCAATGTAGCAAACTTGATGGCCTCTATTTCCCTCACGGGGTTGAGTTGGAAATAGGTATCCAACTTCTGAACCCAAGCTCTAGCAGTGCATTTGTTAGAACCATCATAGGAAGGGATAGACAGTGTTTATAAAAATATATATAATAAAATGTATATAAATATAAAATAACATTAAGAAAGCAATAAAATAAATAAATTAAAATAATAAAGTGATCAAATAAATAAATGATCTAAAATCGAAAAGTCATACCTTTTTGTAAAGGTGCCAAGACAACCCAATGAAATGTATATATACGGGCCTTTTCATAATTGTAAATCATTCACATTTTACTCGTTTTATATTTACTCCATTATGGATTTTACTTATTTGACCTATTCTTTGGATAGTTGACGTGTGAACTAATTTAACTCACATCATTGGTATCAGAGACTCGTTCTGGTTGTGAACTAATTTAGCTCACATCATTGGTATCAAAGCTTCGTTCTAGTTCTGGCCTTTGGCCACAACTTCGAGACTTTGTCGAATTTGGCTTTTGGCCATATTCATTATTCCGTGAAAATAAGAAGTGGGGAAAGAAAAAAAAAGTTAAACAGAAAAGAAGTTAAAAAGAAAAAGAGTAAAGAAACATTTGAAGGGAAATATATCCCCCTTTAGTTCCCGATTACTAATATATATATATATATATATATATATATTACTAATCGGGAGCTAAAGGGGGATATATATATATATATATATTACTAATCGGGAGCTAAAGGGGGATATGAAGTAACCCTTTAATAAAATAAAAAAGGAGAAAGATTCAAAAGTTTATTAAGTATATAATATATATATCATTGGGTTTATTGGAATATATTATTTATCAAATTTTATTATTATTTGGTTTACAAGTTTGGTGTATTCCATATAATAGTAATAATAATTATTGGACAAAAAAAAGGAGACATTGACGAAAATTTCAAAAAAATCAAGAATATGGATTTTAATGTTGTAAAAAAGGAAAAGTTTCCTAGCACCTAAACAAGGAATGTTTCAATTCTATTTAGAATTAAAGGGACACTTGCAGGGAAGGATATCACCATTTCTATTGCCCCTGCTGAAAGTAATAATTATATTAATGCTGAATTAGTTAATCAATTAGTGATTCCCGAGTCAAATATAAGTGAAAGGCTAGACTTTTGGGATAGGAAACAATTTGAAATAAGTGGCTTACAATTGAATGTTGAAGATTATATGGTCATATCGCAATTCATTGTTATTTCCTTATGGAGCTTTGACGGTGAGGTAATTTTAGGGTTACTTTGGATAAAAACATTGGGGACTTTCATCTTAAATGTTGAAAGAAAGTTTTTGTCATTTTCCTATAAGAAGAAGAAAATCACATTGCAGGGTGTTACAATGAAGTCAGCTCCAACATTTGAAGACTTCAAGGATATATCAAGATTCAAAGGTCATTTCACAGGACAATCAGAATTCAAAACAAAAAAAGCAAAAAGAAGTTGAAAAGGTTGTTGCCAGTAAGGATGAAGAAATTACCCGTTTGAAGAATCATAGTCAAGACTTGATTGCACAGATCAAGAAATTAAAAAAAAGAAAAAAAATCGCAAGAAGAAGTAAAAGAGAAATTCCATAAAAAGGAAGTAGATCTCCAGAAAGAATTCAATAAGAATCTATCAGAAAAAGAGGAAGAAAATACTCGCTTAAAAAATCTGAATCAAGGGTTGATTGAACAAATAAAAAACTTAAAAGATGAGCATCTAGAAAAATCCTCAGAGTTATTATCAACCAGTAAATTGCACGAAGGACAAACAATTGAAGTTTCTACAAAGGTGTTAGAAAAATAGGATCGCAGAGTAGTAACAATAAACAAAAATGCAAATATAATCACACACACATTATAAGAGAGACACAGATATATTGTGGCTCACCCTAAGATGGGCTACGTCCACACTGAAGTTGCCAGTCATTATTATACCGTCCAGCAAAGTGAAGGGATACAACTTACAGCACAACCGCTGCACTTACTCTTCACTGTCTCACAGTCTCTTTTCCTGATCTCAGAGATCTTTACAATGCATAAAACCTAATACATCAACCCTAGCCGTGTTACAATGTCTTTCTTTTATAAAGGAGATACAATGGGAAAATACCACGGGTTACCCAAAAACCATGGGCCCGTAAAACAACCCCAAAAAATTTCCTCCAGACCTCGGTGGGGGGAGGCTTTGCCCCCCCCACAACCCCCCCGTTGGGGTGAGTGTACAGTCCCTTTTACATATCATATAAAGCTGGCGTACAAACACGACTGAATAATAATATCTCTGAATCTGGAGATCAGGCTCCACAACCAACAATCTCCCACTTGGAGACTGATCACAACAACTCCACCGCTGCTGCACTTGCTGGACTTGGACTTGGCAACGTTCTCCTCTTCACCTTCATGCTAGAAGGCCAATTGAAACCGAGCAGGAACTTAGTTTCTCTCTGGTCACTACCTTTGTGAACATGTCTGCAGGATTCTGGCTAGTATGTATCTTTTCCAGCTTCAACAATTTATCTTCCAGAATAGAGCGCATGAAATGGTACTTGAGCTGTATATGTTTAGTCCTGTAATGAAATGCTGAGTTCTTTGCAAGATGAATGGCACTCTGGCTATCACTATACAACTTGCTATCCTTCTGCTTCTTACCCAATTCCTCCATAAACCTCTGCAACCAAATCATCTCTTTACTAGCCTTTGTAACAACATACTTTGCTTCCGTTGTTGAAAGTGCAACAACCTTTTGCAGTTTCAAAATCCAACTTACTGCTGTTCCACCTACAGTAAACACATACCCTGTGGTGCTCCTCCTGCTATCCTTATCACCTGCCATATCTGCATCAACATATCCCTGTAGAACAGTGTCTGAACCTCCAAAACATAATGCCTGAGTGGTAGTACCTCTCAAATACCTGAGAATCCACTGTATTGCTTTCCAATGTTCTTTACCTGGATTGTTCATATATCTGCTCACAACTCCCACTGCATGTCCAATATCTGGTCTTGTGCACACCAAGTTGCCAACTGTTGATTGATAGGGGATCTTGGACATGTATTTCGTCTCTTCCTGTGTCTTGGGACACATTTCCTTACTTAGATTGAAATGGCTGGCCAAAGGTGTACTAACTGGTTTTACATTTTGCATTCTGAACCTCTCCAACACCTTTTGTATGTACTCACCCTGAGACAATGTCAATTTGCGATTTTTCCTGTCTCTTGCTATTTTCTTACCAAGGATTTGCTTTGCAGCACCTAAATCCTTCATCGCAAATGAATTAGCTAACTTCCTTTTGAGCACATTTATATCCTGCATGTTAGACCCTGCAACAAGCATGTCATCCACATACAACAACAAGATAATATATGTTCCATTATCTAGCTTCTTGAAATAAATACAGTGGTCAGAATGACATCTACTATAACCTTGTTCTGTCATAAACATGTCAAATTTTAAATACCACTGCCTTGGAGCTTGCTTCAAGCCATACAAGCTCTTTTTCAACCTGCACACCAAATTCTCCTTATCTTTGACTTCATACCTTTGTGGTTGTTGCATATATATCTCTTCCTTCAAATCCCCATGGAGAAAGGCTGTTTTTACATCTAACTGTTCAAGATGCAAATTTTCTACTGCCACTAGACTTAAGATAGTCCTAATTGAAGTCATCTTAACAACAGGAGAAAATATTTCATCAAAATCTATACCTTTCTTCTGTGCAAACCCCTTTACAACAAGTCTGGCCTTGTACCACTTCTTGCCTCCTTCTTCTTCCTTCAACCTGTAAATCCATTTGTTCTGCAATGCTCTTTTACCAGCAGGCAACTGAACCAAATCCCAAGTTTGGTTTCTTACCAATGAGTCCATCTCCTCATTCATGCCTTGCTCCCACTTCTTTCTAGTTTCCACCTGCATTGTTTCTTCATACCATTCTGGTTCACCAGCATTAGTCATCAACAAATAATACATTGAAGGTGAGTATCGTTCAGGGAGTCTACTTAACATGGTAGATCTTCTTGCAGTTGCAGGAGTTTTAGGTACTTGCTGCTATTCTTGATTTTCTAGCATCTTTGGAACTTCATTTTCTGTAATTTCATCAAGTACTGTGTACTCTGTGTTTTCCTTTTCCTGTTTCTTTCCCTGCAACTGATCTTTATACATGACCTTTTCATTGAATATGACATGTCTACTTCTAATGATTTTGTGATTTTCATAATCCCATAAACGATAACGAAAATCATCAACCCCATATCTAATAAAGATACATTTCTTGGATTTAGCTTCAAGCTTTGTTCTATTTTCTTTATCAATATGGAGAAATGCTTCACAACCAAACGTTCTCAGAAATGAGTAGTTTACCTTTTTATCTGTCCATGCCTCCTTTGGAATACCACCATCCAAATCACTTGAAGGTCCTTTGTTTATTAAATAAATAGCAGTATTTACAGCATTCGCCCAAAACTGTAAGGGAAACCTTGCATGCAGTCTCATACACCTTGCACGCTCCATGATCGTTCTGTTCATCCTTTCTGACACACCATTTTCTTGTGGTGTTCTTGGGACTGTCTTCTCTCTACGAATCCCATGGTATGAACAGTAACTATCAAACTCCTTGCCGCAGTACTCACCTCCATTATCAGATCTAAGACACTTCAACCTTTTTCCTGTCTCATTCTCAACCAAAGCTTTCCACTTCTTAAAAATAGCAAACACATCAGATTTCTGTCTAATGCAATAAACCCAAGTTTTCCTAGTTGCATCATCAATAAATGTAACATAATAATGAGAGCCACCAAGAGATTGTACCTGAGCCGGTCCCCATACATTTGTATGCACCAGCTCTAACTTTTCATTCTTCTTTTGTTTCCCAACCCGGAGAAATCTGACTCTCTTATGTTATCCATAAACACAGTTCTCACAGAATTCCAAACTTACCTGCTTCAAATCTGGCAGCAACTTCCTTGAGTGGAGAATTTGCATCCCCTTTTCACTCATGTGGCCAAGCCTATGATGCCACAATGCTGTATCTGTTTTTGTGGAAGCTAAAGAGATAGAGTGGTCAGTATTATGAGGACATAAATACAACGTACCTACCCTGTCTCCTTTTGCTATCACCATTGATCCTTTAGTGATCTTCTACCACTTTTCTCCAAATGTAGATAGACAGCCGCCATCTCCCAACTGCCCTGTTGAGATCAGATTTCTTTTCATAGTAGGAATATGCCTAATCAATTAGTTCCATTCTTAACTTTATCCATACCTTACCCATTCCAACAATTTACATGGCTCATCATCACCCAATAAAACATGTCCAAAATCGCCTGGAACATAATCATGAAAGTATTTCCTATGGGGTGTAGCATGACATGAAGCCCCTGAATCTACTACCCAATAATCACTAGTATTATTTAATGCAAGAATCAAAGCATCTTGTAACACATCACCTGCTACATTTGCTTCCTGGGTAGTTTCCTTCTGTGCATCTCCTTTCTTCTTTAGAGATCTGCAGTCTTTCTTCAGATGCCCTTTCTTTCCACAGTTCCAACACTCTATCTTTCCCAGTTTGGACTTGGATCTGCCCTTTTTAGAGTTGCTGCGATTACCTTGGCTCTTTCCTCTCTCCTTTTGTCTTCCCCTGCTCTCCATGGTCAACGCATTACCTGATGTCTCACTTGTGCTTTTTTTCGCATTTGCTTGCTAAGAATAACACCAATAACATCATCAAATTTCAAGGTGTTTGAACCAGAGACAGAGTTACTTACAGCCATGACCAAGCTATTCCAGCTTTCTGGCAATGAACACAAGATTAGAAGAGCCCTAACCTCATCATCAAAGTTCACACTTATAGAACTTAGCTGATTTGTAACCGTATTAAACTCATTTAAATGATCAATAACAGATCCACCTTTAGACATCTTCATATTAAATAAATGCTTCATTAGAAATACCTTGTTGGAGGCCGAGGGTTTTTCATACAGCTTACTCAATGCGCTCATCAAACCCTCCGTTGTCGTTTCTTTTGAGATATTGAAAGCCGCCGACGAAGTCAGGCTCAGTCGTATTGTTCCTAGAGCCTTTCTGTCAAGAACCTCCCATTCTTCGTCCTTCATGGCTGTCGACTGCTTTGCTCTTTCTCCCAACGGCAGGAATAGATCCTTTTGGTATAGATAGTCCTCCATTTGCATCTTCCATAACTGGAAGTTTTGGCTGTTAAACTTCTCGACCTTAAACTTTCCTTCTTCCGCCATTGCTCCCACTCGAACCAGAAACCCTAGCTTCCTGCGGGTTTATCTGCCAAATAGACCTTTGGCTCTGATACCAATTGTTAGAAAAACAGGATCGCAGAGCAATAACAATAAACAAAAATGCAAATATAATCACACACATTACAAGAGAGACACAGATATATCGTGGTTCACCCCAAGATGGGATACGTCCACACTGAAGTTGCCAGTCCTTATTATTATACCGTCCAATAAAGTGAAGGGATACAACCTGTAGCACAACCGCTGCACTTCCTCTTCACTGTCTCATAGTCTCTCTTCCTGATCTCAGAGATCTTTACAATGCATAAAACCTAATACATCAACCCTAGCCGTGTTACAATGTCTTTTTTTTATAAGGGAGATACAATGGGAAAATACCACGGGTTACCCAAAAACCATGGGCCCGTAAAACAACCCCAAAAAATTTCCTCCAGACCCCGGTGGGGGGAGGCTTCGCCCCCCCGTTGGGGTGAGTGTACAATCCCTTTTACATATCATATAAAGCTAGGGTACAAACACGACTGAATAATAATATCTCTGGATCTGGAGATCAGGCTCCACAACCGACAAAAGGTTCCACAAACAGCTCGAATGTTTTAATCGTGAACCAAATCACAAAAATCGTTACGACCAACGGCAAAATCAAGAGGAAAATAAACAGTGTTCTTTTTACAGACAAACCAACTACAACATGGAAAAAGAATGAAGACAATATTGACAACCTCTATGGAATCCTAAAATGAGAAGTTCTATACGAATAGTCAATCATCAGACAGTTCCAATGAAGGTAGATTTGGGGTGGATCACTTCCCAGAAAATGCAACACATTAGTTTAGGAATCCGAAGATTATACCGCCTGGTTTCATTGAGTATTGCAATTCCAATCTCACAATATCATGAAAAGGCTTTACGAGGAAGAGGACAAAGTCTTACAATAAACTATGCTTTGAGGACAAAGCAAGTCTAAGGGGAAGGCAATGTTATATAAAAATATCTATAATAAGATATATATAAATATAAAATAACATTAAGAAAGCAATAAAATAAATAAATTAAAATAATAAAAGTGATCAAATAAATAAATTATCTAAAACTGAAAATTCATGCCTTTTTGTAAAGGTGCCAAGACAACCCAATAAAATGTATAGATATGGGCCTTTTCATAATTGTTTTTAATTGTTTGTTAGCAAGTGGTAGTACCCCCTGACTAGTAGGGTTCACCATTGGCTGAGAGACCACGAACCAGGGGCATCTAAGCCGTCAAAATCACTCGGGGATCGCACCCGGCCTGGACCGCACCAACCCTTAGCATGGTTGGATTTTAGTATCCGCGGGGTTTCGAACCGGCGACCTTTCCGCTTAGGGGTGTCTTAACCATCACCCACCACCCACTGTACTACATCTCACGGATGGGCCTTTTCATAATTGTAAATCATTCGTATTTTACTCATTTTACATTTACTCCATTATGGATTTTACTTATTTGACCTATTCTTTGGATAGTTGACGTGTGAACTAATTTAGGTCAACATCAGACAACTTCCCAACCTTCCTCTGAAGATCCAGATTTTGATGGTTTCAGTTGAAGTCCCTTGGTCTATTCCTGTACTTGATAGTACAGAATTCCTGTAATGACATCGCTGCATGAAATTCCACACCAAGAGTCTGATACTCCCTCAAATAATCATTAAAATGGTCACCTTGTCTTGGCTGACTCTGATTCCCTGTTTGCTGCTCATCCAAGAATTGAGGTAAAAGAGGTCTAGGAGTCACTCTACTGGTGGTTTTGGTGTTTTTCTGTGTGGGAACATTAGTGTTGCTTCCTTCTGCATTGTTCCCACTGTTGCCATTATTGTTTTGGTTGGCCTGAGTATTGGCGATAAGTTGAGCCGTAGGCTGCACCAACTGCTGCTGCCCTCTTGCCAGATCATTCAAAATGCTCATAGTACTTCTCTCAAGTGAATCATTCCTGTCCCCCATGTCTGCCTCTTCTTTTGATTCTAGTTGATCGTCTTCCTTCGCTTTTGTTTGAACTATGTCTTCAGCCCCCCTCTGCCTTCTTGTCCGGAAGTAATATAAATATCGTTCTTCGGGTTCAAAATAAATGCATGCAACTCACTGGCTGGCAGAATCATCAGCTCTGATAGCACTGTAAAGTCCCCAACTAAATCTGGGCTGAATTTTTAAGTTAACTGCTTAAGTACTTTGGTTTTGGACTTTCGTCAAACACTTTGACGGCAACTGTTATATTACCAATGTATTATCCCCCTTTCCGGAGATGTCTGAATTTTATGTGGGTTTTGTGGTTTATGTTGTTGGTTTCTTTTAGATATGAGTCGTGCCAATGATTTCGTCATAAACCCATGAAGTATTTGCAGACCATACATGATTTCATTTGCATTAAACTTCAGAAAAGTGTTCTCATAGCATGGGCAAATAACAACAGTTTTTCATTAAATGCAACAACAGTAATAAATGAAGGTTACACTAATATTCTAATGGCTGTAACAGATGCCGTATTATATCAAAATGAATCTGATTTAATCCACATTCCTGACCTGTAGGATTATGTGGTTTGACAGTCCCTTTTTGGTGATGAAATGGCTCCTTGAAGTGCCATGATTTGGTTGAGCTTGTACCCTAGAAGCTGATAAACACAAGAAGAAATGCCCAGCAGTCTGGTGCGACCCCCTTTTCAGACCATGGATAGCAGAAATATGACAGCGATGAATGGCACTGTTCTTTGGTGTCTCTCTTTTCCCAAATCACCGTCCAAGACAAGGCACCTCTGCTCCAAAAGTCCCCACGACTTGGCTAGGGTCTGACTCTCTTCTCAGCTCAGACCTGAGTGGTACGCCCCCCTCTAAACACCTCCTAACAGCAGTTAGTAACAGAAGGTACAATTGCTTCCTCTTTTGACAAGTGCGCCTTCCTCCAAAACCAATTGAAAATCCATTGAAACTTCATGAATCTGTGAGCATACTGGTTTCTCTTCCATGGCGATGAAGCACAATGAGAAGATCTGAGTGATCTCTCCTCTCACAATCAGCTATGGTTGATAGTTTCACCACCGAAACCAATTTCTCTCTTTGGGTTTCCATTCCAAGTGCCAAAAGCCACAAGAGCTCTCCAAATTCTGTGTCGAAAATGAAATGTCACGAATGAATGAGAGAAGGGGTCGATTTGCTCTTTTATGCTCATTTTTACCCTTTTTCGCCACTTTTACTTTTTTCACCATTTTTACTCTTTCCCGCCTTTAATTAATAAAAGTGACTTTTTATAAGGTCCCCTTTTTAAATAATTACTCAATGTCGTTTTTAGTGTTGCTTTTTTGCCAGTTGACATTAAATAATTATTTAATTCCCTTTTTCGCCGACTTTAGCCCATAGGAATCAAATATGCTAATAACTATAAGTCATCTGCTGAGAGTGATCATTTGGAAGGGGACATTACAGTCCTCCCTTCCCGAGATTGCTTGTCCTCAATTAACTGCAAACCAGGATGCTGCAGAATTTGCTCTCCCTCCCAAGTAGTATCCTCCACGGGCAAGTCTTTCCACCTAATAAGATACTCCCTGATCACTTTGCTCCTCACGCGCCTCCCCTTGACATCTAGAATCTTCTTCGGGTTCAATTCCAACTGACCCTCTTCAACCAGTGGGGCTAACTCTGCAGAAGTGGTGAACCGTTGTCCAGTTGCCTACTTGAGGCACGACACATGAAAAACGTTGTGAATTTTGCTATCTTCTGGTAGTTCAAACTTGTAAAGTACTTCCCCAACACTCTGAATCACCCTATAGGGACCATAAAAGCGTGGATTCAACTTCTTTGCACCACTTTTCTCTAATGATGACTGTGTATGTTATTGCAATCTCAAAAAAACCAAGTTTCCTACCTCGAAACTATGCTCAACCCTGTGCTTGTCTGCATACATCTTTTGCTGTTTCTAGGCCACCTGCAAATTATCCTTAAGGACCCTAAGGATATCTTGGCTCTCCAGTATTTAGTCCTTGGCTTTGGGAGCCCTGCTATCCCCAAATGCCATGTATGACTTAGGAAAATAACTTCATTATATGCAAACATTAACATAAAAGGCTATTATGTGCAATTTTCTAAGAACTCTTTTAATTAATTGTCCAAATAACCTTAAAACTTCCATGGTGCAACCATAATTGATCCAGATTTCTTGTTACACCCCTAAGACTAAGTTTCCCAAGTTTCTCAGCAAGGTGAAGATGATGACATTTATGTAATGTAATGAATGTGTAATTAATTGAAATGTTAGGGAAAGGAGTTCACGAATTAACTATCATGAGAGGGTGTTTAAGTTCTAAGTCTTTCCCTTAGCTTTTAAGAGCTAGGGGTTAATAATTTTCATCCATATGTGTGCCTCTAGAAGGGAATTATTTCTTCATGAGTTACCCTTGTGCCATTTTTTTGTATGATTCTTTTCTTTTTGTAATTTATTATTAGCCCTTTTTGGCTAAGTCCCTTTGCTTTATATTTAACAAGCTGGGACATAGGATCATGGCTTTTTGGCAAGGAGGCATAGCTCACATTTTATCTTTTAATTTCATTTCCCTTTGAGTACTTTGACTCTTTTGACTTTGATTTAGGCACCATACATAGGAACAATATGCAAAGACTTTAGAACATGACACATAATTAGTTAATTGCGAAAGGAGGACATGCAGGAAATGGGTGACGTGGTTAGTGAAATGACATGATATGAAAAATGGCCAGGTAAAATATTGTTAATGACATGAAAAGAGGGTCACGGTCAGTGTTCCACCAAGTTTTCGGCACACGAGAGCGGGAAAACGCACATTGGGGATGTGTGGAGACCATCCCCAAATTTTAGGAAAATTTAGGGGATGGGGGGCGTCGAGGTCTTTAAAATTATTAAAAATATATAATTTATATAAATCCTAACATATTAACATATAAATTCTTCATCCCTTCACCATTTACATACTAAAACTTAAAAGTAAATAGTAAATACAAAATAGTAAATTCATCATAGTAAACATGGTTGTCAATTCATCATTGATTCATGAATCATTTATCATTTGAGTATTTGAATTTGACATTGATAAATACTAAATTTATAATACATGCACATCTTCCATTATACTTTTGTATCATAGACATAAACAATAGATAAAAATTTAAAATATTAAAATCGTAAAACCAAATCATAGACATGTCTTATAACACCTTCAAATTTAAAAAGTCAAAAGAGTGGTGAGTCAAAGACTCAGTCTGAGGTCATCAATGACAATATCTACTTCTAGAGTCAAAAGTTAAACTGAAAACTAACAATGGACAATGGACACTGAAAATAAAAGTAGTGAAAAGAAAGTTGAAAGCATCAAAAGAGCATCAAGGAGATAGTTCCATGGACTGGTCCTCCCCATGCATCCATTGCGTGAAGCCATTATGACCATCAATGGGGTGTCACTATTTGAGTTAGAAGTTGAAAGCATCAAAAGAGCATTAAGGAGATAGTTCCATGGACTGGTCCTCCCCATGTATCCGTTGCGTGAATCCATTAGGACCATCAATGGGGTGTCACTATTTGAGTCAGAGTCACTCTTGTTATCACCAATCTTGTAGTTGCCCCTATAGATGGATCCAGAAGGATGGTAGAGGGGATAGGCAACTAAAGTGGCGAACCAAGAGAGCCCTAGTTCCCAAATGGATGGTTGTCACGCCAACCAAGGCACTCTTCGCTTCTGTTACCAAAGCCAAGATAACAAGGGGGAGACCCTGATCTACTCTCGACAAGAGAGATCTAATCCAATCACCAGATCAAGCTATTCAGGATAAGGTACGTAAGGTGACAGGTATGGAACCCTAGATTTAAGGAATCGAAGCACCGTGGAGGCTTAGAGATGATATGCCTTGATGAATGGATCTTAAGCACAATGATTCAAGTGTTAGGTATGATTCCAGGATTCAATGCTAGTGTAAAATTGGTCAAATCTAGTTGCCTTGGGAAACGTGACCCTTAAAACAGGGAAAGTGTCCCAAAAAGTAGATCTGACAGTTAGGGCTTTCTAGCAAGGCTTGACAAACATATGTGACAGTGTTTATGCAGGCAAGCACTCAAAAGAGGATCAGACCACAGGTAAAACCAGCAAGCCAAGAAAGTCGTGAGGGTTAGGGAGAGGCTAGTGCCTTGAAAAATGGGCCAATGGAGTCCCCAAGGGTGACGCCCTTGAGAACCCACCTTGGGATTTATATTAAGCCAATAACCTAGAAATGTTTTGCTAGTTGATCAAGTGGTTTGATCAAGAGAATTTTCCGAAGGATTTTAATGAGGGTTTTGAATGTAAATGACAGATGGGTAGTTTTGAGAAATAGAATCTTACCTTGAGAGCGTACCTGATTGATGGAAATGTTTGCTATGATGCCGAAGACAATCCCCACAAAGATCAAATGAGAAAATTTGATGAAGACCAATGCCAAACTTGATGCCCTTGTCCTACACGTGTGCCCTTCTCTCTCCTACAAAACCAAGGATGAAAATCGATCAGCAATACAGAAGCAAAGGCAAATGCAAATGATGAAAAGATACAGAACGTAAGAGGTCATAGACAATAACACTCCTGAACCAAACTAATTTGTCCGAAGAAAGAGCAAGTAGAGTCCTCCCCAACCAGTGCGCCTTCCTTGAGCAATTCGACCTCCTCACCTGCAGATGAAATTGTGTGGAAAAAATGATAACAATAGCAATCACCAATTATCTCAGTGCAATGGAAAGATATTTCCAGTCAACATCAATAGCATTCACCACCACAACACAAGTATCTCCAAGAAAATATTTTATTCTAGAAATCCAGAGCCAAAAGTCACTTTACAATGAGAAGTTCTCTCCTTTAAATAGGATGGAGAGATACCAAAACCCTAACCACCTTTTGAACGGATGGCTAAGATTAAAAGATCAAAATGTTTTAATCTACGGTTGAGATGAGCTCAACAATAAAGTACATGGATCAACTAAAAAATATAACATACATGGACAAAATCGCCCTAGGAGAGGGGGTCCCACTCAATGTGACAAAATAAACATGATAACTCGCTCATGGTGGGTTTAGGTGTGCCCTTCTCTCTCCTGCAAAACCAAGGATGAAAATCAATCAACAATATAGAAGCAAAGGCAAATGCAAATGATGAAAAGATACAGAAAGTAAGAGGTCATAGACAATATTACTCCTGAACCAAACCAATTTGTTGAAAGAAAGAGCAAGGGGAGTCCTCCCCAACCAGTGTGCCTTCCTTGAGCAATTTGACCTCCTCACCTGCAGATGAAATCGTGTGGAAAAAATGATAACAATAGCAATCACCAATTATCTCACTGCAATGGAAAGATATTTTCAGTCAACATTAATAGCATTCACCACCACAACACAAGTATCTCCAGGAAAATATTTTATTCCAGAAATCCAGAGCCAAAAAGTCGCTTTACAATGAGAAGTTCTCTCCTTTAAATAGGATGGAGAGATACCAAAACCCTAACCACCTTTTGAATGGATGGCTAAGATTAAAAGATCAAAATGTTCTAATCTACGGTTGAGATGAGCTCAACAATAAAGTACATGGATCAACTCAAAAATATAACATACATGGACAAAATCGCCCTAGGAGAGGGGGTCCCACCCAATGTGACAAAATAAACATGATAACCCGCTCATGGTGGGTCTAGGGGGCATAATCTAACCTCCCTAGTCAATCCCCATGGCACAATAACATCAAATAACTCAACCAAGCACCAAATCATGCTCCTCTGGGAAAGTCGTGAGCCTCCAAAGGCTCCCAAAACATATAAAATGTGTTGGAGAAATGTGTGAGGGCCCCACCAACTGATGTAACTGCTCTGGAGGGTGTGGGAGACATCCAATACATCATCAAAATAATTCCCATGCCATTTCCTTGCATCAGTAGCCCAAATCGATTTCTTCAGTAGCCATTTTAACCATTTTTTATCCCTTGTAAATCCTCTGGAAAGAATCAAAATGCTTGTAACTCTCTGACTGGTCACCTGGGGCCAAATCTGACTGCACCAATGTGTCTGGGAACAAAAAATATAGTAAAAAGAAGTGGCTACACTGCATGTCCCCTCTGTAGCGCCATAGGAAAACCAATCATACCATCACTCTGCTCTGACAGGCCATTTAACATGGAAAATATGCACCAGAATGATAAACTGAGGAAAATACTCACTGTAACTGCCCGAAACTGAAAACCAACTGTCTCATTGGACTCAGAGAGCCCAAATCTACTAAGGGTGTGTACTCATACACCACATGGATCCCTGCATGATCATATAATATCTCACATATACCCGGACAGATAAAAATAATAATAATCTGTAAATGATCAAATATGCTGAAATGCCAGATCATCATCATAAACCTGTAACCAATGCATGGAACCAATTGGTGACCTGTAATAGACCATAAATCATCCATCTGCACCATCCAAGATCTATCCACCTCATGTCCTATAGTTGACTTTGGTCAAACTAGGTTTGACCAAGTCAACATGACCCATAAAATGACTCAGGCTAAAATCAAACTGCTGCAAGTGTTAGAGGTTAAGACATGCTCTACAAATCATTCAAGTAGCAATTGTAACATATAATAATCAATTCTCTAGCGATCTAAAACCAAATATAAAGTGTTTTCAATATTTATTATGACTCAGACTAGACTTTCAAGACCATACTCACTTCATAATTGTGATCAATTTGCTAGTGATGGGTGAAGGCTAAAACTTATAAGGCTAGGCTAAAGGATGACCACTAACTTGACATTGTGACACTTTGGAAATGGAAAGGGGATACACACTCTAGCATATGCTGGACAAGCAGTAACACAGGGGATGGCAGTGTCTCACAAATGGGTAAGTTGTTTCAGAAGTGCTTATTCAACCTTGATAGATGCCTACAACTCACATCCAAGCTGATACAACTCCTTGAGGATCTTTTCTAGAGCCACCATGACTAGGTGCTCGACAAATCGTAACTTGAGACTCTAGGGGACACTTAGAATTAGTTGCCCCTTACTCCATCTCACATGATAACTCGCAAGCTAGTGAGGAATAAATCAATACAAGTGAGGCCAACAATCATTTAGATATAGCATTTATTGAACCATTGCTTTTTGGGCCTTTGATACATTTCCATAGCCTTGATCTGTGTGTGTTAAGAAACACATTCTTGGATTTACATTTATTCGGCTTCATGATCCATGTGTGTTCAGAAACACGATTCCATGGATTTACATTTCACATTTAACTTTCAAAACCAATTTCATCAGGCTTGCCTTTCATTCATGTGTGTTCAGAAACACAATTCCACGAATGGACTTTCATATAAGATATACATTTCATTTCCATATACACTGTCTTGATGTTAGCACTATCTGTTTCAGGTTTAGCCAACACAACTTAGGCAACTCAGAGCCGAGACACAAATACAACAGGGAAGCTCATCCAACAAAGAGGTTAAAGCGGGGGAAGGTCCTCCATGCCACTAGTCAAATAGTAAATCAGGGTAATAACAATAATTGGAAGGTAATGGATGGGTGGAGAAAGTGAATAATGACACCAACACTAGCAAGCCAAAAGATGGCGGGAATGATCACCTCTATTCTCCCTAAGGAGGGTAAAACTGATGAGTATAGGTCAAGAAATTCTAAGTCTGAGTGATGACATATATATATATATAAATGATACAACTAGGTCCAAATATCTATATGATCGCTAGATCATGATACTAAGTGCTAAGACATGCCACAAGAATGAGTATAAAAGCAACAATAACCATAACACATGATAATACCTGCTGGGTCATATACTTGTGCATAAGTAATCTGAACCATCATTTGTCCACTGATAACCTGCTGCTACAACTCTGGGCAATACATACTGCTCTGTAAATGGCTAAATGGCTACATCAGTCATCAAATCTGAGTTTCCTGAGATTCAGTCACGGCATAGGAATATACTGCTATCCATAATCAAATAGTGATCTAATGTAGATGCTCATCTCAACATCTCAAAATGTAAGGGAACTGGCTGAAAAATGTACTGGAATCTAGAATAAAACATATGGTAGCCCAACTACTATATATGTGATAACTGATAACAACTCTCATGAGTGCCTAATGGCACACAAACCAAACCATGTTTTTTTTTTTTAAATTATGAAAAAAAAATTGAAAATCGTCTGGGGGCGTTTGGGCATCCCCCTTTTTGTGAGGGGGACACCTAGATGTCCCCACCTCTCTGGGATGTTCCTTGTGCATTTCCTCGAGTTTCCAAAAAAAGGGGACGTGGGGAAACGTTTCCCAAGGAGTCCCCAAGCCCCCAGGGCATGAGAAACGAGGGGAGCATGCCCCCAACCTTGGGGGGCGCCTCCCCTTGGAACAATGGTCACACTTGCTTAAATTCCTAGGGGCACACCTAACCCGAAAGGTCAGACACTTAATGCGATGAGGAAAGAACAATTATAACCACACCATGATGCTCCCTAAGCTATTGAAACAATATTTGAGGATATATGAGGCATTATAGAGTAACACCTTTTACCTCCTATTGTTATGTCCACACATAAGAAAGTATTTAGCATAAGTCAAGTAGAGAGGATATGCCATAACATTGGTATCAATTGGATGTCCCAATCCGTCTTTATCATATGGCAAGGTGCATTGAGTAGGGTGAAAGTGTCTATGGGTAAACCATAGATCTCATATGTGGAACTGTTGGATGTGATGGAAGATCACATCGGAAATAATGATCAAGTCACCCCTACATGTTAGAGGATAACATGATGCAATGATCATGATAGGATTGGCATGTACATAGTGAGTCACCCTTCTAGGAAAGGTGATGCTTGGTAGCTTCCCAACCTTCCAGATACTTTGAGCCAAATAGAAACCTTGGATTTGTACTTTGGCCAGAGTCCAAAGCAAAGTCTAGGAAATGACATTCCTCTAGCTCTTTTTATCTAGCGGGGCTCCTTGCAAAATGCAATTGTGTAGGAGCATTTTCTAGTTCTCTTGACCATCCACAACTTGAATTGCCCGTTTTTCACCCAAGGCTTGATTTTGTTGGAAAGAACCAATCATCCCTTGGCCACCCCTCTCCGTAGGGATGCAATAGAGCACTCAATTGACCCTATGAAAGCCTATTCTTCCTTGCAGGCTTACCTAGAAGTGGCTTTAACACTCCCACTTTGTAATCTCATCGATGTACTTATTAGTTCCATTGACCTATTTGTGGTCATTTGTTGGACATTAAATACATGTCCCATTGACCTACTTGTGGTCACTTGTTGGACATTAATACAGTTTTCTTATCTTATCTTATCTAGGCATTGATAGGCCACAATAGATGACGCCCAACATGAGTAGTAGTGCACATGTGTAGCAACTGGCACCTTCGAGCATATTCAGAATCTAATTGCTAGGGACAAAGGTCGTGAAATCCACTTAACAATTTTATTGGAAATTCACTACAACTACTTCCCAAGGGGTTTTGGTGAAGCTTGGAAGGCAAAGGAGATCCTTAAGGACTTCAACACTTTACTAGGACGATTCTTTGAGCACCCTTGATTGGCTAACTGGGTTGGAATGCCTTCCTGAGCTAGCTTGTATCATTGCATTTAGGCCATTTGAAGCTTAGAGGCCGAGGCACCATTGATGATTTGAATACAATCCATGTCATTATCCACTAATTCTTTATCTCCAAGATGGTCTTTATCTCCAAGATGGCAAGAAACTATGAAACTATGGCTTTTACACTACAAAAGGAAAATCAAAATGAAACTATGGCTTTTACACTACAAAAGGAAAATCAAAATTCTAGGAGTTAAAATGGATGAACAAAATACTGAAATAAGAGCATCCACAGATAAATTAGATCAACAACATTGTATTAAAATACCATTCACGACATATTGGTAGATTGATTTAAAACCACAAAATTGTATAGAAGACCAGTGCCGAGATGTGTAAATTGTTGCTATGTTGGGAATGTGCTGCTGATGTCTTGTTGTTAGTGTTAAGCGTATTAATGAGTGATTACGAGAGTGGGTTGATACTTTGTTTGGCCCAACTCTAACTCACTCCTTCGAATTGAGCACAAGGACAACTATACCAAGTGTCCAACGGGGCGAGGCATAACCTGCTTAAAGTAGCCTACCTGACTTTGTAGTAAGTTTCACATGACCTCTTGAGTTCTAGCGATTAAGCTATTGTTGGATTGCTTATTAAGCTAGTCACTCAAATCCTTTTTTGATTGGCCAACTGGTCAAACGAAGCTGCAGCGGTCAAGAGCATACGCGAACTTGAGCCTTGATTTGTTTTAAGAATTGATTAATGTGAAGTTGCTTAACTAAACTAATCAAATTTTATTACTTTGCGAAAGGAAAAAAATGAAACTAATCATACAGCCCATTAGGACGGATTGTTTGCGTGTGTTGTTTTAATCTAATGTTTGAAATAAGAAACTAAACTAAAGCAAGAAAAAAGACGAAAAGAAAAAACCACGAGGAGGACACAAATCCCCCCTGGGGGATGGGGGCAGGCGCTGGGTATCCTGCTTGCTTTGTTCTTTTATCTTATTACAATCAACTCAAAAAAGAAATGCTGCTGGTCCTTTATGATTTAGGCACCAGACAACATCCCAAAAAAGTAGGAGAAAGGTAGCACAGGTTGACTGGATGGTCCTGAATGGTTCCAAAGTTCAAAAAATTGTTAGCATGCCTTTCTACCTGCTCACTAATGTCTGAAAAAACAAGAAGCTTTATTAGTGGAAAGATGGCCAAAGACACATTAAGAGCGTCTTTGGAAATACTACAAAAGTTTCTACAAAAATTTCTAAGTAAACTAGTGATAAAAAAGACAAAATTTAACTAAGGCAAGCTAGACTTTACTAGGATCTTTGCTTGCCTCTTTAAGAGATGGCAAGCAAATGCATAGCACTTAGATTGCTAGATAGATTAGATCTACGAATTAAAACTTGCACAAGATAGAAGAAACTAGTTAAATCTAGAATGTAAGATAAACCTTTTCTAAAACTTCTAGATTGAAAACATTTAGATCTACTTTAAAATGAACTTTGAAATACAGATCTAAATGGGAAAAACACCGTAACCAAGAAAATTTAGAAGAAGTGGATCGAGAAGTTATGAACCCATGGGGGTTGAGCAGTGAAAGATGGGCAATGGAGTCTCCTTCCTGATGCACCGATGGGATTGAAAGCCTTGTTCGGATCTACTGCATGAACTGTAGAGCTAGCATGCTCACCACGTCCTCTAGCTTAGGCAACCTGCAAAATCACAACAGCACTTGCAAAGGGGATTAAAAGCACCTGTGTGAATGAGTAAAAGAAAACATAAGAAATGATGGATTCAAACAAGAGATCCTATTATCTCTAGCCTTCTATTATCATTAACAAAAGCAAGTAATCTATAAAGCATCACTTACTATTCGTACTGAACTGTAATTTCCCTTTAAAGACAAATGAATCCCAACAATTAACAAGTATTAAACAATGATACAGATTACCTCACATTATCAAAGCATGGAACATCCAACACCAAAGACAACACCAGAGTAAGCCTCCAAATCCTTTTATTAACTCTCAACAGAAAAATATTACAACAAGTGCAAGCAGAGGTTCGACCTTCTGATCCATTACAATGGAAAAGAGGGCTGCCTTTATAGCATTTAGCATGCAAAATAGGGCACAACTATCAAGGGAGGGGCGCATCCATGACTAGGGACTTCAACTAGAACTCAAAGGATTTGATTGATGGTTGATTGAAGCTCCATCCAAAGGGGATTGCGCCACCTCTCCATGAGGTAGGCGCATCCCATTCTTGTAAACATCACCCAAATAGATGGCTGCCACGTGGACAAAGTCGCCCAAGCTTGGAGGGGGCGCATCTCATGATTGAGATTTGCAACATATGAACTCAACCTTCCAAGATTTGATCCCAATCCACTTGAATCGGCACTCAATCAATCAAATATTTGATTGCTTAGTTAATTGAGAGCTCCAAAATAGATTTCCTCAATCAATGGGATTTGTCCTTTCTCACTTTATTGTGTCTTTTTGGCCAATTAAATTCCTTTTTGGCCTTTTTTGAGCAATTATTACTTTGAGTGATAAATATTCACTCAAAACTTAGGAAAAGTGGGTTTATGGGTTTAATGGGTGCTCTGGCTTAGAAAACAAACATCCCATTGACAAATTTCATCCACAAACCACTTTTTTATTACATTTTTGATTTTCTGAATTAAACCATTAAAAAATGGCTTGATTTTGCGGGAAAATTTATTTTTTCCAAAACATAAAAAAAACCTATGGGGACCTAGCACATGTTCATATGAGTCTAGAATAGTGTCTAACATGGTAATAAACATTGACACATGAACTTTAATAACCTTCTAAGGCCTAACCTCCAAGACGAGCATTCCAACTTTGGAGGAGCAGGAGAAAAACTCGAAAATTATACTCTGCTAAGACGCAAAGCATAATTGATAAGGGAAAAAACTCCTTGGAATACCCAGATTGGTTGCGAAGTCCTAGTTAGCCAAGTTCTTTACATAAACCATCATGCTAGCACACTTTATTACAAACCCCGTGGGGCATGGACATGTGGAAAAAAAGTAAAAAAGGGGGCGGCCCTGAAAGGCCTGATTTGAACTTCGGAACACTGAAAATGCAGAAGTACTTGTGCAAACTTTGGCAGCTCACTTGAAATCCAACTGTGTGCAACTCAGTTGGTAACAGGAGGTAACTGAGGGCCTCTTCGACCAGCACATAGAGGGTTGGGGCAAGAGCGTAGGCTTGCCTAATTGACCTGAACATGCCAACTTCCTCAGATTTAGCTTGATTAACATACAGTGAGGTTAAAGTATCTGAAATCAAAGTGTCCATACCCCAAATAAAGAATTGGCTAATGCTGATAGTCTCCCTAACAACCACTACATGTCAAGGATAAACTGACTGATAAAACTAATTGCTCCACAAAGCTAGAAGATAGTTGTATTCATAGCTTTTATAGTATATGTTATTTTGAGTTGGATTTGAAGTTCTAATATAGCAGTCTCAGAAGTTTTGCAGATTTTTTTGACGGAGCGAGGGTTGTATTGATTCCTGATCTTCATTTGCAAAAGTTTAAAAGGTTGAATGTATTTTCTTGTTTTGGAGTTAGAATAGAAGCTAACTTGAATGGACATTTGGTATACTGAAAAATGAAGGAGAGTTCATGCCATAAGATAGCTGTGTTCAAATTTGGATAAGATTCCAGAGTGTTCAATTATAGGGGTGTTGTTTGGCACTAGTACAAAAACTATGTAGTCTAGTGAGTGAATCCCATAAGATAGTAGATATTTTAAAATTAGGAGAATTCGTACCATAAGAAAGTCTGTTCATATTACATTAATAAAATGTTCAGTTGCAAGGGTCTTGTTTGACACCTTAGCAAAATCAATCTAGTTTAGCACGGAGGACCTCATGTGAATATAATTAGGTTTACCATTTATATAACCAAATCAAAAGAATAAAATGGTATTTTTCAGTCAAGGTCAAGCACACAAAAGGTGAGTTCCATTCCAGGAAATTGGTTTAGTAAGATCCGTCTTTGTCATACTTATTGCTTTTGATAAATTTGTTCCCTAGAATTTCCATTACCATCAGTTAACATCTTGATGTTTTTGTTTTTTCATCAATTGACATATTTGATATTTTTGCTCTCTTATTTGACATGCATCTGTGTTTTATTTTTGTAGATGGGTTCAACCAAAGTGGAATGGCGGAGCTCATTTGTGTATATGATAAAGGTTTGGAGTCCTTTTATACCTCATACCTATGTTAATCTCTAAAATTCCCAGTAATTTATTGGGAAACGATCACATGGTGCTTGTCATTCTTGGCCGTTTTCATGAGTGACACTCTTAACTCTTAATCTGGTAGTGTCACACTGTCATGTTTACATTGCAGCCTTTTATTGCCATTCTTAATGAATATAAAGTTATATACTAAAGTGTAATATAATACAATGGATATATATCCATTGACAGTTGCGAGATGAAAGGTTATGAGTCATGACCATTAGTCATGACTATTATATAACTATTATATAACTTTATATTCATTACACATCCTTGCAAACATGTTTAATTTTTTTTTTGTTCTTTATCTGCAATTTGTTTGATTTCATGAAAGAGGTATTTGATTCAATATCTTACTGTGTCTAATAACCCTTTTTCAGCTAGAACTGCTGGCAGCAAAAAACCTAATTGGTGCAAACATAAATGGTACATCGGATCCTTACGCTGTCATCACTTGTGGCTCACAGAAACGTTTTAGGTAACTGAGGTTGTTTTCATTGGTGTTTGATTATTTTAAAACTCTCAATCTCTTTACTATGGTACTTACATTTTGCAATATGACAAAGAAGCGTTATTGTATTATCGATTATGTCTTCAAAAGTTGTCTTGTAAATCTTTAGAAGTTTAACCACATATTTGTAGCTGACTAGTCACATTGCCTTCGTTTTGGTCATACTTGAACATTAATATAATTTCTTATTTGTTTCTTTCTTGTGAGCGCATATTCATGCAATATGTCAAATTCTATAAAGGATCTTATTTAAAACGTTTTGGCATACCTGTTCATGAGCTTTCTTTCATCTCCATTATAACATGCCTTCTAAATTGTTTTGTAAATTTGTACCCAGTATTTTCTTTTTTAATTAAGTTGTATGATAGATATTGTAAACAATATTCTCGATAGCTAAACTAAACATCTAAAGGAAAATTTAACTCTGGGAAAAACTAACAGAAGAAAGTTTCACAAGTGTCGAAAGTAAAAATGCAACTGCATTTAGTGAACAAAAATGCATTGAGTATTGTTAGTGCAATAGGAGTTAAATCAACATGGTAAGAAAAATTAGTTGAATGGATGATAAGAGATGACAAAGCAAATTCAAATATCTGTCTTGCAATGTCAGGCACTTAACTCCCTGATTTAGATTTGTCAAAACATTCACAGGGAGTATGGAACAATTGAATAAATTGTTTGGGGCAAAATCACATAATGTAAAGTTTCTGTTAATGATGCAATTATTTGCATTAAAATGAGTGAAGAGGTATCTATGTCTAGTCATATTGATACAGTCAAGGGATTAATAATTTAATACAACAATGGACAGAAGTGGGTGTAAAAGTATGTGAAGATGAAGTAGATCCTCTGGACAGATTTCTATTCTGCACTTCCTCCGGTCGCCCTTGGATATTAGGAGAGATGGCTCCGACGTAACATGACAGACATATGCCTTTTGTTTCACAGGCCCTAGATCTACTATATCCGTAAATCTCTCTCCTAGATCGACTCTCCATTTGTGGAGTTTGATATCTAGGTTTTGGTATTGCTTTTCTTTCTGCATTTCATTTTACAGGAGCCGCCTTAGTGCTCCTACTTTGTACTGGCATCTTGGTACCTAACAGTCCAATTGACCTACTTTTGTGGTCATTTGTTGGACATTAATAAATTGATCTTATCTTATTATCTTATCTCACATTGGTTAAAGCAATTCAACTGCAATAACTGTGTTAATATTTCAAGGATTATTTTCATTTAGTTATTACGGCTCTCTTTACAAATTTGGAATCAATGTGCAATGTTCTCAAGAGCAAGTATTTTATTTTTTGAATTTCCTCGAAGCAGTTGGATGATTCATTTACATCCAGCATTTGTGAATCAGCCACAAGCACACTTTACATCCTTTATAGTTGATGATTTGCATTCAAAGTAATTCTAAAAAACCATTAAATCATTAGTACTTAGTTGCCATAGGGAATGCCCCCTTGTGATTGGATCTTCATCCAAATCACTAAAGAGAAGAGAACTTGTTGTCCAGGTGACCCCATTTTCCCAACCTGGAAACGAGGCACTGGTGTTTTCCTTTCAACAACCACAAAACAAATATAAAAATCTCTTTCATTTCTGTTTTAGCAACCTGGAAATTAATAGAATAAAATCAAAATTACAGATGGCAAACTAAGTCCCTAAAACCCTCATTCCTCATTCTCAATCCATGAAGGTCATTAAAATTTCTGTCTAAGTAATCTGGAATTTACATTAACAAAAGCAGAAGTTCAGATTACATTTTAATCTCAAAAACTTAAGTTTATCATCTAACTGTTATCACACAACTTGTATTTGTCCCTAAAGGTTATCCTATCCAGGACGGTAGAGGTGTTGGACAACTAAAGAGGTGACCCAAGAGATGCCACGGTTCCCAATGCAATTGGGTGTCACTCTAATCGAGGCACTCTTCACTTTAGATCAAGCCTAAGCAAGACCAAGGTGGAGACCCTAGCTTAGCCAATGAAGGCTAGCGAAGTCACTCAAGACCTCCTAGGGAAATGTGAAAGTGATATGTGAGAGATCAAGAGTATGGATCTAGATCTAGAATGGATAAGTGGACCCAAGAGGTTAGGGCTTGGTTGAAGAGGCTTAAGACGAGGACAAATGTTCAACTAAGTGAGAGATAAGGTCACTTATGAATTAGGATTAGTAGATCTAGATAGATCTAATGCCAAGTAAAAGTACCCAAGTGGGGCCCACCCTTAAAATATGGAAAATGGTCCAAATGGGGTCCACAAGGTCAAAATTAAGATGAATTTGCACTAGGGGGTATGCTATGGCATGGATCTATGGATTTGAGAAAGAATGAGCAATACCCACATGTGGGATCTAGCAAATGGCCACCTACCCAACAAGTGCGACCCCCCTTAGAGAGGCCCAGTGCCTTAGATCGAGGGGTAAATGGAGTCAGATGTCCACCAAACTTTAAATCGGGAATGTTAAGATGATTATTAAGGTGGGTTTTAATTATTAAGCCCAAGTGATTGCTAGATATCCATAGATCTGATAAAAAAATACAAGGGTTTTGATGACCAATAGGATGAAAGACAAGAAAATGGATATGTAACTTGTAGATCTTACCTCAAATGCTTGTGGCTACCTTGCACATAGATGATCCTTGCATTTAGTTACAATTCCAAGTTAGATCCAAGTGATTCCAAGCAAAAACGTCCAAGCCCAAGGAGGAAAAATGTTCCACTCAACCTGTAAAACAAACTACAAAAAGTTAGATTTGATCCACAGATGAATGAGATCTAAGCATGGCATATCAAAAGAAGCAAATCAATGGACAAAGCACAATTGAAAAACTCCCTTCAAGATGAAAACGTCTTGCCCAAGGGGGATGTGAGAAACCCCAGCAATCTTCACTTCAAGCAATTCGCACTCCTTGCACAAGTCAATTCGGCCTCCCTCTGTAGCTGTCAAAATCACCTATAAGAAGCAAAGATGTCTACAACAAGAGATGTATAATCATGTACAAGAGCATCCCATCAAGGCACAAGAAGAAGATCCACAGAAAGAATATTTTATTCCAAGTTTTCCCGAGCCCAAAAGGTGCCTTTACAATAGGGTGGTCTCTTCCTTAAATAGGATGAGGCAGACCAAAACCCTAAACTACTTCTGAAATGAGTGGTTGAGATAAAAAGATAAAAAGATACAATCAACGACTAAGATGAGCCGATACAATATAACATGGATCACTCACATGAGGGGAGTGCGCACTACATAGAGGAAGAGTGCGCACTACGGAGTATCTTCCTGGGTGTTTGGTCTAGATCCGAAGAGTGTATCTAGAAGACTATTGTTGTTTTATTATAATCAAATCCTGTAATAAGAAGAAGACAAACGTTTGTTGGTTTTCCTTGAAGGACTGGGTTTCAAGGGTAAATTCTTGTGTTGTGCTTTTCTCTGTTAATGGTTGCTTATTAGTTGTTAGATTTATCTTTTTCAGTAATTGTGAGTTAATTTAATTTCTGGTTCAAGTAAAAGATCAAAAGTGTAATTGTGTTCTGGTAATCTGAAAAATTCACATGATATCCGAGCGAGACTGAGGAAACCTCGCACAAGATCAAAAATAAAAAAGGAAGGGAATCTCATTCTATATGGCCACAGTATGGGCTGTACAACCTCTAATTTGCCACCATCATGAGTAAATTGGGCCAACTGTGTGTGGGCTCATGTCCACATATTGGTGGAGGTTGGAGAAGTTGTGTGCAGTAGGGGCCAAGGGGCAAGGTTGTAATGATTGCTACACAGGAAGTGACAGAGCCACATTGAAGGCGGTTTTGGCCATATCATCAGCCGTAGTCAGTTGTGATCGGGCTAGGTTATGGCACGTGTGGGTTCCAGTTGGTGTGAGGTTGGCTCGGGCTGGTGCTGATCTGGAGCTCGAGTATATCTGCAGCACTAGATAGGCGAACGATTGATTGTCTTGGAAGAGGAGGCCGTGGGCTTGAAATGACACAGGCCAGGTCACGGGCGTCGAGAGTGTGAGCACCATGAGCGGATCGATTCAGCGGAAGGCTACAAACGTGGAGTCTCTAGCCGAAATCAGACATGGAGTGGTAGGTGCGGGCTGCGTGCATTTGTTAACAGTGGAAGCATGGTCGGGCTAGAGACTGGTTACGACCAACAATTGGGCCTGACGGAGTCGAGCGTCGGTCGATAACATCATGGAAGATTTGTGCGGGCAGGAATGGGTTGCCAGTAACCGATTTGTCGCTGCAGTAGTGGACGTAGATGAGAGTAATCGACGTCGCGCTGTTGTTGAGCATGGCGAACAGAAGGCCGGGCCTGCCAAATGTGGCGGCTCGAGCAGGAGAGCAGTGGATCAAGGTGGTGGTTGCATGGAGCTACGAATTAGCAGTTAGATCGATAGTTGAGTATTAGCCGCGTGGGATACAGAATCTTCCAACCAACAGAGAGGTCTATGCGTGGCGTGGATGCAGTGAAGAGATTGGAGCTTGGGTGAAGAGCTGGTGCAGGGTTACAGCCGTGGAAGAGAGGTTGTGCAGTAGGAGTCCAGGCTAGTAGGGAGCAGAGGCGGTGGACTGGGGCACGACTAGGAGAATAGGTCAGTGGAGTCAGAAGGAATCGGGTGTGGGCTATCGCTGCTACGGAGGAGGTAAAGTGGCCAGAAGCAGTTGATGATGTAGGAGATAGTTGAAAGAGCCCACTGGCAAAGTATTGGCTCAGGAGGTAACAACGGAATGAGGCCGTTGGCAAAGTAAGCAACCACAAGCTAAGGTGGCAGCGGACGTGAAGTCAACAGGAAGTGTTGAAGTAGCTGCCGGGTAAGTAGGAGCCCAAAGCAACGGGATGGGGTAGAAGTGCGCAGAAAAGGCCATGGGAAAGGTAGATAATTCTGGCAACCTGGGGCAGCTGTGAGCATAAGGCCTAGGGCTGTGGGCAGATCTAGAAGTGTTTGGGCAACATCGGGCATTCCATAAAAGCCCTTGGGAAACGCCTAGAAGGACTTGGGTAGGGACTGTGAAGTTTCTGAGGGAGTTTGGGAAGCTTCTTCTGGTAGCAGCAAGATCTTGTAGTTCAGAGGGAGCAGTTTCAGCAGCAACAGATGTGTTTGATCATCGAGGTGGTGTCTCCAGAAGTGCCTTCCTCGCTAAGAGGGAGTGTTTGTTTTTTTAGCTCGGTAGGTACTTCTATGTTGGGGGTGTCTAGCAACATAAAAGAGCTGAGATGTTCTCTAGACATGTATTGTAAAGGTGGATTTATAACACCTCATGTAAATGGTTCTAGTTGGCCCATGGTATTGGTCCATGGTATTTGCATGAGTGTGAGATTATAAAAGGAGCCTTAGTGTATGAGTTTATCATCATAGACATAGAAGAAAGGAGATCTTCTATAGTGGTCAGCATTGCAGTTGCAAGAGACGACTTTCTTCTTGTATTGAGCAGTGTAGATTTAGGGTGGATCTAGGGTTTGTCTATCCAGTTTGCAGATTGGATTTGGAGTATCTTCCTGGGGGTTTGGTCTAGATTCGGAGAGTGTATCCGGAGGACTACTGTTGTTTTATTATAATCAAATCCTGATTTGTTGGTTTTCCTCGAAGGATTGGGGTTTCCGGGGTAAATTCTTGTGTTGCGATTTTCTTTGTTAATAGTTGCTTATCAGTGTGTTACATTTATCTTTTTTAGTAAATGTTAGTTAATTTAATTACTGGTTTAAGTAAAAGTTCGGAAGTGTAATTGTGTTCTAGTAAGCCGAAAAATTCACAAGACAAGATAAGATAATTTTATTAATGTCCAATAAATGACCACAAAAGTAGGTCAATGGGGATGTGTAGTACCAAGGAACAATAGAAAGTGGGAGCATAAAAGTAGCTCCTATAAAAAGATAAAAAGTAGAACTCAAACAAACCCTAGTTCTATAAGAGAAGAGTTGGTCTTGGAGAAAAATATATACAAGGAGATATATGAAGAGAGCTAGTCCAAAGAAGGAGAGTGGATCCAAGAAATGTGATCCAAAAATGGTGATGTTGAAACCGTCATGGGCCACTGGAAGCATTGGAATCATTGGAAACATTGGAAGTATCTCTCCTACCATCCGAGGCCAACTGAAGGAAACTCAAAATAATACTCTCTGGAGGAAGAGCTAGAAGAAGAATTGCAATGAGGTGTGCGCCATTGCCTAGAGGAGTGTACTTGATGCTGCAACCTGGAAGAAGTCATCCGTCTGTCATGATGGGGCCGAGAATGTACCCACTGATGGTGTTGGGCGGAGGTAGAGGTGGATTATCGTGTCCTAACTGAACCGTTAAGGTTTATGTCACCATTTGTTTGTCTCTTCATGCCCCTAGAGGAAGGAAGCTAGAAAGAAGGAGGTGATACTCTGAATGGAGCTTGGTCTCGATTGAGAGTGTCGCTGATGGGTGAGGGAGAGAAGCCGAAAGGACTCCTGCAAGTACAAGGCTAGACATATCTGATTAGGGTATTAGAAGAATCTAGCCAAAGTCTAGAGCTTGTTGAGAAGGTCCCTGAAAAGACAATGAAACTGCCCGTGGATCTCATAGTAAATAGGACATCGAAAGATGAAGTGCTCCTCGGTCTCAACCTCTTGAAGGTGACAAGCCTGGCAGATCCTGTCTGATCGGTCAAGATGGTGATCTGTCTCTACTTGGAGACAATGAGAGCCCACTCTGAACTGGCCTAAAGGAATACAAAGAGAGTGTTCCCAATGGTGAAATGTGTAAGAGGGCCGAACAATGAGACCATCCTTCATATCCAAGAAGTGCGTAGCAAAGAAGGCCATCTTGGGACGTAACCCTCCCGGAGGGTTGATCCAAGTGACCTGCACAAATTGTCTATAAATGTCATCTCTAGTGATTCTGTTCAGCTCCTGTCTAGTAGGTAAGAGGCAACCAGGCACATTCAAGGAATACCCAAAAGGAAGAAGTCGGTCCATTCACAATACTGACAGATGGTAAAATATATGCAACACCCGCAAATCAACATCTGGAACGACCCGAAGGGCTGGCTGAGGCGATGACTTCTGAGGAGAGTTATCCCAAGTATGGGTATCAATCATGCCCCTTCACCGTGTCAGCAAAGCTCCAAAGATAGTGTAAGAGAGTGACAAGATTGAAAATAGCCATACTCAGCACTGTCAGCAAAGCTCCAAAGACAGTGTAAGAGAGCGACAAGACCAAACTCAGCGAGCACAATGGATTGACGTACTGCTTGTTTGCATATGATGATGTGATCGAGGAGGAGGATCTGTACTCTCTCTGCTGAGGCCCAATCACAGTCAAGTAGGCATGGCCCCTAAACCTTAGAGCCATATTGGACTGTGGGTCGGATGAGAGTGTATCCATGAGAGACATCTTGGATGAAATGTCCTGAAAATAGTGTTTGAAACACTGTCTCTCTAAAAGGGCTAGGGAGTTGTATCCTTTATTAATTTGGGGCTGAAGAGCATGCTGTAGGCTAAAGTGAGGACCTGTGAATTGAACCCACAAATTGGTATAGGTGCTAGTGATCCTCTTCACCTCTGAAGAAGAAATGAAGATCAGTAAGAAGATTCTTCGATCCATTGAAGATCATAACCTTGGTTTTACTGAAGTTGACCGTTAACTGACAAAGATCACAATAGAGGGCTAAGGCATCTAATTGTCTCTGCAAACCCTTCGGAGATGAGGCCAAGAGAACCACGTCATCAACGAAGAGCATAATAGAAATCAAGACCTAGTGAAGAAGGCACCCATCGCCATCCTGAATGTGCTCTTGTAAGAAAGACTATTGAGGTGACAATGGGTAGCTTATCTATGAGTCATCTTTGGGTTCTCGGAAGTGTGGTTAGGACTTGGTGCGGGAACTTGGGGGGTAATATTTTTGTGCCATTGCTAGGGATAAAGTCCTTTCCCTATGTCTTGAATATTATATTCATTGATTGATGAGCATCAAATCTAATTTATCAAATATCAACTTGTCAGTAAGCTCATCTTGTGATTCCATCAAGTCAACCTATTCCTAGAAGATAGTCTACGAGAACTTTTAACAAGGATTAGTTCACCAGATATGGGAACCAAAAAAGTATTATAGAAGGGCCCATAAATCAAACAATCTTGACCTTGCCATTGTGGAACATATCATGTGTTTATGTGATACACACTTGATAGAGCTTCGCATCTTGCTTTATATAGGAGCCACCATAGTGCTCCCACTTTGTTTTGAGATCCTGTACCACACGGTCCCATTGACCTACTTTTGTGGTCATTTGTTGGACATTAATAAAATTATCTTATCTTATCTGAACATTGTTGCACCAGGGGCTGCTGATTTATATAATCCTTTTGATATAACTAAGATAAATGGAACTCCTCATGATATTCTCGAAGGGACCATAAATAATTTTCCTACTTTTCAAGGAAATAATGCAGTGTTAGCAATTGATCACTTCACCAAGCTTAAAAAAATGAGTAGTAAAAATACCAAGGGGCACGACCTTTTAATGTTGTTGTGAAACTTTTTGCATTGTTCTTGGAGGATGATGGCTTTGAATTGTGGAGTAATCTTCTAAACAACAGTTTTAGTAGCTCGCCGTCCTTGGAAAGGGTATTCTTGAAAATATGGGGTGAGAGAATAGATAATCAATATCTATCGGCTGCCTTAAGTGAAGCTTAAAGAAATGAAAATGAAACAGTGGAGAAATTCAGCTTAAGGTTTAGTCGCATTGTTCAAAGATTGAATACAGACATCAAATCTTCTGGGGGAGCTATCCTTATACACTACATGAAGGCATTTGATGAAGAGCTCGTTTTCCATCTCAAATAGAAAGATACCTAGAATTTCCACTTAGCCTAAGAATCCACAATAAAGATTGAAAGGAACATGGATGCAATTGGTAAAACTAATCAACCAAGCTGGCCAGTTATATAAGACACGAAACAAGATCTACAGTGGTTAATATGGTTAAACCCGCTCCTGATCCTATGGCTGCTTTGATAAAGATGATCAAGCGCATGGATGCCATGATGACTTAGTAGAACACAAGATTGTAGAATATAATAATTTAATTGGAAAGAGATCAACATAATAGATCCCAGCCTAGATGAAATTTGGTTGGGTTAGGTAAAGAGGTCTCTAGAACTAGCATCAGAATCAGAATTAGAGGGTCCTTGATCCTTTGAGCAATAACAATAATATGGTAGACCTTGATTGTGTATACTGGTGTAATGTATGTGATGATGCGTGTTACCGCCCAAACTAGCACACCTTTGCAAATCAAGGCTATGTAGGCCTAGTGCTAGTGCCGGTAAGCTCGGGAGAGAGTTAAACCCAATGCCACCACAGTCTAACCTCTCAACACTTCGGGTAACTCCAAAACCTAGCGGGAGACACTAATCAATGAAAGATACATGCAACCACCAAGGCACAAATACCTTCCACAAAACCTTAATAGCTATGATCAGTGCCTTATCGTAGTCAAACAATATCAATGCAATCCGCAACAATCATATATAAATGAAGTTATTCACCTCATCACAAATCCCAAATAATATCACGCCTTTCAAGGCAATTTCACACTTCCCTAGACAATGTCACACTTCCCAAGGCAACCCGTCCAAAAAGTGCACCCTCAAGGAAAGGGGATAGTTGGACTATAAGGCACAATTGTAGGTCAAGCTAGAAATACCAACCACCCTCTGATTTACCAATTACAATGGTTTCACGTATCCCATTGCACTTCCTCAGAAGAGGATGCCTTCTAGGGTTTGTGGAGAAAACCCTAGGGTGAATTTTTTGGGTGGACTAGAAATACCAAATCACGTATACTTTTGGATTTTTGAATTTATTTAGATTTTGAGGGTTTTTCCAGTAGCAAAAGATTTTAATGCATAAAATAAAACATGTAAAAACTGATAAAAAGAGGATTGATAGATAGTGTATTATATTCTTGTCTCAAACCCTAGGGCTATGAGAGATCGAGGTTAGCGTCCCTCTTCAGATGGTCTTCGACACTTGCAACTAGGGCTAACCTCAAGGGTTAGGTAGCAAAACCCTAATCAGGGCAAATAGAGAAGTCCAAGGACCAACAAAACAATGGAGAGCTCCTTTGTAGGAAGGTCTCCTGAAGCAAGTTGATAAAATGCCAGCAAATAAACCCTAACTTAGTCGAAAGCACTTCAAGAGCAATGTTAAAGTAGGGTTAGGAGATAAACTTACCAACATTAATTAAGAATGAGCAAGATAGAGCGTCTTAGGTCACCCTTGAGCATGAGTTATTACAACTAGTCTAGCATCAAATTTGCATGTGCAAGATCAAACCCTCAGATCAATCTCCTAAACACAGAACACGCCCCCAGATTGATTGTGTAGAGGGACCTGGAGGGCTCTAGTGCATGCATTAAAGTCACCCAATAAGATGACATCTCCCACTGTGGAATGCTTGATGACGCGAGAGCATAGATCGAAAAATGGGTCACTATCAAGTTCGCCACAGATAGCGAACTATGATGAGGCTAGGGGGAAGTAGCAAACTGCAATGAAGATATCTCTGAACAAAGGGGTAAACCTGCTGAGATGGACCCACATAAACCTGGAAAACTCATCTATTGTGACCAAAGAAAATCTACCTTGAAGAGACTCCCGCACTAAGCATGCCACATCACCAGAACCGCAGACCCCACTAGAAGACCGGGTTTCCTGACGACAAGTAGACAACTAATGATAACCTATAATATCTAGAAGTGGCTTGACTGGACACTCATGAGACTTGGTAATAAAGAGGAGATCCGAAGAACCGAGAGCGTCTTACCATTCCAACATCCCATGGAAATCTCACTTCCATACTGTCTCCTCCATCTAGTTAGTCATTTAGAGAACCAAAGCTGAGAGTACCCAAGAGGTGGGGAATCTTGAATGATGGCCCGAAGGTCTCAAATGACTGCCCATTTGCTTGCCTGGCGAGCTGCGACAACGAGCTCCCTAGAGCGCTTCAACTTTGCCACCAAGGACCTAGTAAGATCAACATCTAGAAAATCTTAGTAGGGAGAGAGAACAACCTGCCCTTAGCCCGAAGAGCTCGAATTCGATCACCTGCTGATCTAATTTGGATATACAGTGTAGAATCGTGACCAAACCAAGCCGTTTCAAGAGAAATATTGGTGAGCTTGAGGTAATCTCAGAGAAACATTTCACCAACCTGTTTGGGATCCTGAGAAGGAGAGGGTAAGGGAAGCCTTATTATCTTGAAATTAAATTCATGAGCACACCGATTACGTTCTTCAAGTAGCTTGACTTGGACAACTTCTTCAAATGTAACAAGAGGGGTTTTATCCGCACCCCTGTCAGTCTCCGCCAAGAGTTAATGTGCTTTTTTGTTTCTTGTTTGAAAAAATACGTGTTGTTGGTAGATCTCCTCGTGTTTGTTTTTAAGGTCTAGGATTTCAGCATGTAAGGCATCGTTTGGGGGTTGGAGAATTTCCAGTGCTTTCCATCATCTAGTAATTTCCCAAGGGAGAGGTTTTCCAGTTCCACTTTGGAGATCTGGTTTGAAAGGGTGAGAATTTTCTGTTGAGCCTGTTGGAGGTCAATGTGACACTTGCGGTTTTCGATTTCCAGGAATTTTGTTCGTTTTAGTCGACTTTTAATTTTGGAGGTCCAGAACAAGAAGTCCAACTGCAAGGCTATGTCTGTGGGGCTGTAGGTTGATCCCTGATTCTTATTGCAGCTGTTGAAGTAATCAAGGTGGCCTCTGTTGCAAAATACATTAGGCTCCATGTCCGCTGACTGGGTAGAGTCCTTCCTGTCCCTTCAATTTAATTTTCAAACTGGCATTGTAATTATTATTGCAGCCTGTAGGAGTGGTAATGCGCTCTTTTCTCTGTCCCTTCATGCCTAGTTAGGGAAATTCACAGAGTAGATGAAAAAAAAGAAAAGAAAATATATTATGTTTGAACCCTTGTCCATCATTTACAAATGAGGTGAGGTTGTCTTATTTATATGAGACAACCCTCAGCCTTTTACAAATTTGAGCCTACAAAGTTAATGACAAATTATAAAATTGAAGGCTAGTGCACCCACAAACTGGAGAATAAACCATACAATGACATAAAATAAAAATAAAAATGTGCAATTAGGCTCCACCAAGTGAAAGGTGAGCCAAAAGGAGGGCATCATGCCCCAACTAACCCCAACAGATGCTTGTCCCGCAATCTCCTCATTTTTAACAATGTAGGCTTCTTCTTGAAGGAATAACATCATGGGTATGGAGACCAGGAGGAGGGGTTTTGTATCAAAACAATAGGTCGTGTTACCATTGAAACTAGCAGGCTAGGCTTGCTAGTGAATTGCAATCACACGAGAGACTTGGATTACTGTCACCTATGTCCAACCTCTCAGCTTCTTCAGGATCTAGTGTTGCCCAAGGGGAGAGCCCTTTAGTATACCTGCCAATCACAACTACAGGGATACCTCCAGCTACCTTATAGCAAAGATCAGTGCCTTCAACGGATTCAAGTAGAGAATGAAGGAAACATACTAAACAAGGTAATCCCAGTTAGGCGCTTGTGAAGTGTGAGCACTAATATAAACAACCCTTAATTATTTCATATCATCACATAATGTTAAGTAAGGTCATTACTTATTAGCCAAACAATATTACAGCTGTAGATACCAATGGATATGACAATTCTGTCGTTCAAATCAAAGTGTGCATAACATCTAATGCAGTGGCAATAGGATTTTAACAATTAAATCTTGTATCACACTTGTATAAAAAATGAGTAGCAATCCACTGTGTATAACTAGGACATCACCTATTGACAGTAAGGAATATAATCAGCTCTTTAAGGACATCCCACTTAGTAAAATAATGTAAGCAACAGTCAGTTAATTCTGCATACATATAGTCCTAAATTCACCATCCAATGTCAGCAATCAATCTAAGAATAAATATATGAACAGTTACCAATATTAGCATTTAATTTAGCCACACATCACAGCATAGGATCACATCCAATTGCAACTGTAGATCATATCATTGGTTGCCCCAAACTTGTTAAGAATCCCGCAATCATTAAGAGGGGAGAGTGGATGTCAAAGTGTTGGTTTAACTCTGCCCTGCCTTAAGGAGCAATGTGGTTTGATATTTACGTCGTCACAACTGTGACAAGGGTAGCTGTTATGAGACCAGCCCTAAAGGGCTTGCGAATCAGCCAATCAAGGTCGCTAGGGCACAAGAAGGCCCTCTTGAAGAAGACCCAGGTCTGCAGTAAGGGAAGAGGGATGACCTAGCTACTACAGCAGCTGCTACAGGGTTCAACTCTGCTTTAATGATGATGCCCTTAGGGAATCTAGGGCTAAAATGAAGAGCCAAATTTTTAGGACCCAAATTTTTAGGGTCGAAATGCACAACGAAATCTTAGGGGCCGAAATTTTAGGATGCCATAATTTTTAGGATCCCAGAATATTATGGCCGAGATTTAATGGCCTAAAATTTTGCAAGATTTTGTTTTATTTTATTTTTTATTTTTGTAGTTTTTTAGGGTTTTCTAATTTTACAATATGCAGACCTAATCTAACCCTAACTGATCATGCAAATGCATAAATTTACTCATGAAATATTGAAATTTGATAAAAAATGACAAAACTTAGGGTTTTCTGATGAATTACTTCAAACCCTAGAGCATGAGGGACGGTGACCAACCTCCCTCTTGGAATAATTTATCCTCTCTTCCAAACTAGGGCATCAAACAACAACTTCTAGGGTTCGTTGGAGGAGCCTAATTTAGGCAAAAATCAGAGATCCAAGCCCCAAACAAGAGAAAACTCCTTCAAAGGGATGTTTTCTACCATGCAAAAGTTGACAAAAGACTAGTAAGAAGCCCTAAATCAGAAAAAATGCAGCATTATAACCACCATTCAATCCACTTAGAAGCATAAACTCACCAAACTTTACCAAGAAAAACCAATCCTTGAGCTTGTGTTAGTCCAACAATGCTAGCATCAACCTTGCAAGTGCAGGCAACCCTAGAAGATACTCCAATTTCCACTTCAAGCAAAGAAAGATATCATCCAAGAGGTGCGTATCACTTTAGAGAGCCCAAGAAGGGTAAAAAGGTAACATTATGATGTTTTATCCCAAGTCTTGGACTTTACAAAAGAAATTAGAATGGATATTTATATCTATTTTAGCACATGTTTAAATTTTTTGTCAAGCCTACATGTCAATTTGAAATTAAAACAAGATAATACTAAATATTTCAAAATAAGACAAAATTAGGGTATGTCATCCACATGTTGGGGACTAGACCCTAAAACTGACAATAATGATGAAAAATGCTAAGATAAGGAAGCCAAGCCCTCACTGTGACTGCAAGAGTGAGCCTAAGGAGGTCGTTATGACCCTACTAACTCTAGAATGATGATGTCATACGGTCGATTTGGTCAGAGAGGGAAAAATCAATTGCAGAGAAATGTCCAAGTGGGGGTGAGAGGGGTGGCGAATTTAGGGATGACCTCCCTAGATGAAGCATAGTCCCCTTTAAGACATAAAAGACATGGTGGTCATGTGACCCAATGGCCCACTCCTGGAAGTCCCGGACACCAACCCAAAGGCTAAAAGCTCTATAATGGGCTGTCAACAGTGCCTTTAAGCGATAGTACTTCCAAGAGAAAAACCAAGCGGCTCGGCCATGGCCAACCTTACACGGACAACCCCAAAGTTGGCTTTTTGAAAATTTTTAGCCCTTCTCTACCAAATGACTTGCTGGAACGCTGTAGATTGTAGAAGTGTAATAGGTCCAAGAGCACCGAACATCCACCCAAAGGGTAGTTAGAGAGCCACAAGGCCATAACCTCCTTCAAGTGGAAACAAAGGGGACTTGCCATGACCTGATGAGGGGTATTTTTCCCCAAAATCAACACTCTACATAATATAGCCCCCAAAAATTTGCCTTTACAAAAGAAAAAGAAAACCCTCACTCTGGTGCATCTGGAAGGAACACTTTAAACACTCTTAGAGGCGTAACAACTGGCTCCAATTGCTGGACATGCCCTCTTCTTGGGAGTGTATGAGAACCCCTTAGAATCTCTTGGATATTTGTAGACCTACACATACATCTAACAACAAAGACATTAAATGCATCGAAGGTAGACACTTTCGTCCTACCTTGTTCAAAATGAAATGTAATGAAAATCAAATGACACAACAAATGCAATGCAGGGTTTAAAGTAAAAGCTATAATCAAATGAAACTATACTTACCTACCCTAAGTATGATAAGAGATAAGGGTCAAGTGAAATCATACCACCAGTGCAACCACCTGAGCATGCTATTCATGCAAAGGTTTCTTTCCTTGTCTTTGGAAATAGTCTAAGACATAACCATATCGATGACGAGCTAGATAGGTGGTACTACCTTCGTCGGAATGGGGTTGGGAAATAGTCTAAGACATAACCATATCAATGACGAGCTAGATAGGTGGTACTACGTTCGTCGGAATGGGGTTGGAATGATGGACAATATTGGGAACTTGCAAGCCTACAAGCTTTGGCCATGGGGAAGGATCACCTTCACAAGCTTTTTCTATCCATGCTTGAACCAGGCTCAAGTAGAAACTGTCTCGGCCATATACCAATCTTCCAGAATTTGTTTGCTCCAAAGGACTTTCAAAACTATCAAGTTACCCTGCATAATGACGTTGAAACAATTTTGCCATGTTGTTCATAAATCTGTTCGTTGTCATAAAAAATATGTTGATCCTCAAGGTTACCAAGAACTGAAGGTATGAAAACTACTTACACTATTCCTGATTCTAGAACAACCTTGCAAGGGTAAAGAATGAAAGCTGATGCTGCTAGGGAATTGGCCAGTTGATTCTGAGCTTTGGGAATTACTTGTAAAGATAAGGCACTAAATTGTTTTTGTGGCCAATCGCTCTACATCCTTGTACCTTTTTATCGTTTGATTTTCAAATGCAAACTTTCCTTTGACTTGCATCACAATAGGGTTAAAGTTGCCAACAATATCTAAAAATTCAATGCCGTAATCTTTAGCTAACTCAAGGCCAAGCAAGAGAGATTCATATTCAACCACATTGTTAGTACCTTCATATTCTAGGCAGAAAGAAAAACAATGACTATTAGCACAAGGAGAAAATACAATACCTGCACCCGCACCTGAATGAGACTTGGCCCCATCAAAGTTCATCCTCCAAAACTGATTAGCAACATCAGTGGTGAAGGCTGTATATGACCCGATATCGCTTCGAGAGAACAATTTCATTCCCTAGATCTTCAGGCTGTGCAAAACTTGCATCAATTTTTGAGAAGCATAGCTGAGAGTGTTTGTTGAGATCCACCCTAGGAGAAGGTAAACCTGGCTAATCAAGGTCTGCAATAAAATTCTCCATATGCAACCTTATATCATCCTCAATGGTGAATGATCATGGTCGATCCAGATCATGAGGGATCTCAAAGGTAGGTTTCTCGATGTCTTTGAAATTTAGACTTCCCTTACTGGAGGAATAATGTATGGGTTCTTCAATCAATTTCCAACAATCCATACCCATATCATCATCGTGATAAGAGAAACTGGCATCATTATATCCGTGGGAACCATCTTCTTTAATTGAAATATCCTCAAACTTCTCATCTTCAAAAGATATGTTTGTATGGGCGAAGGAAAAAGGAAGGTTCACCAAACCATCATCATCAAATGGGCAAGGAGAAACATCCACCACACCTTCATCTACCATATCTTCGTTATGTTTCTTAGCTGGAAGTGATTCTTCGACAAAGACCTCTTTGTATTGCTTGAAACCTATATGAAACTTCGGCTAAACCTGATCTAGACTGACCTCTTCTTCTTTTTTGATCGGCAGGAAAGGTTTGTGGATTTCTTCTAAATTTTTTGATATAGGAATGGCAGGGCTTGAAGAATCGTAGATTGGAGAACCAAGGAACTTCCAGTAATAATCATCTTCAAGAATCCTGTCATTTTCTTCCAAGAAGCCCAAGATATCATAAGAATTTTTGAAATCAGGGTAAGGAAAACTCACCATTTTCTTGCGTTCTTCAATTTCTTCAATTAGGCCTTCTTCGTCTTCATTTTTCTGAGCCTCATCATCTTCGTCTTCAGGAATACCTTCTACTTTGGACATGGGGCCTAGAATGTTATTGACAAGATCATGATTAATGGTTTCTTCAAGCAAGCTTTCCAAGCCTTGATCTTCATCATGGATTTCTTCGACAAGGCCTGCTTCATGCTCTTCTAGGTATGGAGCGATCTGATCATATTCGCTATGTTCTTCTTCAACATTTTCCTCAAGGGCTCGGTCATCTTGGCTTTCTTTCTTGAACAAGCCCTTCAACTCTTCGACGTAGAGCATCCATCTCTTTCGTTGTTCTGGGCAGTGATAGCTGCAAAATACCTCTATCAATTCCGCAAGTGAGGATATTGTACCTTTGTCTAGGCCTTTATACCAAGCAAGGGATTTTTCTTGCAAATGCAACACAAATGACTTCATGTAGGTGTCTTCAGCATTGATACCGAAATCAAGAGCATTTTCCATAAACTCTTTGACATGGTCCAAGGGATCATCATCATGATCACATAATTCTATCTTGAATATTTCTCGTAGCTCATCTGAAGTGCTTGGCAAATCAAGAGGAGCAAAATGGTCTTCAAGGATATCTTGGACATGCTCCTTCTTGGGAAAGGAAGTCATGGCCTCCATAGTTTCTTCGTCAAGATTAGGATCCCACTCTTTCTCGAATGCCTTGACCAATTACAAGAGTGAAGATATCCCCTTATGAGGAAGCTCATCATACCAATCTCCCGCATCCTTATTATTTTGTAAATGAAGATATATTACGAACCTCTTCATTATGAGATCCTCGTCCACAATATCCCATGCCACAAGAAATTCTCTGAACATCATAATATGCTCTACAATTGTAACTTCGTATTAATGAAATATTGGGATGGACTTGTTCCACCCACATTTATCTAGCTCATTTGGATATCGCAGAATATTTGAGAAATCCAATGGAGCATAACAATTGTGCATTTGTGTTTAATCAAAGGACGCCATATCATCTTCTTAGTAATAGATGAGGTTTGCTGTTTTGAATTGTACTTCTTTGATTTGTTTTTCTTCAATGGAGTTGCTTAATAGGACCTGCAAGGTTAGCCCTTAACAAGATTTCTATCAAAGTACAAAGCAAAAGTTACCTCTTAGACTCGTTTTAGTGTGCCTCTATTTTTTTTAGTGGAGTCGCTAGGAAAGACCTGCCAAATTAGATCAAAACAAATCTCACCAAAGTACAAAACAAGAACGTACCTGATTGACACAAAAGATGTTGGATGTTTTTGAAAGATAAATGGATTCAACCAAGGAATCCCTCTTTAATGGAATGTCGTCACTATTCTTTGAGGTCCCCAGCAACGATGCTAAAATGTTACTGCTCAAACTAGCACATCTTTGCAAATCAAGGCTATGTAGACCTAGTGCTAGTGACAGTAAGCTTGGGAGAGAGTTAAACCCAATGTCACCATAGTCTGATAAACAATTTACTGAAAAGATAAATGGCAACACACTGATAAACAACAATACACAGATAAAACCGAACACAAGAAATACATTGGAAACCCCAATGGGGAAAACCGACCAACAATTTTGTCTTTTATTGCAGATTTGTTAAACATCACATACAATACCAGGCTTCCGGATATGACTCACCGGATCTCGAACTCTTGACTCTCATTGTGCCCAAACCTTGAGTAAAAGAAAACAAACACCAACAGGAGATATGACTCACTCATGTCACTCACAAGAGATATAACTTACTCTTGTCCAACATTCAAGAGATACGATTCACTTGTCACTGTGTAGTAATACAGCTCTCAGTAGGCTCTTTTATAATATTTACTTTATGTCAATACCTTGGACAATACCATGGGACACCTAGTGCCATGGGACACATAATACCATGGACCCTCCAATACCATTGACCATAAAATATTACAAAAGACACTTTTACAAGGCTATCTAGAGAGTCTATCTCGGCCCTGTTGTCACATCTATAGTAGCTGGGTTACCATGATTGCAGATCAGTTTCCAGTATATTTTTGAGTAGTTTCGATTTGGGAAAATAAGGCAAGGAAATGGCCTAAAGTTTGTTCAGAGAATTTTTGTGATGTATCCTGCACCTTCCGACATAGCGTGCAGCATCAAGTGGGGTCCACGTACACTCCGGGTTATTATTTGGGGGTTTTTATTGTATTATTGGGACAAAACGTCCTCATGATTTTTATCACTTTATGATGTATGTATCATTTGATGTAGTTGGGGCATTGGTCTAAGGAAGATAATATCTCTTAGACCCCCCCAAGAATGTTTTATGTTATGTTTCTTAGTTATGTCATGTTATACGTCCCCTTAGGGCGTCATTGAGGAAACAAGTCCCCTTCACTTAGAGTGATCCATGTATTATTGTTTCGGCTCATCTTCGCCGTTGATTATCATTGTTGTACCTTTTAATCTCAACCACTCATCCAAAAAGTGGTTAGGGTTTTGGTTTCTCTCATTCTGTAGAGGGACTTTTGGCTCTTGAGCCCTTGGATAATAAAATATTTTTGCAAAATCTCTTGGAAGCTTTGTCGAATGTGTTGTGTGGAGGTTGTAAAGTATTTTTCTTTCTAGCATTCTTGTGGATCTATGCTTTTGCTAAACCATTTTTGCAGGGGGCTGAACCATTGATGGGATAGCGATTTGATGGTGGCATTATTGTGATTGAGCTCCATATCTCTTCCTCAAGTCGTTATTGGTCTAAGGAGTATCTTTACTGTATCTTTGGATCATCTTGATGCTTTTTGAGTCATTTTTCATTAATTATCATCTTTCTTTTGCAAATCGATTCTCATTGTAGATCTCTTTTGCAAGAGGAGGGCGACTTGGTCTTTTGGAGGGCATAACTATTTCACTTGGCATGGCGTGGAAAGCACTCGTAGTTGAACGGAAAGGGAAGATCATCACCATACAAGGCTAGTAACAAGTATTTCCAAATACGTTTGCATTTTATTTTGTTTTTCTGGGGCTTAATCCAATTTACACTATTAAAACCCTCATTATTAAAACCCTCGTTTTCTAGATGTGATTGATTGGGTACCTATTTGAGAACGATCATCAAAACTCACTTTGGAATAATTATAAAAACACTAGATCTAAATTTTCAACTTAATCCGACTCCATTTACCCTCGGATCTAGCACTAGTCTCCTTTAGGTGGGACGCCTTCCTTGGGTTTTTGGTCCATTTTTCAGATCTTTTAGTTGGGTATGCTTGAACCCCCATAAATTTCACAGATCTATTCATCAAGGATCTAGATCTACTCTTCTAACACCTGGATCTACTATTTTGGGTCCACTTGGGTCTCATTTGCTTAAACCCTAAGTAGATCCAATTTGGGTATTCTTTATATGAACTAGATCTATCTAGATATACTTTCCTTAATTCATAGTGGTACATTTCTTCTATGGTTGAGAATCTCTGTTTTTCCTAAGCCTCCTCGACTAGTTTCTAACTCCCATAAACCACCTTGTCTCCCTAGATCTAGATTTCATCTACGAAGATCCACTCTTGTGCATCATTCGTAACCTTTAGAGTGTCTTGTGTTGATTTGCTAGCCCTCATTGGCTAGTAAGGGTTTTTTCCTTGATCTCGCTTTGTCATGATCTAAAGTGAAGAGTGCCTCGATTGGCGGACAACCAATCATCCTTAGTAATCGAGGCCTTCTTGGCTCACTTCTTTAGTTGCCTAACACCTCTACAATCTTGGATAGGATCACCTTTAGGGGCTGTTGTCCGCCAATATGCACACCAGCAGCGGAAATCTTTCGAAAGATGTCTCTTCACTACAAGTGAGAGAGGTGTGGCCTTGGGGGCAAGCAATGAGCCAGGTAATGTCACCTGAATCCCAGCTCCTCCGTTTAGGCAAAACTCCTAACGAAGCCAAGGGGGGTAGTCCCTAAAAAAGAGTTGTCTAAGGCTCTTTGTGTGTTTGAGTGTTTGTAATGTAGTGATGCGGATGGGTGTTTTTTAGGAGTTTTTTGAGATGAGAGACAATATAAAACTTTAATGTGACACAAGATAGCGCAATCCACGTTGCAACAGAAAATAAAGGATGCACTTGAACAAATAAATGAATCACTTTTCACACAGATTAAGCTGAATACTCCAGTATAGATATTTAAGCATACAAAGATATATGATGAAGGACCAGTGCCTTATGGAGTCAAAAATAAAAGTGATTGTAAAAACTTGATACAAATGCTTGAAATAGATAGTTTGTGAGAACGTTGTGCAGCTTATCTTGGTAAATTTCAAAGTTTTAGTTGTCTTGATTATTAGGGCTAAGACCAAAAGGTATCAAAAGATGGTAGAACCCTACCCAAGAAAGATACTGGCAACCCTAAGTGACCTGTCGGAAGCACCCAGATTCAATAAGGATTGGTGTCCAATGTTTGAACCGCCCCTGAGTCTGACAGTGATTTCCCGGCGTCACCTCTCGTGAGAAGAACAATATTTTGCCTTGGTTGAGGTTTTGGGTAAAAATTTTAATTAAGTTTATCGATCGTAATTATCAAGTCTTCCACCTTTCTGAGTACTAGCCCAACCGTTTCCGGTTGGCAGAGCATACGGGTGTAGGACAAACCAAGATAAATTAATTAGGGGTGTGTGAGTGGAAAATTTTATTTATTTAAAAGCCTTGTTCAACTCTCCGACAGAGAGCGCTCTTGACTTGGTCTTATGACCGCAGTTCAAGAGACTTGCTAAAAATAAAATGCCTAATGCAGGGATGATGCAAGACTAAAATGCCCTCCGATAGAGGGTGCTCTTGACTTGGATTTGGCCAAGTTCAAGAGACTTTGGTTTATTTTAAGGAAGCAAAAGTATTTGTGTTGTGAAAGCAGTAAAATAACTTTAAAAGATGAATCCACTTGATAAACTTGAAAGATATAAATTAATACTTAACAAGAAATACTTTGCCAAATAACATGAAATTAAAAAAAACAACTAGTGTTCTACCATACAAGATCTAATCTAACAGGTGGGATTGATCCCCGAAACAGGATCAACCGCTAGAACCGCCTGCACTTGAGAACCTCCAGCTAGCTGAAAGCTCTACCAAGGAAACCGACGGGGATGGAAGAGTAACCACAAATTATGTGGTCCTGCCCTTGAGACGAAGTCTCAAGGATACAACTTCCGGCTGAAGGCTTTGGAAGAGAAACAAGATGATGATAAAAAATTAAACTAAACTACCCAAGAATCTCTTTCAGGTTCAAGACCCTACTCGGGAAAGCATGGGGGTAAGTGAAAATGAAAGATAAATAACCAAAATACTTAGTGAAATAGAAACTAATCTAAGAGCATGGAAACATAAACTAAGTTACACCAAACCACGAAACCAACACTCTTCCCCAAATGGGGAAGAAAACCCAAAAGTGGAGGCCCCCTCCACTTGAAACCTTTTATTAAACTGTTACAGATGCCTTGGGTTTAAAACCTTGCAAGGTCTTTTGAGAACGATAATACTTTGGAAAATTATTGAAGAAGATACAAATTCTACTTGCTATTACAAAGGATAAGTATATCAAGATTGAGTCATTCTCATGGCTCCTTCACTTTATTTAACGTTTGATCCTTTTGCTTCAAGACCTTTTATCAAGTATCTCTTTTTCTCAAATGATCTACACAAGTCCAAAAGATCTAAACAAGGCACCCATTAACTGTTAGCAAAAGACAAATCCAAAGCTTGAAACTAGTTAAGTCTAGGTTTAAAGTTTTAACTCGGAATACATGAAATTTTATCATAAAAACTTAACTATGATGAAACGGACCAGCGAACAACAAACTCTTAAAATGTGCTAGAAAAGAGATCTAAAGTATAAAATTTGAAATATTTTTTGTGCAAAAGTTTCTATCTTTTGAAAGATATAAAAGTTTATAAACAATCTACGAGCTACATGCAATTTATCACTTCTCTATATGTTCAAATAAACTATTTAAAATGCAAATGGATTAACTTCTAGTATGTGTTTTGAAATGCAAATTAAGAGAACACAATGCTAATAAACAATATGCAAGATCTACCACTAACAAGATGAATGATACTAAATGATGACTAGATACTAACCCTTACCAAGTTTTTGTTGATTTTTTAATGTGTTTTAGGGCACTTGGGAAGATGGACGAGAAGGGGGAGGAAGGGCAAACCTAAAGGCAAAGATGGAGAGGCAAAGGGAGATCTAAGTAGGGCAAAACGAAAGCACAGAGGGAGGATAAAAAAGGGTGGACGAGAGGAGCTAAAGGAGAGCAAAACGAAAGCTAGGAGAGAAGGGCGAATGGAGGGAGAAGCTAGAAGACAAAGACGAGTGGGAGAGAGGAACAACTAGGGCAAGGAGGAAGTAGGGCTAGCAAATCAATGGAAAGAAGAGATCAAGGAGCAAATGAGGAGGCTTGAAGAAGAGAGCCTTTAGTGACAAGGCTTTTGAAAATAGAGTTTTTGGTTGATGAGAAACTTGAGAAGAGCTCTTCCTAGCCTTCTTAAGATAAAAAGATCTTGAGATTATTGTAGATCCTGCAACCACAAAGTGTTAGGCCAAAACTTGAAGATGAACAAGGGTTTGATGCAACCGAGCTCTTACCCCTCTTCACTTTAAGCAACACCTAATCACAACCCAAACCACTCAACCAACAAGTGAGATCAACAATGCTAGTATGCTAGAAATATCAAGATTAGATCAACAATTTGTATAACCAACTACTCATGTCCATTTAGATCTTGATAAACCATGCATAAATAACCAACTTAAATTATAAATGGTTACTCTATTGTACTAAAAATAGTCTTCACCAGCTAGCCATTGATCAAATACTATGCATAATCAAGAGATGGGTTTAGAGAAGATGTCACCTCAACAAGAGATGAATTCACACCAAAGATTGAAAGCTCATGGACCTCCAAAGTTGAAATCTTTATTGAAAATATTAAGCCAAAGCATATTACAAATTTTTGCAGAGTAATCTTGCATCAAAGTCTCCATGAGATAATAACCCCAAAGGGCCTCTCTTTATACTAAAACTATACACTAAAACCCTAATTCGAATTGGTGGTGAGCATGAGGTCGAATTCCAATCATGAATGAGCTTGGAGCAATAGACATGGCCAAAGTCGAGTTGGTGTGGTAGGTATGATTGGTTATGTGGCAAAGACTCGACTTTGGGAAGAAGAGACAACGAATGGGCATGCTACACAAAGGAAGTGCGAGCTAGGGTAAGAAAAGCGTGAGCCTATGTGGGAAATGCGAACTAGATGTGGTAGGTTGGAGCTATTTCATTGGATGGCACGTGGTAGAGGTAGGCACTAACTCGACTTTGATCAAAAGCCAAGCTAACAACACATCTATTAACCAATAAACGAGTTACAACAAGGAATGGCGTGGATCCTAAAGGGATTGACGTGAGGGATATGCTCATGCGAGTTGGTTGTGAAGGCAACACGTGGTAATCATGGTAGGTATAGACTCGAGTTATGAAGAGAGCCAAGCCTTGGTGGAATGGTGAGTCAATAGGGCGCCTATCTCAAGCTTAAATGCAAGCCACCAACCCAACCACTAAATGACACATCACTAAATCGAATTTCTCATGAAGGAGGGCGAATTTGCTCAAGAAGATTCTTTGTTGGTGACTGGATGGATGACTGGGTGGGCTTGGAGTTGATTGGAATCTTCCTAAATGCTCATCGCCATGTCATTTAGCCTTTTATTTTAATCAAATTGATTAATTTTGGAGAGATTTGGATTATCTCCAAAATAATCAATTTTATTATCTTAATTAATAATTTCTCTGTAAATGACTTTTCAGAGAAAATATTAATTACGGGGCGGAATTGACATCCGAAAGGTGGGTTTAGCTGCTCCATGGGTCATGTGTGATTTTTGGCTTATGAAACGAGCCATTAAACACTGAAATCGGACCCCGGATGACTGACATATTACAGACTCAAATTTCTCTATTTAAACTATAGAGAAATTTAATTAAAATTTAAAAATAATTAAAAAATTAAAAACCCCAATTTCGACGCGTCCGGTAAAATTTTTTCGAAATTTTTTCTGGGGGTCCTAGAGACTTAGGACATGACCAAAACCTATTCTAACAGTGTCTAGTAGGTTTATACATTATAGTTGGACCCTAATAACCCCCCACGACCAAATTTCCAAAATCGGGCATTCCAGCTTTGGTGGAAGCGGGAGAAAAACCAAGAGATTATATCTCGCCTGAAGCAAAGTATAATCTGACGGTGAAAAAACTCCCTGGAATACCTTAGTTGTTTAATCCAGTCATGGGGAACCGAGCCACTCAGACCCTACTAGCACACTTTGATACAAACCCCCATGGGGCCATGGTCATGTCGACTCAAAAACAAAACTGGCTAGCCAAAACTGGCTAAACCCAAATACAATGAAACCCAGATACTCTGGAAGTGAACACTGATGTGTTCCAACACTGGCGGCTCAATAAGGTTTCAACTATTTGTACAAATCAGTTGATAACATCTGGCTCCAACTGTGGGACAGACACTTGCTTGATCTAGGAGTCAAAGAAGGTGTTCGAGAATTCCAGGATATCAATTTCCTGCACAGAAAGAGAAGTGTCTTAGTTCCCATGTACATGATAAATAATGCCAAAATGAAATATCAACTATGAAACTATTTTTTGCTTTTTTCTTTTCAAATTCACAATACAGAAATGGAAATCTTTTCTTTTTCAACATGTATATGAACTATAGTACAAAAATTACACTATGATACAGAAATAATGATACATAAAGTACAAAGATAAGAGTTTAGGGAAGTCCTGAGATGACCCCTTGGTCATCTTGTATGTTGTTCCGATAAAAGGGCTTCAAATGTTGCCCATTTATAGGAAGAGGCAGAATTTCTCCTTCCATAGTGTTGAGGCCGAAAGAATTATCTCCAACTGTGCAGCGTATAATAAAGGGGCCTTTCCAAAGGCTGTCGAATTTTCCATGTTTCCCAGGTTTCTCCCTTCTTTTGTCCCATAATAGAAAAGTATCACCTTCTTGAAAGGCTCTTGGCTTGGCTGACCTATCAAATGTGGCTTTCATACTCTCCTTTTGTCTTAACATTTTGTCCAAGGAATTTCTTCTGTTTTCATCAAGCTCGATGATTTGGTTGGCCCTATCTTCCAACTCTAACTTCTCAGAGTCATAATCAGTTAGCATTCTGAAGATGGGGATCTGCATGCTAAGAGGTAATGTAGCTGTGATGCCATAGACAAGTTCAAAGGGGGACTTTCCAGTGGAGTTTTTCTTTGTAATTCTGTCCACCCAAAGGGCATACTTGATCTTGCTATCCCAGGATCTTTTGTTGTCACCAACAGTTTTCTTAAGGATAGTCATCAGGTTTTTATTTGAGGACTCAGCAAGGCCATTACCTTGTGGATAATAATCGGAAGAGTGAGATAAAATAATGCCATATTTGAAACAGAAATCATTCATTTCTGTTGAACTGAAAGCCTTGGCATTATCGGTGGTTTTCTTCAAAGGGGTACCAAATCTAGTGATGATTTTATCTTCAATAAAATTCGTAACAACTTTCTTAGTAGCTGTCTTGGTAGGAATAGCCTCCACCCACTTGGTGAAGTAATCAGTTGCTGTTAGAATCCAGCAAAATCCATTGCTAGAATTATCTTTAAATTTGCCAATAAAGTCCAGGCCCCATTGTTGGAAAGGGGCAATGACAACAACCGGGTTGAGGGGTAAGGCGGCAAGTTTAGGCTTTCCTGTGAATAGTTGGCATTCCTGGCAAAACTTGACATGTTTGTACACATCGGCAAATATGGTTGGCCAATAATATCCGGCTCTAAGGATTTTGTGGGCAGTTGTATTTGCTGCATAGTGTCCTCCACAAAATCCTGAGTGAAGGTCAATCAAGATGTTTTTGGAATCTTGTTCATGGACACATCTAAGGATAACCCCTTCAGGGCTTCTCCAACCCAAGCCTTCTTGAGTAAGGCAATATCTAGCAGCTTTCAATCTTAGTGCCCTTCGCTTGTGTCCTTTAAGGTGGTCAGGGCAAGTCATATGTAAGAGGAAATATATAACATCAGAATACCAATGGATATCTAACTCCCGCAAGGCAGGTGTCATACGCGGACAATCAGGTTGATCTGTGCAGTTTATGTTGATGGCTTCCTCATTTTTCTGGGTTAACATTTTGGCTAGGCCTTGTCCTTTGATAAGTTTGGTAGGTTTTATTTCCAAGTCATATTCCTGGATCTTGGAGACCCATGTGCCTCTTGTTCCTAAGCAATCCTGTTGGGATAGGATGTCTTTTACTGCAGCATGGGGGACATAACCTATAACTTTATTGTAACCAATGTATGTTCTGAAATGTTTCAAAGATTTGACCAAAGCATAATCCTGTTTTTCCATTATTGTGTACTTTAATTCTGAATTTTGTAAAGCCCTGCTCATGAATGCAATTGGTTGCTCGAACCCTTCGAAGTTCTTTTGGAGCAAAACCCCAGCTATAGTATCCTCAGAAGCAAAAGAGAAAATCATGAAATCTTTGGTATAATCCGGGCTAACCAACACAGGTGACCTAGTAATGGCATCTTTAATAGTGTTGAAGGCTTCCCTCCCATCGTCAGTCCACACAAACTTAGCATCTTTTTTAAGCAACCGCTGCATGGGTTTCATCAACTCTGCAAGGTTTGGAATAAATCTTCTGATAAAGTTTATGTGCCCATTGAAAGATTGAAGGCCTTTCACATTTTTGGGAAGAGGTATCTTCTTGATGGCTTCTACTCTTTCAGGGTCAATCTTGACCCCATCCTTGTTTATAATATGCCCTAAGAGTTTTCCTTCTTCAATGCCTAGGACAGACTTTGCCGGATTTAGGGAAATACCATATTCTCTACATCGTTCAAAAACTTTTCTCAAGTGATCAACATGGCTGGATCTTTCCTTTGAAAAGACAGTCAAATCATCTTGGTATATCTCGATGATTTTTCCTATTAATTCCTTGAAAGCATAATCCATGGCCCTTTGGAAAGTGGCTCCTGCATTTGTAAGGCCAAAGGGCATTCTCAGATACTCAAAGGTTCCCCAAGGAGTTGTAAAAGCAGTTTTATGTTTATCTTCTGGGTTGATGACAACCTGGTTGTATCCTGAAAATCCATCAAGCATGGACATCATATTAGATCCAGTGACCCGTTGGAGGAGGGTCTCCATGTTGGGAAGTGGATAATTGTCTTTCTGGCAGGCCATGTTAAGGTTCCTGAAATCAATGCATATCCTGATACTTCCATTCTTCTTTCTTACGACAACTAAGTTGGAGCACCATGAAGTGTGTCGGGTGGGTGCTATAATGCCTGCTGCTAACATCTTTTCTAGCTCTCTTTTGATAATAGGGGCCAACTTAGGATTTATTTGCCTTAGTTTCTGACGGAAAGGCTTGGCATTCTGCATTTCTGGTTTAAGGGGAATGGTATGTTGGAACACATCTTCCCTATAGGCCTTCAATTCATCATAAGTAAAGGCAAATATATCTCTAAACTCTCTGACAAGGTTTATTAGTGCATTTCTTTCTTTTTCTGATGTTCCTTTTCCAATTTTTATGATTTTTGGATCTGTTTCTGTTCCGATGTTAACCTCAATGTAGTCCCCTGGCTTCATTTGGTCAATGCTGTTTCCTGGAGTGCCTGCGCTATCCAATTGAGCCCCCAGGCTTTTTAGAAGGGGGATATAATGGTAAAATCAAGTGGTTGGACCACCCCCTCCTCATACAGCGCCCTAGGTGAACCAATCAAATCCTCTCTCTGCTCTAACAGGCCATCTGATATGGCAAAACTGCACCAGGATGGCCAACTGAGGCCAATCATCACTGTAACTGCCCGAAACTGAAAATAGATTGTCTCATTGGACTCATAGAACCCAAATCCATCTAATGTGTGTACTCATACACTCTATGGATCTCTGCAAGATCATATAAAATATCCAATATGCCCAGACAAACCAAATAATAATAATCTGTAAAAGTGCTGAAAAGCACAAATCATCATCATAAACCTGTAATCACTGCATAGAACCATTTGGTGACCTGTACTAGACCATGTATCATATCTTTGCATCATCTGGGGTCTATCCACCTCATGTCCTATAGTTGACTTTCGTCAAACTAGGTTTGACCAAGTCAATATGATCAATAATATGACCCAGGCTAACATCAAACTGTTGCAAGTGTTAAAGGTTAAAGCATGCTCTACAAATCATTCAAGTAACAATAATAACAGGAAGTAATCATTTCTCTAGCGAACTAATAACCAATTATAAAGTGTTTTCAATATTTATTATGACTCAGACTAGACTTTCAGGACCATACTCACTTCATAGTTGTGACCAATTTGCTAGTGAAGGGTGAAGGTTGAAACTGAATGGTCTAGGCTAAAGGATGACTACTAACTTGACACTGTGACACTTTGGATATGGAAAGGGAATACACACTCTAGCATATGCTGGATGAACAATAACAAGGGGGATGGCAGTGTCTCACAAATGGGTAAGTTACTTTCGGAAGTGCTTATTCACCTTGACAAATGCTCATAATCCATGCCAATACAAATGAGGCCAGCAATCGTTTAGATATAGAGTTTAAGAACCATTGCTTTTTTTGGGCCTTTGAGTTTCCATAGCCTTTGATCTATGTGTGTTTAGAAACACATTGCATAGATTTACATTTATATTAGGCTTTATGCTCCATGTGTGTTCAAAAACACTTGTTACATGGGCTTTACATTTCACATTTCATTTCAAAGCCAGTTTCATTAGGCTTGCCTTGCATTCACGTGTGTTCAGAAACACTTGTTACATGTATGGGCTTATTTCACAAGATATACATTTCATTTCCATATATTGTATTAATGGCAGCGCTATTTGTTTCAGGTTTAGCCAACACAACTTAAGGAAACTCAGAGCCAAGACACAATAAACAAGGGGAGGCTCATCCAACAAAGACGCTAAAGTGGGGGAAGGTCCTCCATGCCACTAGTCAAGGCTTAAAACACAACTGGAAGGTAATGGATGGTTGGAGATAGTGAACAATAAGACCAACACTAGCAAGCCAAAGAATGGTGGGAATGATCACCTGTATTCTCCCTAGGGAGGGTAAAACCAATGAGTATAGGTCAAGAACTTCTAAGTCTAAGTGGGGACAAAATATATATATAAAGATACAACCAGGTCCACATATCTATATGATTGCCAGATCATGATACTAAATGCTAAGACATGTCACAAGAATGAGTATAAAAGCAATATAACCATAACACAATAATATAGCTGCTGAGTCATATACCTGAATGCACACAATCTGAACCATCATCTGTCCACTGAGAACCTGCTGCTGCAACTCTGGGCAATACTGACTGCTCTGCAAATGGCTAAATGGCTACATCAGTCCTCAAATCTGAGTGCCCTGAGACTCAGTTATGGCATGGGAATATACTGCTGTCCATAATATAGTGAGCCATCATAGATGCTCATCTCAGCATCTCATATGTAAGGGAACTGGCTGGAAAGTGTACTGGAATCTGAAAAATAGAATATGGTAGCCCAACTACTATATATGTGATAACAGGTACTTTTGGAAGAACCTCTTCCAGGATCAAACACATCCTCTATCGTTGTAGCTGCCCCTTCTGAACTGGAAGGTCCACCTATTACCTGCGCTTGACCTTGATCTGGATCCTTGTGTTCCTCCTCCATCAGTGTCATCTGATACCACGTAGGCTTGTTGAGATGAGCCTCATGCTCCCTCTCAGAAATTGATCTAAACTCCAGACTCCCTCTGGAACTCGGCTGCAAACTTCGTCTGAAGCTGATCATAGCCTGTCCCAACAACCTGTATAACGTGTCCTCCTTGACGCCTGTTACGTTTATATGCTGCAATAACTTAGATTCCTACTTCATTAGCATTTAATACATTTTCAAAATAGCAGCATAAAGAGGATCATTAAAAGATACACAATCACAAGGTACACAATAATTTATCCTGGGAAACCCTCAAGGGGAAGAAAACCCAACAAAACTTCCCCAATATAGATTACCAAAGTACAATGCCGAAAGAAATAAGTCTCATAAGAAAGAGAGACAAAACCCAAAAACAAGAGCCGAGAACAATCCTCCTACTCCTTCACTAGTCTCCCTCTTCCTCTAAAGCGTAATGCATGAGTGAGTGGATGGTGCAAATGAGAGAGTGATACTCTCTATTTATACTTTACTTTTCACTTGACCTTTTAACTTAACTAGGTCGACCTCACTAATTTGACTGGGCTGACCTCTCTAGGAAAACTCAAAATAATATTTATATTACATTCTTTTGGGTACTATTGACTCGACTTACAATGGAGGTTTTACCTCATGACTTTTACATGACCCTTTACATTAATGACATCTCTTGAAGGAGGAATAATACAAGTATAATATTCTTCGAAGTTACATTATTTCAACAATGCCAAGCATCACTACTGCATCTTAGGCACCTGCTCTCACTGTACGTATAAGTACTGCTCCATCCCGGAATGCTACCTCATACCCCTCATCCTCCAAGGCTAATACCGAGAGCAAACTGACCCTCAACTATGGAGCATGCATCACTCCTCCCACCTCCAGTAGACCTTTTGAGTCTAGTTGGAACATCACCATACCAAATCTCCTCACTGCTAATCTGGTGTGAGCCCCACATCTCACATAGCAGTTTGAGTCTATCCTTGAAACACTAAGCAGCATTGACCTCACTCCTGTCATTTTTTTTTCTTGATCTTGTGCGGGGTCTTCTCAGTCTCGCTCTGATACCATGTGAAATTTTTAATTTACCAGATCTTGGTTGCAATTTTGATCTTAATTCTATGCTAGAAATTAATTTAACCCAGAAAATTCAAATTATGGAAAAGATAAATCGCAACACAATGATAAACAACTATACACAGAGAAAACCAAACACAAGAAATACCCTGGAAACCCTAATGGGGAAAACCAACCAATGGTTTTGTCTTTTATTGCAGATTTGTTAAAAAACACATACAACACTAGGCTTCCGAATATGACTCACTGGATATCAAACTCCTGACTCTCATTTTGCCCAAACCCTCATCAAAAAAGACAAACCCCAACAGGAGATATGACTCTCATGTCACTCACAAGAGATATAACCCACTCTTGTCCAACATGCAAGAGATATGATTTAGTCTTGTCTTTGTGTAGTAATACAACTCTCAATAGACTCTTTTATAATATTCACTTTATGTCAATACCATGGCGAATACCATGGGATACCCAGTACCATGGGACACATAATACCATGGACCCTCCAATACCATTGACCATAAAGTGCTACAAAGATGCTTTTACAAGTTTGTCCAAAAAGTCTATCTTGACCCTTCTACGTTGCTAGACACCCGTAACGTAGAAGTACCTACCAAGCTACCAAAACTAACATTATTCGGGGGTTGGAGGGTGTCATGTACTTTCCCATCATTCAGTAATTTCCTGAGGGACAAGTTTTCCAATTCCACTTTCGTGACCTGTTACAATACAGTGAGCATTCCTTGTTGGGTATGTTGCAGTTCTAAATGAAACTTGCGATTTTATGTTCCCAGGGTTTTTGTCCATTTTAACATATTTTTAATTTGTGATGTCTAGAATAAGAAGTCTGACTCCAAATCTATATCCATGGGACTGTAAATTGGCCTCTAGTTCCTGTGACAATTGTTGAGGTACTCCAAATGGCTCCTGTTGTAGAATTTGTTCGTCTCCAAGGGTATATTCTTAGAGCTACTGTCCTTCATGTAGAGGCCACGAAAATGCCCACGGAGAAACTCCCTCCTGGAAATTACCCTCTAGTCACAGATCAGACTATGGGCACCCTACCATGGCAGAAACCTTAGGTCGAGGTATGGAAAATGTCCACTCTTGTTTTCACTGCAAATCGTGGTACTTGGTTGTCTGCTCACTAGAAAGTCATTGCAAATTACCCGTGTTCGAAACTTGCTTGCTCGAGTCTGTAACATGCACCTCCATGAAAGTCATTTCAATTACCCGTGTTCAAAACTTGCTTGGTCAAGCCTATGACCTGTGCCTCCACAAAACATGTTCATCCTGCTTAAAATGAGACCTGTATGGTAGTCATGAGGTCTCCACACTTTAGCAGGGAACTACGTACTCGACGGGTCGCGACTCAACAACACGTCGGGGTCTACTTTGTCATGCGATGAGATTGCGGGGTCTCTGTGTAATGGGGTCAATTAGTGATGGGATGGGGTCAATTAGTGATGGGATCTCCACAAAGGCACATGGTGTCGAGGTCTTTCAGTGAGTCCACATGATGGGGTCATGGGGTATCACCTACATCTACACGCGATGGGGCCTCACCTATATACGACTGGGTCTCAGGGTCTCACCTGGATGCCCACATTAATATTCCAAGTAACCCTAGTGGTTGAACTTCTGTCAACAACCACCAGTGTTGTGCAACACTCTCCATATAAAGAGTATCCCTTTCTCATTCATTTTTCGTGGTTGGATTGTTGGAGTTTTCCTCTCCTTGGGGCTTAATAGATATATTTTCTTGGAGCATATGGGAATTGTAAAGGTTTCAATCCTATTAATATGCGGCTTATGTTTCTATTTCTATTTCGAAATGTTGTTAGTGATGTGTAGAATTGCTAGAACTTGCTTTTTGTGGCCATATGAGAAGGGTATATCTAGAATGTTTAAAGGGTTTTACGTGAGGAGTCTCTCTCTCTATTTCCTTTTGATATATTATGTATGATTGTATTAACTTGCTCCTATCAACTTCATTATGTAGGTCATATCCCATTAGCAATGTTTTGATGTGACACCATTTTGGGCTCTCCTAGTCTATTTTCTACATTCATTTTTCAACACGTTAGGGCTTCATTGTGGCATGCTTTAGTGGCCCTCGTTGTCTTAACCATTTTGGACTTGCCCTCTTGGATTGGCCTCTTGACTCCATTTATCGTTTTTGGTATAGGTACTAATCTCTTGATTCTTCCATCACGTTTATATTCTATACTACACTCATTTTGTTAAAGCTTACTCTTACTATATCACCTTGAGTGTTAATGTTGTAGCCTTAGCAATCTCATGCAAGGATAGCTCCGTAGAGTTGAATGTTAGGAACCGATGTCTTTACTTTGTTAGTATATTGTTGTTGGACGCATATGCTTTGTAAGTCGTCCCGTAGTATTTGTTGATCAATAGTTTATGTTATTGTTGTTGGCGCATATGCTTTGTAAGTCGCCCGTAGTATTGTTGATCCATAGTTTGTAGTGGCCCATGGTTTTGAACCATAGTATTGGCGCCTAGACTTAGTATATAAGTGTGTGTTGAGACCTATGAAGGACCGTGAAGTTATTTGTATTGAGCTTGTTCATAGGAGGTTGCCCCCTCGAAGTGGCCTATGATCAATATAAAAGTGATTCTGAGTTCTGTCATTTCTGCTATCTCGCATATTCTTATTAATTAATTGTTGCAGGTGCATCACATCTGGTATCAGAACACTTTCTTGGGCTCGCTGGGTGAAATTTCTGCCAAATTTTTTTTTTCGCATCTGTTGTAGGTTCGGATTTGGGAATAATCCCTATCCGCTTAACTATGGGAAGTACTTGGGCATAAGCCCTAAAACTCATTGTGAGGAATACCACAGGAACCCCGAAGTAGCTGACCCATTGAGAGGACCTGCCAGCGAAAAGGGCAACGACCCCTACCTGATTGACTAGTTCCCACCCGTGAGGTAAATCAAGAGCTGTCGTTTGTGGCAAAGCAGTTATCAGTTTTACCTGAGTCATGGAGTGAGGGGTACTGCCCCAATACACAAGCCGTCAGACAGCATTGGTGGCAGAGTGAAACCCCTGAACTGTTAGGAAGTCGCACATACCTGGGGTCCATATCTATTTTCAGCTGAACTGTTGTCGATCACTGCTGCGCCGATTCAGATCCATTTTGCAAGCCGTTCCAGATCCAGCCGTTTTCAATCCATTCGGCACCGTTTCAGATCCCTTCCGAGCCGTAGCCGCTCCAGTCTGAAAAAGAGAGTATAAAATTCAGTTTTTCTCCATATCTCCCTTGTTTTCACTCTGTTTCCCTAGAAATTTTCGGGGAACCCCTGTCATCCCATTCTACATATTTCATTCCTGAGGACCCTATCCCCAATTCCCCTTCCCAAAGCCCAAAATCCCACATTTCTCTATTTTTAGGGTTTGCCATAACTTCCTCAGATTTCACCCAATCACCTTCAAATTTTACCACAGAGTTCCTTTCTGAATTCTGCTTCTTTGTTCCTCTCTGCCAAATTTTCCCATTCTTTCACCCCGCTTCTGAAATCCTCATTTTTGCTTCCCTGTCTATTTGACAGTGTCCAAAACCTAGTCAAACCCCAATTACCCTTCAGATTTTTTCCCAAGTCCAGATTTTCCTTTACTGAAGCAGTTTCTGTTTTTGTTTTCCTACCCAGTCAACCAAAAAAAAAAAAAAAAAAAAACTCCTGGTTATGGTTGTCACCCATGCAGGAGCAAAAACCATGGAAGACGCACTTGCAGCCATCCACGCCAAATCCAGGATCTGGATGAAAATTTTTTCGGCCTCCATCTTGAACATTCAGCTATGAACAACAAACGGCAGTCCAAGTCTTCATCAGACAATGGGTTCTCTTCTTTCAGCAATTTCCGTGGTCCGAAGCTTGATTTTCCTCGCTTCAATGGTACCGATCCAACTGGATGGATCTATCGTGCATAATAGTATTTCAGTTTACATAATACTTTTGATGTTAACAAAGTTCTGCTGGCATCCTTTCATTTCGAACAGGAAGCTCTTCAATGGTACCGTTGGTACATCAAGGCTCATGAAGAGCCAAAATGGCCAGACTTTTGCCAGCTCCTTTTGCAACGATTTGGTCATAGTGCTTTTGATGACTTCACAGGAACCCTCACTAAACTTCGCCAAATTGACACTGTGAGAGAGTATCAAACCGAATTTGAGAAACTAGCCAACCACACTGAAGGATTGTCTGATGACTTTTACCGAAGTTGTTTTATCAGTGGTTTAAAGGATGCCATCTGCTTTGAGGTCAAAATGTTCTGTCCCAACACAATGATGGAAGCCCTAGGGTTGGCTAAGTTGGTAGACGACAAGATTGTAGCCCAACAACGCTCCAAGCCCACTTTTGTTCCCTTCTGAAATATGGGTTCTCAACGACCACCTATACCGCAGGCTCCTCGACCAACTCCTATCAAGCGTTTGTCTGAAACAGAGATGCAAGCACACAAAGAAAAGGGTCTTTGCTATAATTGTGATGAGGAATTCACTTGGGGACATAGATGTGTTCAGCAAAAGTTCTATCTCTTGGATGTGGATTCTCCGGCTGCCTCTGAAATTGGTGACGAAGATCCAGAAACACTGGATGCTCCGGTCAACATTCAGGAACCGCCTATTGACCCTTCGTCTCAGGATGACCAGCCATAGATATCTCTCCATGATTTAGCTGGAATCACCAGCCCCCAAACAATGCAGGTCAGGGGTTACTTCAAGAAGCTTCCTCTTACAATACTCAATGATTTTGGTAGCACTCATAATTTCATTGACCCTCGGCTCGCCAAACAAGCTGATTGTTTTATCCATCCTTGCTCCAACTTTGAAGTCATGGTTGCCAATGGGGGCACCTTACCTTGCCAAGGGAAGTGTCAAAATGTGCGTATCTCTATGGGAGATTATACCTTGCGCTCTGACATGTTTGCCTTGACCTTAGGCGGATGTGATGTGGTTTTGGGCGCTTAATGGCTACGCACACTTGGCCCTATCTTATGGGATTTTGTTGAACTTTGGATGCAGTTTTCCCTCAATAAACAAAAACACACATTGACAGGATTACAACCAGGTTCTCTCAGCATCATCAGTTCACATCGCATGGACAAACTCCTCAAGAAGAATTCACATGGTGTCATCGCTCAGCTCCATTCCATTCAGATGCAACCATCAGCGGTCTCCACTACTCCTTTGGATCTACAACAAATTCTGGATCGATATACAGGTGTCTTTGCTGAACCAGTGGGATTGCCACCTTCCAGGCCAGAAGACCATCGTATTCAGCTCCTTCCTGGCAGCGTTCCTCCCAACATCAGGCCCTATCGCTACCCATTTCACCAAAAAAGGGGATTGAAATGCTCGTTCGGGACTTATTGAAGCAAGGTATTATTCGCCCAAGCACTAGTTCCTTTTCTTCTCTAGTTATTCTTGTTCGCAAAAATGATGGGTCATGACGCCTCTGCATTGACTTCCGAGCACTTAATCACCTCACCAGTAAGGATAAGTTTCCAATTCCTGTTGTTGATGAGCTTCTTGATGAGCTTCATGGGGCTCACTTTTTCTCCAAGTTGGATCTTCGTTCTGGGTATCATCAAATTCGGGTTCATGAGGATGATATTCCTAAAACAGCTTTCCGCACACATGATGGCCATTATGAGTTTTTGGTCATGCCCTTTGGTCTCACTAATGCTCCTTCCACATTCCAAGCCTTAATGAATAAAATATTTCGACCCTACTTGCGGAAATTCATTCTGGTATTCTTTGATGATATGCTCATCTACAGTAAAACATGGGATGAACATCTCCAGCATCTGGATCTTGTCATGCAACTTTTCTTTGACCATCATCTCCATGCCAAGCAGTCTAAATGTGTTATTGGACAGAAGGAAGTTGAGTATCTCGGGCACATTATCTCAGCACAAGGGGTTCGCGTGGATCCTGCCAAAATCGATGCGATGAACAATTGGCCGCATACTCAGACACTCAAGAGCCTTCGTGGTTTTTTGGGGTTGACGGGCTACTACCGCAAGTTTGTCAAGGATTATGGGAAGATTGCAGCTCCATTAACTGCTCTATTGAAAAATGATGCTTTTACATGGACACATGCTGCTCAGTGTGCATTTGACAAACTAAAACAAGCTATGTGTACTACACCTGTTCTATCTATGCCCGATTTCCAAGCCCTTCACTATTGAGAGTGATGCTTGCGGCAATGGACTTGGTGCTGTTCTCCTTCAAGATGAACACCCCATTGCGTTCACCAGCAAAGCCCTTTCAGGTAAGAATTTAGCTGCCTCTACCTATGAGAAGGAAATGATGGCTATTTTGCATGCAGTACAGAAGTGGCACCCATACCTATTAGGGAATCATTTCTGCATCAAGACTGATCACCAGAGTCTGAAATATTTCTTGGAACAATGTGTCTCCTCCCCGGCACAACAGAAATGGGTTAGCAAACTCATGGGTTATGACTATGAGATCACTTACAAGAAGGGTAAAGACAATATTGTGGCAGATGCTCTTTCTTGCACATTTGATGCCCAAGGTTCTCTTTCAGCTATTTCTATGCATGTTCCAAATTGGTTGCAATCTGTTCAACAGGGTTATGTCAATGACTCTTCCTTATCTCAAATCATCCAACGCTTGACCAACAACCCTTCTACTGTACCACATTACTCTTGGGATGGTGCTTCTCTGAGATACAAGGGTCGTCTGGTGCTTCCCCAGAGCACAGATCTTCAACAGGCTGTCTTCTATGAACTCCATGCTTCTCCATCGGTAGGGCACTCTGGGTTCCTCAAAACGTATGAACGGGCACGACGTAACTTCTTTTGGCAGCGCATGAAACGGACAATTCAACAGATGGTGGCCGAATGTGATACCTGCTAGCGCAATAAGGGTGAAACAACACTCCTTCCAGGATTGCTCGAACCCTTGCCCATACCTACACGGATTTGGATAGATATTTCTATGGATTTGATTGAAGGGCTCCCTAAATCTGGCGGGAAGACAATGATTCTCGTTGTGGTTGATCGCCTCTCCAAATATAGTCATTTTTGTGCTCTCAGCCATCCCTATACAGCCTCCTCAGTCGCTCAAATTTTTTTGGACTAGATCTTTCGTCTTCATGGCATCCGTTCTTCCATTGTCTCGGATTGTGATGCAACTTTCACCAGTCATTTTTGGACAGAACTATTTCGCCACACTGGCACCAAACTGAAGATGAGTTCAGGGTATCACCTACAAACAGATAGTTAGACTGAAATTATCAATAAATGCTTGGAAACTTATCTTCGTTGCTTCACCTCTGAACAACAACATCAGTGGGCAAAGTGGCTCGCTCTCGCTGAATGGTGGTACAATACCTCTTACCACACTGCCTCTAAAATGACCACATATGAAGCAGTCTATGGTCAGGCACCTCCAGTTCTTCTTCCATACACCCCCAACAGTTCACCAGTTCAGGAAGTTGACATGGTCCTTCAAAACCGCGATCAGATTCTTCGCATTTTGCCGGACAATCTTCCCATGGCAAGAAATCGCATGAAGCAACAAGCTGATCAGCACCGTTCTCAGCGCACTTTTCAAGTCGGCGATATGGTTTTTGTTCGTCTCCAGCCGTACAAGCAATCCTCTCTGAAACTCAAAGGGCGTCATAAGCTCGCTCCAAAGTTCTATGGGCCATATCGGATTCTTCAGAAGATTGGGTCCGTTGCTTATAAATTGGAACTTTCTCCATCTTCCCGCATTCATCAAGTCTTTCATGTCTCTTGTCCGAAGAAAGTTCTTGGCACCAACATCAGTGGACAAACTAGTTTACCCGAACTGGATAATGAAGGATCCATCCTTTTGGAGCAGGAGGCCATCCTCAATCGACGCACTCGTCAGCTTCGCTCGCGCTCTATCACAGAGGTCTTAATTCAGTGGCACGACATCCAACCAGAGGATGCTACATGGGAACCACTCCTTCAGATTCAACAACAATTTCCACATCTAAAGCTTTTTTTTAAGGGGGAGGGGATGTTAGGAACCCATGTCTTTACTTTGTTAGTATATTGTTGTTGGATGCATACGCTTTGTAAGTCGTCCCATAGTATTTGTTGATCAATAGTTTATGTTATTGTTTTTGGTGCATATGCTTTGTAAGTCGCTCGTAGTATTGTTGATACATAGTTTGTAGTGGCCCATGGTTTTGACCCATAGTATTGGCGCCTAGACTTAGTATATAAGTGTGTGTTGAGACCTATGAAGGATCGTGAAGTTATTTGTATTGAGCTTGCTCATAGGAGGTTGCCCCCTCGAAGTGGCCTGTGATCAATATAAAAGTGATTATGAGTTCTGTCATTTCTGCTATTTCGCATATTCTTATTAATTAATTGTTGCAGGTGCATCACATTGAAGGAGAGCTAGTCTAAAGTTGGAGAGGGTGTTACTAAGGTGGTAGTGGGTGGCTTCTATTAGTTATCTTTGGGCTATCATTTCTCTTTTGGGCTTTGTTTTCACATGCTAGTTTTGGAGGTAACAGGTAGATCATGTCGTCCGCCGAGATGCACGCCAGCAGCAGAAATCTTTCGAAAGCTGTCTCCTCACTACAAGTGGGAGAGGTGTGGCCTTGGGGGCATGTAATGAGCCAGATACTGTCACCTGAATCCCAGCTCCTCCGTTTAGGCTAACTCCTAACGAAGCCAAGGGGGGTAGTCCCTACAAAGAGTTTCACTAAGGCTCTTATGTTTTGTAATGTTTTTTGATGAAGTGATGCGGATGGGTGTTGTTTAGGAGTTTTTGTGATGAGACCAAATTTTAAATGGGACAAACAAGATAAGATGCAATCCACGTTGCTACATAAGATATCGAAAATGATAGTACTTTTCAAGACTTGAAATTTAAATAATGCATCCACAAGATAAAGTAAAACCACAAGGACAAATGGTCCTGATCAAGATATAATATTTAAATAACCAGTGCTTTATGGAGTCAAAGAATAACAAGTATGTATGCTGAATGTGTGGGTCTTGAAATGTAGCTGTTTGTGAGATCGTTGTGCAAATTATATTTGTAAATTTGAAGTTTTAATGATCTTGATTATTAGGTTGTTAAGAAACAATGATATATGTCCAACCAGAAATAGTATACTGCTAACTGTTACCACACAACTTGTAGTTGCCCCTAGTGGTATCCCATCCGGGACGGTAGAGGAGATGGGCAACTAAAGGAGTGACCCAAGAGATGCCACGGTTCCCAATGCAAGGTGGGAGTCACGTCAACCGAGGCACTCTTCACTTTAGATCTAGATAAATCAAGACCTAGGGGGAGACCCTATAACCAATCAAAGATGATTGGACCCAAACAAAGGTTTCTAGGGATAAGTAAATGGTAAGTTACGGAAACCAATGCGAGGTAAAGTGGACCTAGAAATTAAAGTATGGTTGAAGGTGGTTTGAGAAATGATTAGTGTTTCAACCAATGTATGATTTAGGCCACATGATTAGTTATAATGACAAGGTATAGTACCATGTGGTACACAAGTGGGTCTTACCTTCTTGGGATATGTGAAATGGCTTAAAGTGGACCCACAAGGTGAAATTAAGGGATGCAATTGGCACTAGAGGATATATAATGAGTAGATCTATGGATCTAAGTTGAATTTAGGAGTACCCACTTACTGGATCTAAGGTTTGACACAATTCCCAAGGAGTGCGACTTGCTTAGGGAGGACTAGTGCCTTGTTGGATGGGTTAAAGGAGTCAAAAGATATGTCAAAGTGTAGATCGGGACACCTAGAGGTCAAGTCAAGTGGCCTAATTGAGATAGAATGGTTGGATCTTGCTAGATCTAGGATTTCATGAAATGACCCAAGTGGACCACAATCCCTTAAAACAAGGAATGCTACCCCCAAGGCAGATCGTCACAAAATGATACTTTAGATATAGGTTTCAAGGTATGCCCGTTCCAAATCCACTGAAATCTCAACTACCCAGGTCCTAGAAGTGGGCAAACTCAGTCACCTAAGGAAGTGCGACCTTGCTCAAGGAGGGCTAAAAGGTGGATAAGGTGTGTCAAATCAAGTCCAATGGCCACCAAATTGTAGATCCAAGTAGCTTAGGCACCGATCTATGTGGATCTAGAAAATCAAGCCAATCCAAGGGTTAGATCTTACTAGATCTGAGTTTTAAGGTGCCAAGTTATTCAAAAAGGGGGTTTTAATCCCTTAAAATGTGGAATGATGCCCACAAGGTAGAAATCACCCAAGTAAAAGTCTAGGCGTAGGTTATCAGGTGTGTAGATTGCAAATCAAGTGGGATCTCACCTACCCACATGCTAGATCTAACCAAACAAGCCTCTCCAAGGAAGTGCGATTTGGTTCAAGAGGGCTATATTGCCTTGAAAAGTGTGTCAATTTTAACCCAATCACCACCAAACTATAGGATCCAACTAGGGGTGGATGCTATAGAGGTGGGTTCTTAAGATCTTTTCAAAAGCAAGGCTAGATCTAAGTAGATCTATGAAAAACCAAAATGAGGGTTTTAATTAATTAGGGTTTGTGACCAATGAAGAGAGAATGGATGGAAAGAGGCACATACCTTGTAGATCTTACCTCAATTGCTTGTGGCCACCTTGCAAATTGATAGCATTCTCCTATGTGTATATTCAAGAGTGAGATCCAAGAGCTCCAACCAAAACGTCCTCCTCCAAGATAGCCAAATCGTCCTCCTCCTACAAGACAAGATCAAAGAAACAAGTCAAGTAAGATGATTATGAAAATGATAGAAAGATGTAATAGAAAGCATCAACTATGTCACGAAGATACAATAATGATACTCCTTGTCACAAGATCAACCCAAGAGAGAATATGTGGATCCCTCCAACAATAACCCTCAAGAAATCGCCCTCCTCTCCATCAATTCGACTTTCCTGGAAGAAGACTAGTAGAAGCACCAAAATCCACAATGATACATAGAAGAGATACTGTATACTCAATATGCAAGAGAATCCACAAGACAAGAGAGATATGGTCCACAAAGAAGTGTTCTATTCCAATATTCCAGAGCTCCAAAGGTGAGCTATACAATAGGGGGTCTCCTCTTTATATAGGATAATAAAGACCAAAACCCTATACCACTCTACAATACTACATCAAATGAGTGGTTGAGATTAAAAGATCTCAATACATGATCAATGGCTAACAATGAATCATAACAATATATCACATGGATCACCCAATATAATGATGACACCCTAACTAAAATGGTACAAAGTGACGATGACGTCATCCACTAGAGGGGTAAAAGTACAAAAATCCACCTCATAATGACTAGGACATGACATAATAAGCACATGGTGGGGCTAGGAGGCATCAATCCTTACTAGCTCATCCCCAAGGCATAATGAAATAATAAAATATGTCCAATATAATATAAATGATCAAATCTGTCCTCAAAATCTGTGACAGACAAGCAGTGAAAGACCTCCTGTGATCGCTGTGGGCCTACCCACGTGGTGAAAACTGACTGGAAGATAGTGGGATCACCCTGGAAGACCTCTGTGAAAACCAAATGCCAAAACCTTGCCTCAATTGCCCAAATCGAATTCCTCAGTGACCACTTTATCCCATTTTTTAACTGCCTCGGTAACTGTGAAAGTGCCAAAACTGCTTCCTAGGGCATCTGCGCTGTCCAACTGAGCCCACCAGGCTCTCCAGAAGGGGGGGTAAATGGTAAAAACAAGTGTTTGGACCACCCCCTCCTCATATAGCGCCCTAGGTGAACTGGCCTCTCATGGCCCCTGCTGCTCAGGCTGGGAAATCAACCCCAAATCTTGTCAACAAATGTAAAACTGCATCAATCACTGTCAGAAGTGCCCGGAACTGAAAGATAAGTGTCTCATTGGATCCAGAAGACCCAAATCCACTAGGAATGTGTACTCATACACCATGGGATGCCCTAATGGGCCAGCTGTAGGGTCCACCATATATGAACAATGCATAATCTGATGATCTGAAGTAATAAATAAAACTGCTGAACTGCATCAATCATCATCTGAACCATATGTCCATCATATGGCATCATCCTCAAGTATGCGGGACCATCAATCATCATCAATAGGTATATATATATGGCCTACATCATCACGGATCCCAATAATATACAACCAAGGATAAATCACATTAGTAGACTAAGACATGCTTCTCTAATCATTCTCACAGCCAAGCTCAAAGTATAACATCCATTCAATGGCATTAATCAAGTTAGCATATTCCTTTGTTATATAAAATTACTTGCACAATAGTTCAAATGACAAACTCACCCATTGGACATGGTCAAACTGCTAGCGAAGGATGAAGGCTAGGAACAAGGTTGGGCCAAGGGGTTGACTTATCTAACTTAACTCAAAAATACTTTGGACTGGGAGAAGGGGGAAAGCTACCAACTCTGTGCTGGACAAAATAACACGGGGAATGGCTGTGCCTCACAAATGGATAAGTTGTTTAGAGAGTGCTTATTCAACTTAGGCATCATGTCTACATCAAGTTGATCCAGGTTCATTAGGATCATTCAATTTCATTTCATGGCCTTTTTGGCCTACATAACCCTTCGGATCTCAGGTGTGCTGATAAGCACAACTAGTTGCAGCTTGCATCCAGGGCATGTTTTCAAATACATATAAGGTCAGCAATTGTTTAGATATAGCTTTTAAGAACCATTGCTTTTTGGACCTTTCTTATACTCTTCGAGGAGTATTTTTAGCTGTTCATCACTCTTGCCCTTTTTAGTTTCCATGGGCGAATTCATAAGTTCCCATAAGTAGAACATGAGCTTTCAGTTTTAGCCAACAACATCTCAAGTGACTAGGGGGAGTTCGAGCCAATGCCAAACATCGGGACAACCGACCAGAATGATTTAGGCCTACAATCCAACTCACCAAAGGCAAGTTTTGTCACCAACTTAGAGCCGAGACACTGAACATACAGGGATGCGGTCCAAACACAGAGGTAGAAAAATGGGGAAGTCCTCAGTATCAGAAAGTCAAATGAGACAGGTCAAGGTTTAAAGTCGAATAGGAAAGTCATGTATGGATGGAGTCAAGTGAATATGGAGCCTACACTAGCAGACAACTGGTGTCAGAAAAGACCATATCTATGTAAGGTGGAAAACCAGTGGGTTTTGTTAAATGACCTAAATGTGCAAGCAATTGTCCATTTTATGATTTATAGTTCATTTTAAATAGTTTGCCACATCAGGAATAATATACCATGTAGATGCTGTGAACATGACTAAATCAACAAGATAATAATCCACAGTCAATGATAAAATATCCATAGATCATACAACATCATCATAGTAATAAACATCATATACCATCTGAAACATTGCTGCAATAGATCTCTAGGCACTGAACTGAAACTGTATGGGATAAATGGTCACATCGGTCATCAAATCTGAACTCTCAAGGCTTAGTCTTGACACAAGGTCTAACATAAGTCTTGAATAATACACTGCTCTGATCATGAGTGATCACAAAATATACAATCATCATAGCCATGCTCTGAATAATGGAAGCTCTGGAATGTGCAGATATCTGCTAAACAAGAATAGTAGCCCTGCTACTATGGTGTGATAACAGTAACCTCTTAGATGATAGGTCGAAGCCTCCCAGATTTCGAAGGGATAAGTGTCCAATGATTTAACCACCCCTGAGTCTGACAGCGGGATTTCGGCACCACCTGTTTTAGGAAACTACCTCAGTAACTCTCGAAAGCAACATCGGTTCGTTGTTTGGGGTAAAATTTTATTTAGTTATCACTTGTGAGATTAACAACCAAGATAACGACCAAGATAAATTAATTAATGGGGGTGTGAGTTGGAATGATTTTAGAAAATATTAAGAGCACACTTGTTCAACTCTCCGACAAAGAGCGCTCTTGACTTAGTCTTAAGAGCAAAGTTCAAGAGACTTTATTTGATCTAAATGCCTAATGCAAGGGAAATGCAACAACTAAAAATGCTCTCCGACAGAGAGTGTTCTTTGACTTGGATTTGGCCAAGTTCAAGAGACTTTGTTCATTTTATAAAATAGAAGCAGTTATAACTTGAAGAACACATATGAAGCTTAAATAACTTAAAATGAAATGATGATAATAAGATGTAACAAGATGCTTGAAACAAACTGAAAATAAACTTAGTGTTCTACCAAACAATATTAATCTAAAAGTGGGATCTACCTCCGAACAAGGTTGATCACTAGAACCACTAGTCCTTGAGACTTTCCAGCTAGCTGAAACTTCGGCAAGGAGGCTAGTGGGGAACGAGAAGCTACCACAAAGCTATGTGGCCTTTGGGATGCAAGCCCAAAGGTTGCTTTCTTAAGTCAAGACTTGGAAATGGAGTACAGAAATGAAATATTAATCTAAGAACTAAAAGAGAAAGAGAGATCTAAGCTAAGCAAAGCACAATACGCTTCCCCAAATGGGGAAGAAGAACCCAAAAAGTGGAGGACTCCTCCACTTAGCTTTTTATTTAACTTTACAAATGACTTAGGAGAAATACTTGAAAGGTCTTTTCAACAAAATAAAACAAACTATGGAAGAAATACTTGGAAGCCCTTAATGGCTTTTTCAAAAAGGAGAATGGTTTTATGTCTTCATGGTTATCATCCCCTTCATTTGTCTTGGATATTCTTATTTGTTCAAATCTCTTATTGAGGTTTTTGCTCTTCTTTCTTCTTTGAATCTTATCCCTTCAAGTCCCTTTTCTCCTTAAAAAATATCTACACAAGCTTAATAAAATCTCAACAAGCACCCATTAGCATTAGTCTGAACCAAAGATTTTGATAAAATATTGAAAACTCTTGAACTTTTGCTTGCAAAATAAACTTTAAAGTGTAAAATAGCATGAGATTTTAACTTCAGAATATTGAAGTGACAAAACGGACCAGCAAACAAAATATGCCTAAAACATGATAGGAAAGAGATCTAAAACATAAAAAATTTGAAATATTTTATATGTAAATTGTATCTTTTGAAAATTATGAGATCTAGATGCCAAATCACTTTTTCAAAATGCAATTTTTACTTATTTGAAATGGGATCTAAGTACAACTAATAATGCACTAGATGCAAATACTAACTAAGAAATATGAACTAGATCTTAAACAATGATGATGCAAAGTAAAGATCTCACTATTTAACTTCAAAGATGAGATAACTAAGCAACTAAATCATTAACCAAACCTCTTTTGTTGTTTTATGTGGCTTTTGTAGTGTTTCAAGGAGGGACGAGAGGAGAGAAGAGAGGAATGGAAGGTAGAAGAAGAGGGGATAGAAGGACGAGAAGGCAAGGGAGAAAACTAGAAAAGGGAAGTGGGACGAAAGCAAGATCTAGAAGAAAAACGAAAGGTAAGAGGGAGTAGGAGGATGAAGCTAGGAGAGGAAGAAAATAAAGGAAAACAAAAGGAAAAGATAAAAGAAGGTAAGACGAGAGGGTTGAAGGCAATGGAGAAGAGAGGAAGCAAGACTAGAGGAACTATGAAGAGCGAATGGAGGAGAAGTTCTAATCTGAGGAGGGAGGAGACAAGGACAAAGTAGATGGTTTGAAGAGGTAAACCCTTAGTAACCGGTAACCAAGTAGAAATTTGTTGAATGTTGATGGGAAAAGCTAGATCCTCTTGTTTCTTAAGTTCATAAAGCTTGAAACTCCTTGGCCTTATGCGGAGTGAAGATGTACCTGCAAGAACCTTATGCTTTGGACAATATATGTAAAACAAAAGTACTTAAGCGAAAAGAAATAGATTCATTGTTTACTTGTGCTAGATTGTTAGCCCTCTTGAAACAAGATCTACAACTTAAGAATCCTAAGTACAAAAGCAATACAATATCGAAAAGAAATAGATTCATTGTTTACTTGTGCTAGATTGTTAGCCCTCTTGAAACAAGATCTACAACTTAAGAATCCTAAGTACAAAAGCAATACAATATCACCTCGTTTATAAGGTGAAGCATGGCCACCAAGAGCCTCCACGATTTGACCTCCAAAGTCTCAACTTTATTAATAATCAAAATAGCTTACAAAATCTCTAGAGTTTCTTTGCTCAAAAGTCCATGAGGAATGAGGAAAAAAGAGCCTCATTATATAGCAAAACAAGAGCAACACCCTACCCTAATTCGAATTGGCTTGAATGGAGCCAATAACACCTAACACAAGTCGAATTTCAATCAAAACTTCAATCAACACCAAGTCAATGCCGAGTTTGGAGTTAATCTCTACCAACAAGTCGAGTTTCATTTAATGAGATGAGGAGGTGGCCTCCACCTAGGCAAGGCGCCCCTCATCTCCACATTGGAAGTATCTCCCACCAAATAATCATATGCCATGTGGTAAACTCGAGCTCCAAAGAGGTATGACGTGAGCACATTGGAGACTCGTGAGCTTTGAGGTAGGTGGTCTTGGAGCTCAACTCGAATTTGATGTAGATCTTGGTGGTTGAGAGTGGGAGGTGGCCTCCACCTAGGCAAGGTGCCCCCACTCCCATTCAATGCAACTCAAAACTTAACTCAATCACCAATAAATACTCATCCACATCATCAAATTCGACTTGCATGCATGGAGGGCGAATTCTCTTTGAGAGATCCACTTGTGCTGACTGTATACTTGACTGGATGATGACTGAGATGATTGGAATCTTCATTAATGTCCAGTGCCATGTCAATTAGCCTTTTATTTTAATCCATTTGGATTATTGTGGAGAGATTTGGATTATCTCCAAATATTCAATTTTTATATTTTTAATTAATAATTTCTCTGTAAATGGCATTTTTGCGGAATTATTAATTATGAGGCTAAATTGACGTCCGAAACTTAGGATAGACTGGTTCGGGGATCATGAATGATTTTTGGCGTAAGGTTGGAGCCTTCAATCACTGAATTCGGATCCCGGATGACTGACATATTATAAAATTAAATTTCTCTATTTAAACAATAGAGATATTTATTAAAATTTAAAAATAATTAAAAAACCCAAATCCGACGCCTTCAGAAAATTTTTTTCGAAATTTTTTCTGAGGGTCCTAGGGACCTAGGACATGACCAACACCTATTCTGATACTGTCTAGTAGGCTTATATACATCAGTTGGACTTTAATAACCCCCCCTGGCTAAAATTTTCAAAATCGGGCATTCCAGCTTTGGAGGAAGAGGAAGAAAACCTCATCGATTATAGCTCGGCTATAGGCAAAGTATAATTGACAAGGGAAAAAACTCCCTGGAATACCTTAGTTGCTTAATCAAGTCATGGGAACCGAGGCACTCAGAATCCTACTAGCACACTTTATTACAAACCCCATGGGGCCATGGTCATGTTGACTGAAAAACAAAACTGACTAGCCAAAACTGGCTAGGCACAAATGCTGGATCATCTGATACACTGGAGTACAAACATTCATCATGTTTGTCAAATGGCGGCTCTTCAGATAATCCAACTATGGTACAAAAAGTTGGTAACAGATCAAATAAAAAAGAAGCAAGTTAGAGGAAAAATCCCATTTGATTTGGTGTATGCGATTGTTGTCACATTGCCAATCCTTTTTAAAGACCCCTATGTATCATTGTAGCATTTCACCATGGACCAAGAAGTCGCTTAGGTGAGGGTGAATCAACTTGTGGAATGCGATGAGAATAGGGGAAAGGCACTTGATCCTTTGATTCAGAGCCAGGAAAAGACAAAGGGATTTTTTGATAAGAAGGCTCAATGTAACGTTCTTTGTAAAGGGGATTTTGTTCTCATGTGGGATAAGAGGAGAGAGAAACTAGGAAAGCACAACAAGTTTGATAGATTATGACTTGGACCTTACTGGATTGAAGATTCAGTTGGTACCAATTCGTTTGTCCTCAACAATCTGGAAGGAGAAAGGCTGCAATTTCTTGTATATAGGCAAATTTTGAAATTGTATTACATTGATGGCTATTGATTTGCCATAATGTAGTAGATTAGGAAATGAATAAGCTTGTTTGAGCAGTAGAGTAGGGTAGTTGTTTCCTTTCATGTTTGTTGGATAGTTGGGCTCATGGCTTGTTTAGAGCCATTTTCACATTATATATTAGGATTTATGTATTCATGTATTGCTTTATTTTTATTATGGTGGATGAGGGTGATGTCCTTGCCGCTGTGATGTATTTGATCTCCTTTTTGTCTTTGAGTTTTGTAATGCATTGATCGAGATTCTGGTGTTCTCATTCACTCTCTTCCAGAGCACATGTCCCCATGTTGGAGCTAGTGGTTACCCCTCATATAGCATGAGGTCACTTTAGTGAGTTCAATCACATTTGCGGTTGCTGGAGGTAGGTATATATGTTAGTATTTATGTATCATCTGATATGATGTAGGAGCTGTTGCCACCTAATACACATTTGGGGGGAAATGTGGCAGGAAACCTTCAAGCCGCTCGGTGTGCCCTTGGGGGCAAGTCAGAGTCAAGTGTTGTCACTTGATTACTTGACTCCTCCGTCCAAGCTACTCCTAGTGAAGCCAAGGGGGGTGGTCCCTATTGAAAATAAATCTAAGGTTTCTACACTATAAAATGAAGAAAACAAATTCTAGGAGTTAATGATGGATGATAAAAATATTACAAGGAAACCAATTGCAATTTAGTTAAGTATAACAACACATGATATGAAAGATATTCACGGCATTTTATAGATTTAACTTAAATAAAGATAATATGCGATGACCGGTGCTGAGATTGTAAGTGCGATTGCTGCTGTGTTGTGTTGTGAAAGTATTGCAAAGTCTTGTTGTAAATTTTAAATTATTAATGAGTATTAAAGGAGTGGGTTGATTGTTAGTTTGACCCAACTCAGAATCGCTCCTTCGAACTAGGCGTTGTGATGGCTATACCAAGTGTCCAACCAGGCGAGGATGAACTTGCTTACGGCAACCTGCTGACTCTATAGTTAGCCTCACTCGACATCCCATGTTTTAAAGATTGAATCCTTGAAGGATTGTCCTATTATACTAGTCAATCTACATCTTTTTCTGATTGGTCAACTGTTCAGTCTATGCTGCAGTGGTCAAGAGCATACTTCGGATTTCAAGTCTTGATAACTTTTATTAGGTGTTGAAAGGTGAGTTATTAAACTAATCTATAGCCCAAGAGTCTTTTTTCCACACACCAAAAGGTGCAGTACTTCGGGAAAGCAAGGGCTCAAATTTTATTGTAAATTGAAAAAATAATGACAAAGGCATGAAATGGTAAATCTAATCTAAGAATCCCTTCAGGGACGTTTGTGTGCTTGTGATGTTATTTAATTACTATTTGCATAAAAGAAACTAATTTTAAGCAAAATAAATTCAAAACTGCAAAAAACAAAAATCTGGAGATAGTACAGGCTGAAGTGTCTAAATTGTAAATCTGGAGATAGTACACTGCAACAAACCCCTAAAGCAGATTTGCTATCAGTGCATTGAGTCCTCTCCATCATACATATTACTGGACTTAGTTTGCTTAGGGATTCCCCCCATGAGATAGATAGGAGAGCTAGTGTAAAGAGAGAACGATGAGGCTACTGAGGTGACAGTGGGTAGCTTATCTAGGAGTTATCTCCGGGTTCTCGCAAGTTTGGTTAGGACTTTTACATTAAGCGAGAACTTAGGAGGTAACACAAGAGTGCTAGTGTGGAGACCATGTGTGTAATAAACGATAGTTCATATACGGAATATCCAATATAAAAATTACATAGAGTTGAAATCCATATAGGATGAATAATATATATAATTGATTAATGATCGAGTGAGATGATTTAATCCCTTGTTATGGTATATTTACATGCATGAATTGGTCGCGAAGGTTAAGGGTTGTATCTATTAGCTTATTAACTATTTTATATTCATTACATTGCCTAGCCCTTTGTCCAAAGTATTTTATGGAAAATCTATGTCTTTGTTCTGTCCTGCATTGCTTTTCATGATTCTGAAATGCATCTTGTGTTTTACATCTTTAGATTTAAAGTAAATTGTCTGGTCCATTTTCTGCTAGAAAGGCAAAGATAGTGGCATGTAAATAGGGTCCAGAATTCTGTGGTAGAATAAGCCAGTGTTCGCTTAAAATTGCACTCATTTAACCAATACATTTTGAAGGAGGGTGATGAACATGTCGTAGTTGCAAGAGGGAAGTCTGCATCGTATTACTCTTTTTTCAGATAGGAGATGCAACATACTTTTGAACTTAGACTAGCCTTGATTTGAATCGAAATGATCTTTCTTATATTTCTTTTAAGAAAAGGGTGTATAGATTCAACCTTTTGGAAAGTCCACTGTCAGTATCTATTCATTGCTAGTAATCTAAGAGGTTATTTTAAAAGTTTTGAGAGGTTAGTTCTTGTTGTATTGCATTCTCCTTTTTCAAGTCTATTTAAGAATTTGTACAGAAGAGGCACAAGAGTTTTATGTGAAAGTTATACTATCCAATTTGAATCTGTACTGAGTCTTCGATTTCATTTTTTTTCTCAGATTGGAGATACACCATTTTTGAACTCGGCCTTGATTTGAAATCAAAATAATATTTCTTATAATCCTCAAGGGAAAACATCTATAGATTCAGTCTTTTGGAAATTGCATTGTCAATATCTATGCATTGCATGTAATCTAATCTATTGTTTTTTAAGTTTTCAAGCCTTAGTTCTTTTTGTTTCACAATCTCTTTTATTTTTAAGAATCTCTTAAAGAATAAAGAGAGCACATGCATATGAGTTTTACATGAAGGTATACTTTCAAACTCAATTTTGTAAGTTTATTTGTACTCAAAATATTCTACTGTACTTGCAGTTCCATGGTTCCTGGCTCAAGGAATCCAATATGGGGAGAAGAATTTGATTTTTATGTTGAAGAGCTTCCTGTGCAGGTACCCTACTTTGGCTACAAAATTGAATTGATTGAATATGCTCAATATGCATGCATAGTTCATGCCCGGAAGGCATAGTAAAGTTTGTGTACATTCATGACAGCGTGTCTATATATAAAATCTGTCTAAACTTACCTACCATAAAACAATAATAAGATCAGATAAGATAATTTTATTAATGTCCAACGAATGACCACAAAAGTAGGTCAATGGGACTAGATGATACATTCAGTATGATTAAATGTGGGAGCGCAAACGCAATCCTAGAAAGTGCCGAAACTAAGATAAAATAAAAAAATAAATAAAGAAAGATACAAGCAGTAGTACAGCCTCATAAACCTGTATAAAACCATATCAAAGGTATAGGATGCAAGACACAAAGCGAGTTTGTCCGAGGTTGGACGACTCAAACAACCCAAAAATCTGTCAAGAATGCGAGGGAAAGTTGAAGATGGATCCTGCTCCCCAAAGATGGATTGGTTGTCACTTCAAGCAGTACACTCTTCACTTTAAGCCAATGAATAATGGCTTAGGGGGAGACCCTGGCCTAACCTTGTGGCAAAGACCGGAAGACAAGATACCCTAAAAGGCCCATGGAATTTAATACATGAGATATCCTAGTGATGAAACCCTAGACCAAAATGGATCTGCTATTAAGGCTTAGGGGATTGGAAAAATATTATAAATAATAGTGATGCAATCCAGATTGTTGATTACTGAATAGCTAGTTTAAGTATGTTGATCTAGGATGATAGTGATAGGTGTAAAAGACCAAATCGCTACCCTAGGGGGAATGAGCTTAACAAATTGGAAACACCTAGAGTAGAGTTTGGTTTTGCAATTATATTGTTCCTAACACTAGATTTGATTTGCTTGAACAATAGACGAGGCAATTTCAAAGCACCCAAGCAAACAACAATCGCAATAGACGAAAGTGCTAATTGGACTAGGCAGATCAATGCTTAACTGATGGGAAAGGGAGTCTAGAGAGATGATGCCCTAGGGGATTTTTGGGTGTCTAGGGGGCTAGGAAAAATACCCAAGTTTGGAATTTGTGAAATTTAAAGCGATGTGACCTGTAGAATTTTTGTATTTTAGTTGAATGAGGGTTTTAGTTAATTTTATTGTGCTGACAATGTAATAGAAAGAAAACGAGAGAGAGAGAGAGAGATTGGACTTACCCAGAATTTAGAGATGTCGAGAATTGTTGCCCTTTGTCCAACATTGTCAACTTGAAGGTTTATTTCCACGCCCGGTTGATGCCCAAAGATGCCAAGTGCGTCCCTCTTGTAAAACCTCAATGAACATACAATAAGTGAAACTAAAAGTGTAATCCAATTGAAATCTACTAGCAAAGAAATGCATGCAAGAATAACAAGGAGAAACTAGAACCAAATGCTAAGCAAACTTGACACAAGTAAACCCCATGTCACATGAAGTCGCAGAGAGAGAGAGTTTCCTCCACGAATTTGCCTTCCTGCAAAGAAGATCAACACCAAAATTTGCCGAGGTATGGAAAGATAAACATTCATTGCCCAAAGTGACTCAAAAGCTACAAAAGCCACGAACTTCACAGAGAATTCACAAGTGTGCCAGAATAGATCTTCTATTGCCTTCAATCCAAGAGCCAAAGTCCCTTTACAATGAGGGGTCTCCTCTCTTAAATAGATTTGAGAGAGACCAAATCCCTAACCAGCTTTTTAATTGATGGTTGAGTTTAAAAGATAAAAAGATGATAATCAACAGTGGAGATTCTAATCTCACACTCACATGGACCAACTAGACTATGAGGGGGGCGAGTTGCCTCATCACGACCAAATACATGATATAATGATATAACATGAGAATGCATCATAAAACTCACCTAGGGGCCAAATTGTGCCACTTAGGGACATAAAAACAACTTTACACATGGTGCTAGATACATAACACTAAGTATGTCATCCAAAAGTGCGTCGTTCCTAGTGAGTGCGAATTGCTTGGGAGAGGCAAAAATGAAGTATGAAGCCCGATGATGAGAACCCATGTGGAAGTGTGTCTGGAGAGTCTTTGTAGCTCAACTGGAAATACCCAAGTCACATCTTTGTGTTAAAATAATGTAACTACGGAAGATATTCTATTTATATTATTGTATTCCTCCTCCGGGAGATGATGGTCATGTAATTAATAATGTAAAGGTCATTTGAAAGAATCAATGTAAACCCTAGGACATGTGTCGGCCTAGAAAAGCCCCCAAAAGATTATTATATTATGTAATTGACCAGTCAAGTAGAGAAGTCGGCCCTGTTGGGGTATTTGTCACCCCAACAGAAGAATATCAATAAAGGACCTCTCTCTCACTTCTAATCACTCATTCACTCAAGCAAGTTCACATTAGTGAAGAGGAGAGGTGCGCACAAGTGGAGGAGTAGCTGATTTGTCTTGGGGAACTTTTGTACTTTGTGATTTCTATATTGAGGAAGGCTTTGCCGGGGTTTTCTCCCTTTGTGGTTTCCCGAAGAGAATATCTGTGTTCATTGTGTTTTATGCTGTGCTCTTTTATCTTTCAGTAATTGTTTATATGCTATATGCTGTTCAAGTAAAAACTAACATGGTATCAGAGCTGGCCTGAAAGATTACATTGTGCAACCACGGAAAATTAGGGATTTTGATAGAAGGAGAATTTTTGAGTTTTCTCAGCATAGGATTGATCCCCTCAGAAAAATCGAAATTTTGAGCCCAAGATCGAACTTTTTGGTTGGGCAGAACCCCGGGATCAATCAAACCATAGTTTGGGATTTGGACCAAAAAACTAGAAAAACCAGAAATTGCAGATCCGAATTTCGCAAGTCACTTTTGAGGGGTAAATTTTTGGAGTTTCCAAAATCTGAGCACACCAGCTTGCTCGCATCAGTACAGTGCATCTCCCTGGCCTGTCATAAGTTTGAAATTTCAAGTTTGAATTTTTAGGGTTTCTCTACCAAATCCTAGATCCAACAAATCATCAAGGTAAGATCTACAAACTTTTCTATTTCCGTTTGAGGTTCTCATTATAGCAAAATGACAAGCAATACCAAGCTTGATGAAAAGCTTGAGGGAGTTGAGAACTTCAGATCCTGGAAGTATAGAGTCATGCTCATCCTTGAGGAGCATGAACTAGAAGACTATGTGAAGGAAGGGCTTACAGAACCAGAGGGAGATGAAGAAAAGGCAAGGCATACGAAGAACCTGATCAAAGCAAAGAGGATCATTGCTGACTCCATCAAGGATCACTTGATCCCCCATGTGTCTTCCAAGAAGACACCAAAAGAGATGTTTGATGCCTTGACCAGCCTGTTTGAAGAAAAGAACATCAACAAAAAGATGACCTTGAGAAATCAACTCAAGGGTGTGAAGAGCATGAAGTCCGAGTCCATGCACTGATACTTCTCTAGAGTATCCCAGATCAAAGAACAACTAGAAGCCATTGGGGATATGATAGAGGATGCGGAAGTTGTGATGACTACTTTGAATGGTCTCCCCTGAGATTGGGAACCATTTGTTCGTGGCATTTGTGCCAGAAAGAAACTAATCAAATTCAGAAACCTATGGGAAGAATGTGTGCAAGAAGAAGAAAGCATAGTCGTAAGAGAGGAAAAGTTAAATGACGATGAAGATCAAGCTTTAGCTACTCATGCTAAAGATGGGAAGAAGAGGAAGAACAACCCTTGTCCCCGAGAGGACTCTCCAAGAAGACCCTAGAAGAAGAGAAGGACCAGAAAGGATTTCTTTTCAATTGAATGTCACTCATGCCACAAGACTGGACATAGGACACATTGCAAGGAATTGTCCAAACAAATCTGGACACCACAAGAAGCAGAAGAAGAGGTTTCATGCTCATGCAGCGGAAGATAGTGATGATGATGACAAGACCAGAAATAATGAAGAGTCCAGTGAAGAATATGTTCTTATCTCAACACTCACTGGTTCAGTATCTCATGGAAGTGATACTTGGCTAGTGGATAGTGGAGGTTCAAAGCACATGACAGGATACAAAGAATCCTTGTCTCATCTCATCCAGAAGGAATCTCCACACAAGGTAAAACTCGGAGATGAATACCAATATCCCATCAAAGGTATGGAAGAAGCCTCTTACAAGTTGGACTCTGGGAAATACATGAACATGAAAGATGTACTTTATGTACCTGGGTTGAAGAAGAACCTTCTATCTATTTCAGCATTAGATAAGAAAGGTTTTCGTGTTGCATTTGTAGATGGTGAAGTTCTCATGTCGCCTAAAGGGAACACTATTGATGATGTAGTACTCATTGGAGTAGAAGAAGGAGGACTTTAGAAACTGAAGGGTCATGCAGATGCAACAATGATGGCTAGTACCATGAACCCCTGTGAGCTATGGCATATGAGACTAGCTAATGTACACTATAAGGCCTTACCAATTGTAAGTAAGGTGGTGACTGGATTACCAGAGGTCCAGGTGGATCATGAAGGAGTATGCAGAGGGTGTGCTCAAGGGAAGAGTACGAAAAACCCATTTCCAAGTAGCGACAACAAAGCGAAAGGTATTCTGGATATCATTCATTCAGACATTTGTGGACCAATGTCCACCACCTCTCTAAGTGGGTATGAATATTATGCATCTTTTAGTGATGATTATTCTCTCAAAACCTGGATTTACTTTCTGAAGAATAAGAATGAAGTCTTTGAAAAGTTTAAAGAGTTCAAGGCGCTCGTAGAGAACCTCTTTGAAAAGAAGATTAAGATCCTGAGGTCAGACAATGGAGGGGAATATACCTCAATGGATTTCAAAGATTTCTGTAAGCAAGCAGGGATTAAGAAGGAGCTCACTGTCCCTTATAATCCACAACTGAATGGTGTAGCCGAAAGGAAGAATAGAACGATCATAGAAGTAGTAAAGGCTATGATCCACGATCAAGACTTACACATGCATCTATGGGCAGAAGCTGCAAGAACCGCAGTCTATGTACAGAACAGGATCTCCCATAGTGCCCTTGGCAACAAGACCCCTGAAGAGATGTTCACCGGGAAGAAGCCTGAAGTCAGTCATCTGAAGATATTTGGATGTCCGGTGTTCATCCACATTCCAAAGGAGAAGAGATCGAAACTAGAGCCTTTAGGGAAGAAGGGAATATTTGTGGGTTATAGTGAGCAATCTAAGGCTTACCGCATACACATCCTAGGATTCCGTTAGATCGAGATTAGTTGGGATGTCACATTTGATGAAGATACAGCTTTCAACAAGTCCAAGAAGACTCATGAGGATGAAGAGGAGCAGGAGGCTCCCAGAGTTGCAGAATCAACCAAAGAACCAATTCCAAATGTTGAAAGAGATCCTACTCCAGAGGATCATGACATGGCAGAACCTTAGAGACCTGAGGAGATACCTCATGTGGAGATCTCTCGAAAGAGAAGACCAGCCTGGGCACGTGAATTAATCCAAGATGCAGGAAAGTATGGTGCTCCAGAAGGTTCCAGTAGAGAGATCAAGGGACCAAGGCCATACTCCAGCTATGTAGCCTTGATGTGCAATCTTGTTGAAGAAGAACCAGCTTGTTTTGAAGAAGCAGTAAAGAAGAAGGAATGGCTGGATGCCATGAATGAAGAATATCAGTCCATCATCAAGAATGATGTTTGGGATGTGGTACCAAGACTGAAGGACAAATTGGTTGTTTCATCAAAATGGATCTTCAAAACAAAACATTCAGCATACGGAACCATTGAAAAGTACAAGGCAAGATTTGTTGCCTGAGGATTCTTGCAAAAGGAAGGAATTGATTATGAGGAGACTTTTGCCCTGGTAGCTAGATATACTTCGATTAGAACCATTCTTGCCTTGGCAGCCAAGATGAAATGGAAGCTACATCAGATGGATGTGATGACTGCTTTCTTGAATGGAAACATAGAAGAGGAAGTATATATCGAGCAACCAAAAGGATTTGAGGTAGAAGATAATAAGCCACATGTATGCAGGTTGAAGAAAAGCACTGTATGGGTTGAAGCAAGCTCCCAGAGCATGATATAGAAGAATTGACAGCTTCCTGATGAGCTTGGGCTTTACCAAGAGTAAAGCAGATTCTAATCTTTATTACAAGATTATGAATGATGAACCCATGATACTATTACTGTATGTGGATGACTTATTTCTGACTGGAGAAGACAAGCCTATTGTTGAATGTAAGAAGAGGCTTGCAACAGAATTTGAGATGAAAGACCTTGGCAAGATGCACTATTTTCTAGGTCTTGAAGTATGGCAGTTTCCAGACGAGATTTTCTTGAGTGAAGGAAAATACACAGTAGAGATCCTAAAGAGATTTGGGATGGTGGATTGCAAGGCCATGACTACTCCGATGGAGACAAACTTGAAGGTTCTGAGTGATGCTTCTTTAGAGAAAGTGGATGTTACCATGTATAGACAGATTATTGGGTCATTGATGTATTTGACCAATACTCGTCCAAATATATGTTTTGCGGTAAACACATTGATCAGTATATGGTGGAACCCAGGAATGTTCACCTGATTGCAGCAAAACATGTGATGAGTTATCTGAAGGGTACATTGGATTATGGACTCAGATATGCCTCAGCTAGTGAGTTCAGACTGTATGGGTACATAGACTCAGATTGGGATGGAAGTGCTGATGATAGAAAGAGCACTTCAGGATGTTGCTTTAGTATGGGATCAGGTGTGATCTCATGGCTCAGTAAAAAGCAACCCTGTGTTGCACTCAATACAGTGGAAGCTGAATATGTTGCAGCTTGTGGTGAAGCAGTGTGGCTTCGCAAGATGTTGACAGGATTGTTCGATGCAGAGATTGATGTTACGGAGATACTTTGTGACAACCAGAGTTGCATCAAGTTGACAGAAAATCCTGTGTTTCATGATAGATCGAAGCACATCGAGATCAAGTTCCACATATCCGGGATATGGTGCAGAGGGGAGTTGTGAAGCTCAAGTATGTTCCTACAGAGGAACAAGTTGCTGATGTGCTAACTAAGCCTCTGGCTCGTGTGAAGTTTGAGTACTTTCGAGACAAGCTTGGTGTGGTCCAGAGGGACCTTTCTAGGAAGAGAGATTGATGATGCCTATTCGAAAGGATCGATGCCTGTCCAGGAGGGACGAAAGATCAGTACTAGCTGACTAATAGTTCTAGTTCTCATGAATTGATGCCTATCCGTAGGGATGGATGCCTCTCCAAGGGTGAGGGAAGATCAGTACTGGCTGACTGATAGTTCCAGTTCTCACGAACTGATGCCTATCCATAGGGATGGATGCCTTTCCAAGGGTGAGGGAAGATCAGTACTGGCTGACTGATAGTTCTAGTTCTCACGAACTGATGCCTATCTGTAGGGATGGATGCCTCTCCAAGGGTGAGGGAAGATCAGTACTGGCTGACTGATAGGTCTAGTTCTCACGAACTGATGCCTATTTGTAGGGATGGATGCCTCTCCAAGGGTGAGGGAAGATCAATACTGGCTGACTGATGGTTCCAACTCCCACGAGCTGATGCCTATCCGGAGGGATGGATGCCTCTCCAAGGGTGAGGGAAGATTAGTACTGGCTGATTGATGGTTCCAGCTCTCACGAGATGATGCCTCTCCAAGGGTGAGGGAAGATCAGTACTGGCTGACTGATAGTATCAGTACTTAATCACTGATTGTTGTTGCAGGTGTTCCAACTAATGGTGCTGCTGATGAGGATGTTCCAGCTGACGATGAAGTTGTTCCAACTGATGGTGTTGCCGATGAGGATGTTTCAGCAGATGGTGCTCCAGCTGATGAGGTCTCTGACAACAGAAGATGTTCCAACTGATGATGTTGCTGATGAGGATGTTCCAGCAGAAGAAGTTCTAGTTGACGAAGATGCTGCTCCAGTAGATGATGTTCCAGCAAGAGGATGATTGTTGATGATGATGCTGCTAATGATGATCATATTCCAGCAGATGATGATGTTGCTACTCCGCAAATGATGCCCCAGACAAATGATGATCCAAAGCCTTCCTACGACATATAGAAGTTCACAAGTCAGTTGTGTAGATGTTGTTACCCGCAGAATACCTTCCTAGTTAAGAGGGAGTGTAAAAATAATGTAACTGTGGAAGATATTCTATTTATATTATTGTATTCCTCCTCCAGGAGATGATGGTCATGTAATTAATAATGTAAAGGTCATTGAAAGAATCAATGTAAACCCTAGGACATGTGTCGGCCTAGAAAAGCCCCTAAAAGATTATTATATTATGTAATTGACCAGTCAAGTAGAGAAGTCGGCCCTGTTGGGGAATTTGTCACCCCAACGGAAGAATATAAATAAAGGACCTCTCTCTCACTTCTAATCACTCATTCACTCAAGCAAGTTCGCATTAGTGAAGAGGAGAGGTGCGCACAAGTGGAGGAGTAGCTGATTTGTCTTGGAGAACTTTTGTACTTTGTGATTTCTATATTGAGGAAGGCTTTGCCGGGGTTTTCTCCCTTTGTGGTTTCCCTAAGAGAATATCTGTGTTCATTGTGTTTAATGCTGTGCTTGTTTATCTTTCAGTAATTGTTTATATGCTATATGCTGTTCAAGTAAAAACTAACACTTTGCCATTCACTAGTCCTTTGTTCTACTTGTCATGCCATGGTCACTTTAATTAGTTTAATTAAATTGCTGAAATGCTCTATAAATACTCAATATGCTTAAAATAATCTCTTCCCTTGCCCAAAATACACATCTGGCTGCACCAATGAACTCAGAAGCATCAAATCCACTATAGATGACTACTCATACACCCTGGATCAACCTTTAATAGCATCTGTGAACAATTTCCATCTATTATAATTAAAAATTTGCCTGCTGACTTCATAAAAATGATGATAATTAGCAAATTTTTACAAACTGAAGCATGGAATGATCTGGTTGCACTAAAACAATCAAATCGAGCATCCATAGTTAGCTCCTGTTATTGGCCCCCACCTGTTGACCAAGTCAAAGAGTTGACCAGGTCAAAAATGATAAAAAATGTAATTGAGCATATACTAAAGATCTCTGCATGCATGAGGCATTAGTAGTACTTTCTTAAATGCATTAGTAGCAGACTAAAAGTATTGCAATGCTTCATAATTATGCTTTATTGCAAGACTTCATAATTATTACTTGTTGTTCATCGCAAGTCTTGACTTTCTGGAGGCTTTTTGATTTGATAGCCTTTCATTTCATAACTTTGTGTTGAAAAACACATTTTGTTTTCTTTTCACAGCCTGACATTTTGTCTTTTATTTCATGGCCTGACATTTTGTCTTTTATTTCATGGCCTGACATTTTTGCCTTTGCATCCTTTTAGATATAGCACTTATGCGAGCTGATGCTTTTTATTTCATAAGATGGGGAATACTTGCTTCGAGACTTTTAGAGACACTTCCAGTGACATATACAAGCCTAAACTGCTCTCAGAAATCTGGGGTAATGGACAGGAAAGAGATCAACGAGTCTGAGAGCATAAGTCACACACTTCAGAGCCAAGACACAAATAAAGGTCACAAAGGGGGAATGTCTTCAAGTTCACAAGTCTGATCCAAGTCAAGGGATTTGTTTCAAGCATGGAATTATGGATGGGCGGAGGACAAGTGATAATGGTGCCAGGAGTAATGAAAAATGATCAAAGTTGTACAAAGGTTGACCCAACTCATGAGCATATACCAAGGACTTGACACTAAAACCACTTAACTTCCTCAGTCATCAGTGTACTAAAACATCAAAATAAAAGATCACCAATGTCAACACTACATATAACCTAGTCACATCTTTTAATACAAGTAAGAAATACAATGAATGCAGACCTCATGCCATATACCTGCTCAATTACCTTCATCCGAATTTGCAATCAATCTGACACTGGATGGCAAGGAATAAATAATCAAGAGCTGGCTGCTTTGCTAAAGTGAACCAAGGCATGAACAAATATCCCTCAGGAAGTCATATAGAGGACTTGTAAATGACAAGGGTAACTCTGATACTACTGCTCCAAGTAGTCTACCTGCCTCTGTATGTAGCAACCAATGATCATCATGTCTCATGAATGCTCATCTCAATGTAAAGGATTGGCTCGAGACCGACATCTGCTCTGGAAAATGGTAGTAGCTCCCAGCTACTAAATATGTGATAACAGGAGCCATTCAAGAAACACAATTTATTTACATCAAATTAATTTTCTAATTGTCTTATAGATAATTCCAATTTGAGTGAGAGACCAATTTATTATATTTTTGGTGTAATTTTGAGATTGAGTTAGGGCTTAGGACAGGATTCAACTTCAATGTGTGATGTATCACTTGACAATCATCTTATACATCTTATATAACTGTTTTCTTTTCATAATTGTGTGGCAATGCATTTATTCAATGTTGTTGCTATAGATATTTAAAAAATTGAAAAAAATCATTACTCTTGTATTTTTTTTTTAATTTTATGATATTTTCCTTCTTGTTGCCAATAAGTTTCTTCTCAGACCCTTGGTGATATATTCGCTGACACGATGTTTGTGACACTACTGCTGTCTTGATAACATACATGATCCGCAAACTTCCATCGGTGAAAATAGGGATATAAGAAAAATTGCATCCATCCATGCCATGACCAGATCCCTAGGACATGTCTTTATTAAGATAGGGTGGAATTTGGCATTGGGGATATATATTGTTTGGTGATGGAACCATTCAAAAAACACTAAATGTATTTACATCAAATTCATCATTTATCATCTTATAAATAAGTGTTTATTTTTTTGTTATTTTTGTCTAGTTCTTCGCTACCCCATCTACTATGAGATCAGAGGGAGTTTCCACTTCCTTTTCGGGGGAACTTAGACGCTCACGAACTTCTTCTGATACCTTGACTAGAGATGCTTGGCATTATACATACAGGAGGCCCTCACCAGATCCCTAGGACATGTCTTTATTAAGATAGGTTGGAATTTGACATTTTAGATATATATTGTTTGGTGAGGGAACGATTCAGAAAACACTGAATGTATTTACATCAAATTCATTGTTTATCATCTTATAAATAAGTGTTTATATTTTTGCTATTTTTGTCTAGTTCTCCGCTACCCCATCTACTATGAGATCAGAGGGAGTTTTCACTTCCTTTTCAGGGGAACTCAGACCCGCACCAACTTCTTCTGATACCTTGACTAGAGATGCTTGGCATTATACATACAAGAGGCCCTCAGGTTCTAAGCCCATATTCTTCAGCTATTTGCTTGACCAAATTCTACTCAGTTGATCACTTTCTTTTTTATGGTGCTACCCTTAGGAAGGGGACTAAGAGACAGTCCGATAGCATCACAGCCTCGGCATCCAGTTCAATGCAGACCTGTGGGATCTTCCCTCGTCTCCCGGGATCTCAGCAACATGACATGACCAGATCCCTCCCTTTGAGGCAAATGAGACCCTTGAGGCTTTAGCGACAGGCTACCTCCTCTAGATAGCAGTGCACTAGGCGGTCCAGACCTTCCATTAGTACTTCCTTTAGAGAACATACTATTTTGAGTTTCCTTCATTCGGCCTCAGATGTTAGGAGAGATGGATCTATTGCATGATAGACCTACCTCATCACTCTTAGATTTTCTTGCTCCTGGATCTTTCACTCTGGTACATCTCCACCCACGCACGGCCTCCTGCCCTTGTGGTTGAGGGTTTTCCATGTTTCTGATGCTTCATCATAGATTTCATGCATTGTTCTACTTTACTTTACTATACTGCTTTCTGCCTTTTATAGAAGACCATTTGGTACTCCTGCTTTGTAATGATATCTTTGTACTCAGCAGTCCCATTGACATACTTTTGTGTTCATTAGTTGGAAATTAATAACATTATTTTATCTTATTTTACCTAGATGTTTTTGTGAACTTAATGGTACCATCTAGAGAACATTGGTGCTGTTGCATATAGTCATGGTCATATACTTTCATAGTAATGATTGAAGTGTCATGGAAATTTAATTGAATAAAAGAATCATTGTAAGCAGTGGAATTTGGGATGGAAAAGTCATCTGGTTTAATATCATTAACAGATGCAAATGTTCAATTGGAATGTGTTTTTTATCTTCTTCAGATTAACGTAACAATCTATGATTGGGATATCGTCTGGAAAAGTACAGTTCTTGGCTCAGTGACACTTTCAATTGAAGATGAGGGTCAGACCGAGGCTATTTGGCACTCACTAGATAGCTCATCAGGCCAGGTAAGTATATTTTTCTTGTTCTTTAGGTCTGACTGACAATACTTGGTGTTCCTGTAGTTGTTGCCTGCCCCTTGATTTTATGATTTTAGGTTTTACCTCTTTTGATGAAGCCTTCATTCTGTTTATTTATCAGGTTTGCCTGCAGACAAGTACAAAGCGTTTTCCGGTCAGTTCTTCAGGGTAATGACTTGCTGCTTTTCTTGAAATACTTTCAGCTTTCCTTTCATTATTTTTCCTCCCTCCAATTTGAAATGGGTTCATCTAGGGAGTCCTTATGATCTGACAGTGGTTTTGCTTAATCGGTGATATTGGTGTTAGTCAATCATATCATGGAAGTTTTGAAGTTTTCAACTTTCAAGTGAGGTCACGCTCTTTATGTGTACGTTAAAAGGTTTGAAAGGGTTATTGAAACCTTGACAGTGTTAAAAGTAAGAAAATGCAGGGTTTGTCCAAATGAGTGTTGGCCAAGAAAAAATGTTTTCTGCTGCTCCTATCTCAACTTTGCAAACCCTGTCTAGAATAATCTGCAACATAAGCTTAGATGTTGACATTCTGATTCCAGATATTAAATTGGTCCTACAAAACCCTTTGATTTAGTCACTGTAGTCCTATGAACTACATCCTCTTGCCGGTTATGCATTATCTGATTGGAAGGGTCTTTGGAGGTTTCTGTCAGGAGTCTCAATGGGTTTGCAGGAGTTGTGGCACGGCGAAGGATGTCTGTGGATAAACAAGGGCCCACAGTAGTCCACCAAAAACCCGGGCCTCTGCAAACAATTTTTGATCTACCACCAGATGAGGCAAGTGTAAATGATTTGCGAGATTGCTAATGCTTGATTCTGTGGTGGGCTTGAGATATTATTATTATGTGTTAAGATTTTTCTCAGCTTCAAACAGATGTTTGTTTAGATCATAGAAATGGGACATATTGAGTTTTCTGGAAATTATTCAGTCTTCCTATGCTTGATAAATTCTATGGCCAAAAAAAATTTAGTTGGTATAGCAGTCAAATATGTTAAATATTAGTTCACTTTTTTGTCCAGGTGGTTGAACACAGCTACTCATGTGCATTGGAAAGATCCTTCTTATATCAGGGGCGAATGTATGTTTCTGCATGGCACATTTGCTTTCACTCAAATGTCTTTTCAAAGCAGATGAAGGTCAGGAGGAGCTTTTCTATTGTAGAAAATAGTGCATTTTCCTTCCTGTATTGCAGTTAAAATTTTGATGGCTGTGCAAAAAGTTTCCTGTAACAGTTTACCACAAAACAATATAAATACTTTTGATGATTTCTATGAAATGCCGTCCTCGTTCACTAGTTTCTATTTATCTTATTCTTGTTAGCCTAAATCCTGAAATATAATGTGTTACAGCATGATCTAGCAGGTAAAGTTAAAGCCCCCAAGAACACGGCTCTCCCAACTACAACCTAGAGGTGTTATCCACTGTCACCTCAATAACCACCTCTCTGCACTTCTGGTTGGCTGTTCTCCAACTCAACGTTGGCTTCCCTAGATAGGATTGCTAGGCTATGGCAATGAGGGCACAAGGTGATTTGAAGAGTTAGCCTTAGCAAAACTTGAGGTCTTCATTTGTAGTATAGGTGATGGGAGGGTTCTGAAGACTAGTGCCAATCCCCAGGGCATGTGGAGTCTCAGGAATTACCCCTCAGGCCTTGAAGTGTTTGTCTTTGGCTGGAACGTCTGCAACAAAAGCAAAACAAGTCCCTACCCCAAATCTATTGAAGCTTCATTCTCATTCCCACCAAGGAAGGGTGACATCTATGGCACACTCCTTCAACCTATATCCTAGCTTGTACCCTAGCTCATGCTACTTGATTTGTAGCTCCTCCTAAGATCGTCAAAGCACAAGACAAACAACAAAACTAACAAACAAAATGTTATATTCTAATTGAGCAAGATCGCCTCTCGAAGTGAACTAGGAATATAAATTTTACGATAGCAGAATATAGCATATCACCCCAACATTTAATCATCAAGTATAAACCCAAGCGAAGAAAATCTGTTCACTTCAAAATGCTCCATAAAATATAACAATTAGGCTCCAAGGAGAGAAATATCTCATAATCCAACCATGCCAAATGAGGGAGAGAGCAAAGCCTTATATAGCTTTAATCTACTGAACCTCTTACAATAAAATAATCATAAATTTTCCTAGATCTAGTAAAAAACCCCACTACTTCTGACCAACTCTAATAAACTCTATAAAAAAATTGATGTAAAATGTTAAAGATACCATGAAACCTCAAAGGGAAGACACATCCAACAAACAAAGAACAAATTACAAGAAAAAGGCTCCATTTGAGATCCTCCAGAACCTTCCCAAGGCAATGCTGCATATCAAAAGGGTCCACAAATGCTCAAAAGATGGATACTTCCCCAAAATTGTGCTCAACATATAGTCATGTTAGTTCCCAAAAGGACAACTTGATAGAAGAAATCATCCACAAGGTGGGGCACATTGTTGTTGTTATAGCTATGTGAGGCATCCTCACTAGCCCAGCCGACCTACAGATGTAAAACAAACATTAAATGTATTTTTATATTGCAAAAGGACAAGTCGGCCTAGTAAGGGAGTTTTACAAAAAGTAATGTATAAATAGAAGTGCTGGCTCCCTCATTTCATAATCCATCTCAAGCAAGTTCGCTCATGTGGAGTAGTTCGCATTTTCTGAGTGCTAGAAGACAAGTGTAGCTGATTTATTGGGCATTGACCCATTTTGTACTTTTTATCTTCTTTGTACTAAATCTCAGAGGAAGAAAGGGTTGCTGGGTTTTTTCCGAGTTTGGGTTTTCCTAGGGCAAAGTGTTGTGTCTATCTTTTATGTGCATAGTTGTTCTTTCAATGATCCTTTTATTGCTTATAAATTGAAATTATGCTGCTATAAGTAAAAACATTAACACACATTCCCTTAGTCAACCCATAGTTTCATCACAAGGGGTAATCTTAGGGTGCATCCACATATATACATTCCTCAACCAATGTAAAACATCCCATGACCAAACAAATGCCACAATGACAACCCTTCAACGTATGATGTCCATGATCAAACAACTCCACATATCATGTGAGATAGCTCTAGGGCGACTGACTGACAATTTAATATAATATGCCAACAACACATGGGTGTTTGACCCCCTTGACATAATTGTGAATAGGAAAACAACTCCGCCTTCATACCAAAACACGAGCCAACTCCTAGCTCCATGAAAAATGACAACCTCATGTCACCTACTTGGTTGTAAGGGGGGAATCCAGTGAGAAATGATGGCCCCAATGAAATGAGATGACGGTTGAGGTCACAAGTTTTGATTCCAAAAGTATATTCCAAACGAAATGGCCCTCCATACGACTAGTCAAACAAACATTTTTTTTAGCTCCCATATACAACAACGTCTCAGCTCTAAGGAAAATGACAAGAGCTTTCATGCAGTAGATAGATCGATAGTCAATAAAGTTGAGAACACATGGTTAACCCCAGTGGATATGCAAGGTTGCTCCACCATACTTTGTCTTTGCGAAACAAATTTAGTTCTACATGTCATTGTTGTCACAGTATTTTTGTCTTGTTTTTCAAAATGAAAGACATCTCTACATTCTGTAATAGACTCGTTCCCTCCTTTGAGGCAAACGGGCTTTACATTTGAGGTACAAGATGCCACTGTCACATAGAATGGATAAACAGGATTGATTTGGAAAACTTCACAATCAAATGTAGATAGATAAGGTAAGATAAGATAATTTTATTAATGTCCAACAAATGAGCACAAAAATAGGTCAATGAGATTGTGTGGTACCATGATGTCAATACAAAGTGGAAGTGCTAAAGCAAGAGGTGAGAATCTAACCTGTTGCCGTCGGAACATGTACCCTGGGGTTATCGCAACATAAATCTTCAAGTTGCTTAGGTGCGTTCCTTGGGGGCAAGTCTCGAGTTAAGTACTATAACTTGATCTTGACTCCTCCGTTTAGGCAGATCTCCTAACAGAGCCAAGGGGGGTAGTCCCTATGAGTTACTAAGGCTTTTAAGCGATTTAGTTTTGTGAATGGGTAAGTTTTTAGGAGTTTATAGAGAGTTTGATTGAACAAGATATTGGAAAGTTTGATTAAGTAGCAAACAACAAATTAAACATTTAGGACATGAAATAACTTAAGCAAAATGATGTTGTAGACCTGTTGCCGCCTGGTTCCACACCTGGGAAAACGCAGCAGAAGTCTTCAAGCTGCTGGTGTGGCCTTGGGGGCAAGTCAGAGTCAAGTGCTGTCACTTGGGACTCGACTCCTCCGTCTAGGCTTTCCTAGCGAAGCCAAGGGGGGTGGACCCTAAAAATGAAAAGAAACTAAGGCGTCTAATCTAGGAGTTAGGAAAATATTTTTTTGGTAACCAAGAATAAACAGCATATGCATTGATCAAATAAAACAATCATTCATCATTTACTCCCATTTTAAAATAATCATCATTTAACTGCACATTAGTCAATAATATGAAGTAAAATTAAACAAGAGCAGTGCCTTATAATGGAGTCAATAAACAAATGCATAAGCAGAAAAAGTAGATGTTGTGCGAGTGTTCTTGGTTTATTTTAAAATTAATGTGATGGTGATCTTTTTATTAAGGCAGGTGGGTTCCCGATATACGCAAGGTACGGGGGAACATGTCCGGAATTTTGAAGCGTGGCTTCCCTCTCAGGCTTTGGGCTGAATCGGAGTCTCGAGGAGGTGTTCAGATGCTATACCAACGAGGGCAAGCCTAACGGTTTCCAAGAGGTCACTATCCAGTGTTATCCCAAGCCTTCTGGGAAATTTGCCCACGACAACAAAATGCGTGTTGTGCCGGATTTTCACAAAAAGGATTTTTATTGGGGTGGTGTTAGATCCTATTACTAGTCATCCACTCCTTTCTGGTGTGTACCAACTGGATCAGACTGAGCTGCAAGTTGGCCACAGAGCATACGGGAGAAGACCTTGGTATTTTTATAAAAAAATTTATGAACCCAAATTTTATCTTTTTTAAAACCCCAGGAGTCTCTTTTCAGGCATGTATTTCGGGCAAGCCCTTATACAAAACCCTACTTCGGGAAAGCAAGGGGGGCGTTATGAGTTTGTAAAAAAATGTGAAAAAACTAGGTTGTGAGTGAACTTGTGGCCCGCCAGTGGAACGGACCAACAAGGTTTATTTTAATCCTAATTGATTTTATTAGATGCCGGAAAACAAAGAAATAAACTACTCTAAAAATCACGCCATGAAACTGAGACGACACAGGCCACCCCTGGGGGGATGGGGTATGGGCGCTGGCTAGCCCACTTGCTCTCGTTTAAAAATGTTTACAATGATTTAGAGAAGTGCCCCAGTCTACTTAATGTGACTTGGTGGCTTACAAAATTATAGGAAAAATATGACCGGTTTTGAAAAATATGGAAATTTATCCTCCGGATCGCCTGGATGCTCGAAATTTCGCCAGCACTTCCTCCTACCTGTTCGTCTTTTGCTGCAAACCAGCAAGCAATAATTAGTATAAGATGCCCAAAAACACTTTAAGAGTGTCTTTGGAACACCTCCTAAAAAACCCAAAAATTTCTAAGTTAAAAACTAAGTAAAAAACGACGAAAAATAACCAAGTAAAACAAGCTATGGGGCTTGTCTACTTGGGATCTTTGCTAGCCTTTAATGGCTGCAAATTTCAAGCTCTAGGGCACCCAGGTAATACTTTGAAATCAGATCTAATACTACTTCAGAAAAACTTGAAAGATTTTGACAACTTAAACCAGTTTTTGAAAAGAAAGTACTAGATAACCAAGAAGCTTTGATCTATGAACAATAAACTCTTTATAAAATAAAAAAAATAAAACTTCTTGATGACAGAATCTGATTTATTTAAGTTTTAACAGCAGTATGTAAATCAGATCCACTTTTGATTAGTAACTAGTAACCATAAAATTTGATTTTTTCTTGAATGAGAGAGAGAGAGATGGAACAAATCCTTGTTGAAAATCGAAGCTTTGAAGATGGTTGAGTGATGTTTGAAGGGACTATATCTGCAAACAATGATTAGTAAAAAGGGGAAACAAACAAGATCCTCCTTCTTGCCAACTCAAGAAACACCTGCACATCACAGATCTCACCAAAAAAAATATCAAGTGTAGATATATACTCACAAAAAACTATGATTGCATATCCATAAACAAATGAAAGACACAAAAATAATCTCTTACCAAGCACACATCACTAAGCTGCTACAATAAACAAATTGAAAACAACTTATCTCATAGATTGGTAACAATCTTTCCGATGAGCACACCACACCTTTGAAGAATGAAACTTATGCACAAGTCATCTTGGGAAATGAATCAAGATATTACATCCACATGTGAGAAAACACCACAAGCTGACCTCCAAAGTCTTCTTTTATTCAAATGAGAAAAATATTACAGTCATAAGTCTCTTGCTCCAATTCTCACTCTAAAGAAAATGGAGTGGGCAGCCATGCTTAAATAGCCAAAAATGGAGAGAAATGGGTGGAATGAGTGGCATAACTCGTGGAGAAAATAGGGCTGCCCACTCCCATGTAATGGGCTGCCAAAATCAGCCCCAAATCAGCTAAAAATCAGCCATGTGACAGCCCATAAACATAGCTGCAAATTCCATGATTGAAGGGGCCCAATTTGGGGAAATATGCCCCCCTCAAAAGGGGAAGTAATCCCACTAATATAGCTGCCCGGAATCTTTCCAAAATCAGCTCTTACAACTCCTAAAACATAGCTGAAAAAATCAGTCCATAAATCACTCCCAAAATTTAATATTTTTATTAAGTCATTTTTTCACTTTTTCAAATTTTTATGACTTTTTGGGGTTTTTTGACTTTTTTGGATTTTTGTGGAAAAATAATCACCCAAACATTAGAAAGAGTGGGTTTAGGGGTTTAGGGGGTGCTCTGAGTTAGAAAACGAGCACCCCTAAGGCAAAAAATACCTCCAGATGCCCCTTATAGGCCAATTACAAATTTTTTAATTGAACCATTAAAAAATGGCCCAATTTACGGAAAAAATAAAACTTGCCAAAAATTAAAAACAACCTAGGGGGACTTAGCACATGTCCATATGACTCAAAATTAACGCCTAGCATGTTCATATACATTGACCCATAGACTTTAACAATCCCCTAAGGCCCGTCAGCCTCCCCAGGCATTCCAGCTTTGGAGGAGCAGGAGAAAAACCCATTAATTATGTTATGCACTAATGCAAGACATAATAGATAGGTGAAAAAACTCCTTGGAATACCTGACTTAGCCAAAAAGTCCTAGGGAACCAAGTCTTTTACAAAACACCATGCTAGTACGTTTTGTTACAAACCCCGCAGGGCCATGGACATGTGGAAAATTTTAAAAAACGGGGGCCTTTAAAAGGCCAGCTGGATATCAAATCACCAAAAATGAACATGTATCATGTTCCACTCTGCCCGCTCGCTTGATAATCCAACCAAGTACAACTTAGTTGGCAACAAGACCCGTACTGAAAATGTAAAGAAAATAAAGTGCTGCTGAAAAGTAAATGTTTTGCAAGTGTTGTTGATCAGTTTTAGCTTATTATGAGATGAGATTTGATTACGGGAAAGGGGAGCTCCAGATATATCGTGAGGTACAAGGAGTAATGTCCGGAAATTAATCAAAGGTGGCTCCTCTCGAAGACGTGTGGGCCGGAACAGAGTCTCGAGGGCGTGTTCAACACTACACCAACAAGGGTGTAGCCTAACGGTGCCCCGAGGTCACTTTCCAGTGGTTCCCGCTTCTTCTGAGAAATTTCTCCACGTAATTCTTAATGTTTGAGTGCCAGATTCTTACTATGTTGGGGGTTGTTGATTTTATTACTATGGGTTTTTTATTAGGTGTGAAAAATAAAGGAGTTGTTGCAAATTTTTCTAATTTCCCAAGGACTAGGCCAATGCCGCAAAGGGGAAGAGCATACTTTTAGTTGGCAACAAAATATTTTTTCCGATTTGGTCAAAAAAGTAAACAACTGAAGTAAAGTGTTATGCTAATTACTAAAGGCAAGGAATCTATTTTCTGATCATCCGATCACGTACTCAGGCAAATCCCTTTATGTGACGTCAAGAGCATACTTCGGGAGAGCACTGCCAAGTTCGTTACTTTAAAGAAATAAATAAAAAAAATGAAATGACTGAAGTCAATATTTATGATCTTTTAAATTGAAAGTATACTGCCTGTTGTGCATGTGTGTTTGTGTTTAAGCAGAAAACAAAAATTGTTAGAAAAATTCATACCACAAAAAAAATGCAAATCCCCCCAAGGGGGATGGGGTGTGGGCGCTGGGTAGCCTACTTGCTCTGTCTTTTTATCGCTTATTATAATATATAAATGCTTATGATCCCTTGTAAAATGGGATCACTAAGCTTACAATGCTTTAGAAAAACAAGTTTTATGAACAAGAGAGGTCTCGGGATGCCTTGGATGGCCAAAACTTCAAAAATTTGCAAGAGTTTCTCTCTCTTTTTCCTTCAACCTGCTAAAAACCAGCCAGTTATTAGTTCCTGAAAGTGCCCAAAAATACTTTGAAAAAACACTTTGAAAGTGTTTTTGGACAACCAAAAAAATTACTAAAAATTACGAATTTTTTTTTAAGTGTAAAATGCAAAAAATGAACACAAGAAAGCAAGCTTTCTTGTGGATCTTGGCTTGCCTTTTGGGACAGCCATTGAAAGCACTTTTAAATTGTTAAATATGAACTTATACTGCCCCAAAAAGGAAGCTAATCTAACAAGCCTTTAGATCTACTAAGGAATGACTTGTAAAAGAAAAACCTTCTTGAAGCTAGATCTAGTAAAGCAAATGATTAATCTTTCCTTGAAACAATCTAGATCTAAGCATGTAAGACTTATAAATCAGATCTGAAAATATGATATGAACCTATTAGAAATCAGATCTAAGAAACAAGCTTAAGTAACCAATGAAAAGTTGAGTTTAGAAAGAAGAATAAAGGTGGAAAAGAAAGCCCTTGGAACTTGGGAAATGGGGTCTTTCACAATAGCGTTGAAAGTGGACTGTGCTGTCTTTGACAAAAGACTTGGAGGATGAGAGAAACATACGAGATCTCCCCTCAATCCAAGTAAAGCACCTGAAAAAAAATCCTTACACTTGCCAAGAAACTCGTTAAATCGTTAGTAAAAATCTATGTTGAAGAAAAGAAGAGCATACATAACATCTCATAAGCATGCAAATTCGTATCCTTGAACATAAATTATTTAAAAGAGCAAGAAACTATTTTACTCATTCATTCCGATTAATACTAATCCTTTAGAATGCTAATGATTAATCAAACAAAAAAGAAACATGCAAGAATAATTCTACGGTTACTTCAATACACACATGCAACGATGTTCATCTGCTTTGACCCAAGGACACCATATGAGCACTAAATTGCTTGAATAAAACTTTAAACTCAAAGAAATTCCTCTTTTTGTTTTTCAGATCTATTCTTTGAAACTTGAAACAAAAGGAAAAAGCAATCTAGATCTAACTATTGTATGAATCTTTAATAATTTTTAGATTGCAAGTATTTAGATCTATTAAAAATGAAATTTTGGATCTAGATCTAAATATGAAAAAGAAATAGTAAACGGATTAGATATGAGAAGTTTGTGGATCTAGAAGTCGGAACCCATGGGGGTTTGAGCGAATGAGGAAGGACTGTGGAGTCTACTTCTTAGTGCACCTGTGGGATCTATCACTTTGCTTAAGTTTATTGGGGGAATGGAAGATCTAACATGTTCATCCGCTCATCCAGCTTCAAGCAACCTGTAAGAATAAAACAAAACTAGCAAAGGGATTAAAACCACCTGTGTGAATAATAGAAAGAGAACAAAGATGATAGATTCAAACAAGAATTTTTTCTACCTCTAGCATTCTAATGTAATTCACAATAGCAGATAGTCTATAAAGCACTACTTACTATTCTTAATGAAAATATTTTCCCTTCAAAGACATAAACCCAACAATTACTAGCATAATATAACGATACGGATTTACCTCATAAGATGCAAAGCAAGAAGATCCAACACAATAGACACACCAGGGTAGCCTCCAAAGCCTTCTTATTAACTCAGTACAAAAAAGATATTACAATTGCAAGCAGAGGTTCCACCTTGTCATCCTTACAATGGAGAAGAGCTCCTCTTTAAATAATGAATTATATGCATGAGAGGGGCGCATGATCACAGGAGGGAGCACCACATAAGAGGGAGTCTTAACGTTGAGTTGGTTGCATTGATTGAGCGTTGATTGAACACCGAACAAAAGAGGGTGCGCCACCTCTTCATGAGGTACGCGACCTCTCCTTGGAGTTATCACACTCCAACAACAATGTGACATGTGGAAGGAGTGGCCCATAAGAAAGAAAGGCACTAATCCAAGAGAAGGGCGCACATGTGATGAAGGATAGTTAACACGGAGCTTAGGCTCGTGATTGGTACTCGATTGAAAGCCAAATCTGAGGGAGTGCGCCACCTTGCCATGAGGTAGGTGCCTCTTCCTTGGAGTTATCACCATCAACAACGATTGGCCAATAGAGAAGAGACCCACATGAGATATAAGGGTGCATTTATACTTTGATTTTCCATGCGTTTGACATCCCAAATCAAATCATATGTGACGCTTTAACCAAATAATATAATCGCCCACCATAAGAGAACATATGCCAACTCATTTGGCACATGTTTATTTCATTTTTGAATTATTTTTTTTGTTTTATATTGGTGCAATTTGTAGCACCATTAGCATTAAAATGCCATTTTGTAGGTCCAATAAGAAAAAATGCTCCACGGGATGATTTAATCGCCCAAAACATAGGAAGACTGAGTCCCATGGTAAAGAGGACGGTCTGAGTGTGAAAATGAGCATCCCTTCGCCAAATTCTGCCTCCGGATCACACTTTTATCACCATTTGAAATTTTCCATTTAAACCATTAAAAAATGGCCTAATTTTGCGAAAAAAATTATTTTTCTCGGAATTGACTCAAATTCATGGGGGTCCTAGTACATGACCATACGACTTTATTTTAGTGTCTAGCATGTTTATATGTGTTATAAAATGGACTCTATTAAACCCCGAAGACCTAACCACCAATTTGAGCATTCCAACTTTGGAGGTGTAGGAGAAAAACTCATCGATTATACTTGGCTAAAGGCAAAGCCTAATTGACAAGGGAAAAATGTTAGGAACCCATGTCTTTACTTTGTTAGTATATTGTTGTTGGACGTATATGCTTTGTAAGTCGTCCCGTAGTATTTGTTGATCAATAGTTTGTGTTATTGTTGTTGGCGCATATGCTTTGTAAGTCGCCCGTAGTATTGTTGATCCATAGTTTGTAGTGGCCCATGGTTTTGACCGATAGTATTGGCGCCTAGACTTAGTATATAAGTGTGTGTTGAGGCCTATGAAGGTACCGTGAAGTTAATTGTATTGAGCTTGCTCAAAGGAGGTTGCCCCCTCAAAGTGGCCTGTGATCAATATAAAAGTGATTCTGAGTTCTGTTATTTCTGATATCTCGTGTATTTGCATTAATTAATTATTGCAGGTTCATCACATCTGGTATCAGAGCACTTTCTTGGGCTCGTTGGGTGAAATTTCTGCCAAATTTTTTTTTCGCATCTGTTGCAGGTTCGGATTTGGGAATAATCCCTATCCACTTAACTGTGGGAAGTACTTGGGCATAAGCCCTAAAACTCATTGTGAGGAGTACTACAGGAACCCCGAAGTAGCTGGTCCATTGAGAGGACCTTCCAGCGAAAAGGGCAACGACCCCTACCTGATTGACTAGTTCCCACCCGTGAGGTAAACTAAGAGCTGTCGTTTGTGGCAAAGCGGTTATCAGTTTTACCTGAGCCGTGGAGTGAGGGGTATTGCCCTAATACGCAAGTTGTCAAACAACATTGGTGGCTGAGTGAAACCCTTGAACTGTTAGGAAGCCGCACATACCTGGGGTCCATATCTATTTTCAGCTGAACTGTTGTCAATCACTGCTGTGCCGTTTCAGATCCAGACGTTTAGATCCATTCTGAAAGCCGTTCCAGATCCAGCCGTTTTCAATCCATTCGGCGCCGTTTCAGATCCCTCTGTTTCCGCTCACTTCCAGGCCGTTGCAGATCTATCTGTTTCAGATCCCTTCCGAGCGGTTCCCGCTCCATTCTCCATATCTCCCTTGTTTTCACTCTATTTCCCTTGAAACTTTTGGGGAACCCCTGTAATCCCATTCTGCATATTTCATTCCTGAGGACCCTATCCCCAATTCCACTTCCCAAAGCCCGAAATCCCACATTTGTCTATTTTTAGGGTTTGCCATAACTTCCTCAGATTTCATCCAATCACCTTCAAATTTTACCACAGAGTAACTTTCCGAATTCTGCTTCTTTGTCCCCCTCTGCCAAATTTTCCCATTCTTTCCCCCGCTTTTGAAATCCTCATTTTTTGCTTCCTTGTCTATTCGACAGTGTCCAAAACCTAGTCAAACCCCAATTACCTTTCAGATTTTTTCCCAAATCCAGATTTTCCTTTACTGAAGCAGTTTTTGTTTTTGTTTTTCTACCCAGTCAACCAAAAAAAAAAAAAACTCTTGGTTATGTTTGTCACCCGCACAGGAGCAAAAACCATGATAGAAGCACTTGCAGCCATCCAAGCCAAACTCCAGGATCTGGATGAAAAATTTCTCGGCCTCCATCTTGAACATTCAGCTATGAACAACAAACGACAGTTCGAGTTTTCATTAGACAATGGGTTCTCTTCTTCCAGCAATTTCTGTGGTCCGAAGCTTGATTTTCCTCGCTTCAATGGTACTGATCCAACTGGATGGATCTATCGTGCAGAATAGTATTTCGGTCTGCATAATACTTTTGATGTCAACAAAGTTCCGCTTGCATCCTTTCATTTGGAACAGGAAGCTCTTCAATGGTACCATTGGTACATCAAGGCTCATGAAGAGCCAAAATGGCCAGACTTTTGCCAGCTCCTTTTACAACGATTTGGTCCTAGTGCTTTTGATGACTTCACAGGAGCCCTCACTAAACTTCGCCAAATTGGCACTGTGAGAGAGTATCAAACCGAATTTGAGAAACTAGCCAACCACACTGAAGGATTGTCTGATGACTTTTATAGGAGTTGTTTTATCAGTGGTCTAAAGGATGCCATCCGCTCCGAGGTCAAAATGTTCCGTCCCAACACAATGATGGAAGCCCTAGGGTTGCTTAAGTTGGTAGAAGACAAGATTGCAGCCCAACAACGCTCCAAGCCCACTTTTGTTCCCTTCCGAAATATGGGTTCTCAACGACCACCCATACCATAGGCTCCTCGACCAACTCCTATCAAGCGTTTGTCTGAAACACAGATGCAAGCACGCAGAGAAAAGGGGCTTTGCTATAATTGTGATGAGAAATTCACTCGGGGACATAGATGTGTTCAGCAAAATTTCTATCTCTTGGATGTGGATTCTCCGCCTACCGCTGAAATTGGTGACAAAGATCCAGAAACAATGGATGCTCAGGTCGACATTCAAGAACCGCCTATTGACCCTCCGTCTCAGGATGACCAGCCAGAGATATCTCTCCATGCTTTAGCTGGAATCACCACCCCCCAAACAATGCGGGTCAGGGGTTACTTCAAGAAGCTTCCTCTTACAATACTCATTGACTCTGGTAGCACTCATAATTTCATTGACCCTCGGATCGCCAAAGAAGCTGATTGTTTTATCCCTCCTTGCTCCAGCTTTGAAGTCATGGTTGCCAATGGGGGCACCTTACCTTGCAAAGGAAAGTGTCGAAATGTGTGTATCTCTATGGGAGATTATACCTTGCGCTCTGACATGTTTGCCTTGACCTTAGGCGGATGTGATGTGATTTTGGGTGCTCAATCGCTACGCACACTTGGCCCTATCTTATGGGATTTTGCTGAACTTTGGATGCAGTTTTCCCTCAATGGACAAAAACACACATTGGCAGGATTACAACAAGGGTCTCTCAGCATCATCAGTTCACATCGCATGGAAAAACTCCTCAAGAAGAATTCACATGGTGTCATCACTCAGATCCATTCCATTCAGATGCAACCATCAGCGGTCTCCACTACTCCTTTGGATCTACAACAAATTTTGGATCGATATACAGGTGTCTTTGCTGAACCAGTGGGATTGCCACCTTCAAGGATAGAAGACCATCGTATTCAGCTCCTTCCTGGCAGCGTTCCTCCCAACATCAGGTCCTATCGCTACCCATTTCACCAAAAATCAAAGATTGAAATGCTCATTCGGGACTTATTGAAGCAAGGTATTATTCGCCCAAGCACTAGTTCCTTTACTTCTCCAGTTCTTCTTGTCCGCAAAAAAGATGGGTCATGGCACCTTTGCATTGACTTCCGAGCACTTAATCGCCTCACCCTCAAGGATAAGTTTCCAATTCCTATTGTTGATGAGCTTCTTGATGAGCTTCATGGGGCTCAATTTTTCTCCAAGTTGGATCTTCATTCTGGGTATCATCAAATTCGGGTTCATGAGGATGATATCCCTAAAACAACTTTCCGCACACATGATGGCCATTATGAATTTTTGGTCATGCCCTTTGGCCTCACTAATGCTCCTTCCACATTCCAGGTCTTAATGAATAAAATATTTCAGCCCTACTTGCGGAAATTCATTCTGGTATTCTTTGATGATATCCTCATCTACAGTAAAACATGGGATGAACATCTCCAACATCTGGATCTTGTCATGCAGCTCTTCTCTGACAATCATCTCCACGCCAAGCAGTCTAAATGTGTTTTTGGACAGAAGGAAGTTGAGTATCTCGGGCACATTATCTCAGCACAAGGGGTTTGCATGGATCCTGCCAAAATCGATGCCATGAACAATTAGCTGCATCCTCAGACACTCAAGAGCCTTCGTGGTTTTTTGGGGTTGACAGGCTACTACCGCAAGTTTGTTAAGGATTATGGGAAGATTGCAGCTCCATTAACTGCTCTATTGAAAAATGATGCTTTTACATGGACACATGCGGCTCAGTGTGCATTTGACAAACTAAAACAAGCTATGTGTACTACACCTGTTCTAGCTATGCCTGATTTTTCCAAGCCCTTCACTATTGAGAGTGATGCTTGCGGCAATGAACTTGGTGTTGTTCTCCTTCAAGATGAACACCCCATTGCATTTACCAGCAAAGTCCTTTCAGGTAAGAATTTAGCTGCCTCTACATATGAGAAGGAAATGATGGCTATTTTGCATGCAGTACAGAAGTGGTGACCATACCTATTAGGGAATCATTTTTGCATCAAGACTGATCACCAGAGTCTGAAATATTTCTTGGAACAACGTGTCTCCTCCCCAGCACAACAAAAATGGGTTAGCAAACTCATGGGTTATGACTATGAGATCACTTACAAGAAGGGTAAAGACAATATTGTGGCAGATGCTCTTTCTCGCACATTAGATGCCCAAGGTTCTCTTTCAGCTATTTCTATGCCTGTTCCAAATTGGTTGCAATCTGTTCAATAGGGTTATGTCAATGACTCTTCCTTATCTCAAATCATCCAACGCTTGACCAACAACCCTTCTGCTGTACCACATTACTCTTGGGATGGTGCTTCTCTGAGATACAAGGGTCGTCTGGTGCTTCCCCAGAGCATAGATCTTCAACAGGCTGTGTTCTATGAACTCCATGCTTCTCCATCGGTAGGGCACTCTGGGTTCCTCAAAACATATGAACGGGCATGGCGTAACTTCTTTTGGCAGGGAATGAAAAGGACAATTCAACAGATGGTGGCTGAATGTGATACCTGCCAGCGCAATAAGGGTGAAACAACACTCCATCCAGGATTGCTCGAATCCTTGGCCATACCTACACGGATTTGGATAGATATTTCTATGGATTTCATTGAAGGGCTCCCTAAATCTGGTGGGAAGACAGTGATTCACGATGTGGTTGATCGCCTCTCCAAATATAGTCATTTTTGTGCTCTCAGCCATCCCTATACATCCTCTTTAGTCGCTCAAATTTTTTTGGACCAGATCTTTCGTCTTCATGGCATCCCTTCTTCCATTGTCTCAGATCGTGATGCGACTTTCACCAGTCATTTTTGGACAGAACTATTTCGCCACACTGGCACCAAACTGAAGATGAGTTTCGGGTATCACCCACAAACAGATGGTCAAACTGAAATTATCAATAAATGCTTGGAAACTTATCTTCGTTGCTTCACCTCTGAACAACAACATCAGTGGGCAAAGTGGCTCCTTCTCGCTAAATGGTGGTACAATACCTCTTACCACACTGGCTCTAAAATGACCCCGTATGAAGCAGTCTATGGTCGGGCACCTCCAGTTCTTCTTCCATATACCCCCAACAGTTCACCAGTTCAGGAAGTTGACACAGTCCTTCGAAACCGCGATCAAATTCTTCGAATTTTGCAGGACAATCTTCACATGGCAAGTAATCGCATGAAGCAACAAGCTGATCAACACCGTTCTGAGTGCACTTTTCAAGTAGGCGATATGGTTTTTCTTCGCCTCCAGCCATACAAGCAATCCTCCTTGAAACTCAAAGGGCGTCATAAGGTCACTCCAAAGTTCTATGGGCCATATCGGATTCTTCAGAAGATTGGGTACGTTGCTTATAAATTGGAACTTCCTCCTTCTTCCCGCGTTCATCCAGTATTTCATGTCTCTTGTCTGAAGAAAGTTCTTGGCACCAACATCAGTGGACAAACTATTTTACCCGAACTGGATAATGAAGGATCCATCCTTTTGGAGCTGGAGGCCATCCTCAATCTGCGCACTCGTCAGCATCGCTCTCGCTCTATCACAAAGGTCTTAATTCAGTGGCACGGCATGCGACCAGAGAATGCTACATGGGAACCACTCCTTCAGATTCAACAACAATTTCCACATCTAAAGCTTTGAGGACAAAGCTTTTTTTAAGGGGGAGGGGATGTTAGGAACCGATGTCTTTACTTTGTTAGTATATTGTTGTTGGACGCATATGCTTTGTAAGTTGTCCCGTAGTATTTGTTGATCAATAGTTTGTGTTATTGTTGTTGGCGTATATGCTTTGTAAGTCGCCCGTAGTATTGTTGATCCATAGTTTGGAGTGGCCCATGGTTTTGACCCATAGTATTGGCGCCTAGACTTAGTATATAAGTGTGTGTTGAGGCCTATGAAGGTACCGTGAAGTGAATTGTATTGAGCTTGCTCAAAGGAGGTTGCCCCCTCGAAGTGGCCTGTGATCAATATAAAAGTGATTCTGAGTTCTGTTATTTCGGATATCTCGTGTATTTGCATTAATTAATTATTGCTGGTTCATCACAAAAAAAATCCTTGGAATACCTTTTTTGGTTGTCAAGTCCTAGGGAACCGAGTCACTCAAAGACCACCATGCTAGCACACTTTATTACAAACCCCGTGGGGCATGGTCATGTATTACAAAAATTAAAAGTGATGCCCTGAGAGGCCTGATTTGGAACTTCTGAATTTTGAAAAAAACACAAGTAATTGTGCAACATTGGCGGCTCCCTGGAAGTCCAACTGAAGTGAAACTCAGGAAGTAACAGGGCAAACATTCATCCACGAGAAATGGTCTTTAGTATATGGCTAGTGGTGTATGGCCCAGGGAGGCGCAGACAATCTCCTATCATCCCGAGTCATATGGTGTGTGGGGAGATTGGCCTTGGGGTGCTATCACATTGCATACTTTGTGAGGGAGTGCTCCGTGAGGGAGTGATCTATTCTATATTAGAGTGTTTGACTTATTTATTTGATAGAGGATTTCATCCCCTTGTGGAATATACAAGTCTAGTCTAATGTTTAATTTGACATAGGCTCAAGTGTCCAAGACTTGTTAGTGTGGGTCAAATCAACATTAGAGCTTTATGTGTTAATAGACATGCATGTGGGGAGATGATCATCAACAAGGACAACTTTTCTATGATGAAGAAATTGTTAGGATATTTCTATACTCTATCCTAGTCCTACTAGCATTGCATTCAATCATGCGTGCATTTTTGCATGCATCCTAGTCATCAGTATGGTGTCTCCCAGCACCTAGTGCTTAGTTTACTAGCCATGGGAGCTTGTTTCCACTTAGTTCCAGCCCTCCTAGTTAGTGATGCGCCCTCTTTTCACCTACCACATGTGAAGTGCGCCCTCTCTCACCTACCACCATTTACACACTCAGTTAGTTGCTTGATTTGTGGATCTCCCCTTGATTTGAGGACAGATTGACTAGTTAACTCACTGAAACACTCCGATGGATCTCCAGAGAGACTTGGTTGACTATTTTGACTGCAGTTAGCTCCTCATGCGCCCTCCTTGGATTCTCCTTCACTACATTAGTGCTCCATGCATCAGTTACACCTACTACATTCAGTTAGACTTAGTTTGACACATGGTTGATGGTTACTTGTGCATTGATGACACTCTACTGATATGATGATGAGTTCATGCAGGCTAATTTGAACTACCACCTTGGTATTCGAATCCTCTCCATTGTATTATTTATTGTTCATATTATGATTAATGAATTAGTGTGTGATGTTATTCTGCTTCTATCTGAGTTCTACTGTATCATAATTTAGCTGCTCTTTTACACTGCATTGTCCACTCTTCTTCTATTTTCCTGCTTAATCTTTCTTGTGAGGTATACATCAACTCTTAGATATGCTGTGAGGATTGTCACATGGTATCAAAGCATGTTGAGAGTATAGTTTATCTCCATTCCTGAGAGTTTTTTTTTTGTAGATTATTACCAAGATTTCGAGTGCAGCAGCAGTTGTAGCAGTTTTTTGCAGTTTTGTAGCAGTAGCAGTTGCAGATATTCTCTATTGTTTTTGCAGGCCTTCTGCAACAGCTTCCATGAATATGTAAGGAATTCCTTCTCTCTCTCCATTCAACTATGATGAGTGGAAACCAAAGATGATAGCATATTTGAAGAGACATGGTCTTTTTTATTATTATCTTGAAAGAGAGTTCGAATCCTCTGAAGAGGAGAATGATTGGTTAAATGAAGGTGACAGAGCCTATGGAGCAATGTTAACTGCTATGTCTCGTTGTATGTTATCTCACTTCCATGATTCTCTTAAATCTCCAAAAGAGCTATGGGCCCATCTGGATGAAAGATTTGGAAAACAGAATGAAGGGATTGGTGCAAACTATTTGGAGAGCAAGCCCAGCGATGCATTCGCCCTCCTTGATGTTCTCTCTGATCATGATTCAGTATCAAACATATCTCATAATGAAGTTGTCCAAAAAGAAGAAGAACTTGCAGATTCAACACTCATGTTCTCAATGTCTTCTATTTCGAATTCTGAGCCAGCTCACACTCTAGAAACTGAAGAGGTTCTTAAATCCTCTCTTGCACAAGAGTCTGTTGGTTTGCATAATGATGATCTATTGAATGTTTCAGAGGTTAAATCAACAATTGGAGGTGATGCATTCGCTCTCCTTGATCACTTACCTCTTATGTACTACTATATGATCATTTGTACATGCTCTCAGAAGTTCATTGAAGATGTAGGGCATTACCATTCCCTTGGGATCATTTCTCATGCATATCATGGTTCATTTGGTTTTGATCTCACCCTTGCTGGTTCAAAGGAGATCTCAAGAAACCATTTATCAAGTCTTGGAGCTGATTTGAAGTCCAAGCAACCACTATCATGTGATGGTTCTTTTGGGCATGATCTCACCTATGATGGTTCAAAGGAGATAACAAAAGACTATCTTCACATTCATGGATTTGATCCTACCTCAGCTGATTCGAATCACAGGTTCCAGGATCATCCTCGTACCTTTGGATTTGTTTTCATCACATTCGGTCTGAAGAGCAAGTACAAACACATGCTTTTGGAGCATGAACCACTTCTTCCCAAGAAGAAGATACCTCTAGACATATGACCAAGCATCACACCTGCTTGAGTTTGGAGCATTTATTTTTTTGTGTGCCTTACAGTCTCTTTTGAGGGGGGTGTATTTTTCCCATGAGGTTTTTTTCCATTTCCTTGTTTCATGGACTGTTCTTTATTATTCATTCTATTGGGTGACCTTTGGTCTCAGTTACCAGGGCCCAGGACGGATTAAGGGGGGTGTTAGGATATTCCTATACTCCATCCTAGTCCTACCAGCATTGCATGCATTTTTGCATCTAGTCATGCAATTGCATGCATCCCAGTCATTAATATGGTGTCTCCCAGCACCTAGTGCTTAGTTTACTAGCCCCGAGAGCTTGTTTCCACTCAGTTCCAGCCCTCCTAGTCAGTGATGCGCCTTCTTTTCACCTACCACATGTGAAGTGCGCCCTCTCTCACCTACCACCAGTGACACACTCAGTGAGTTGCTTGATTTGTGGATCTCTCCTTGATTTGAGGACATATTGACTAGTTAACTCACTGAAACACTCCAATGGACCTCCAGAGAGACTTGGTTGACTATTATGACTGCAGTTAACTCCTCATGCGCCATCCTTGGATTCTCCTCCACTCCATTAGTGCTCCATGCATCAGTTTTATCTACTACATTCAGTTAGACTCAGTTTGACACATGGTTGATGGTTACTTGTGCATTGATGACACTCTATTGATCTGATGATGAGTTCATGCAGGCTAATTCGAACTACCACCTTGGTATTCGAATCCTCTCCATTATATTATTTATTGTCCATATTATGATTAATGAATTAGTGTGTGATGTTATTCTGCTTCTATCTGAGTTCTACTGTATCATAATTCTGCTGCTCTTTTACACTGCATTGTCCACTCTTCTTCTATTTTCCTGCTTAATCTTTCTTGTGAGGTATACATCAGCTCTTAGATCTGTTGTGAGGATTTTCACAGAAATATGCAAGAAGACAAGTCAACCATTGAAGAAGTCCCATATAGCATTGAAGGAGCCCCAAGGAATATTGAAGACAAGAAGACAAGTCGGTCCTAGCAGAAAGAGCAAGTCGGTCCTAGTGAAAGTACAAGTCGACCCCACTAGTGAAACTTGAAGTGATTTCAAGTGCATAAATAAAGTGCTCACACTTTTCATTTTTATCATCATCATCTTCTCTTCTCTTCTCCACTTGTGCGCACTTTCCAAGAAGGCCTAACAAAGACAAGAAGCAAATATTTTGGGTTCTCATAATCTCCTAGTGGCTCACTATCTCTACCTAGAGGTTCGCTAGGGTTTCCTCATGAAGGAGGGCTCATTGCTATGGTTTCTTCATGAATGGTAATGTACTTATTGGACTGATTTCTTCTAAGCAAAGTTGGCCCAAGTGTGGGTTTCCCAGGATAAAATTCTGGTGTCTATTGTGCATGGTTGTGTTTCTATGATCTTTTGTTTCTGCCGCAATTTAAGTTGAAATTTAATTTTCAGTGGAATTATTCAATGAAAATTGTGGGATGAAATGAATGCTTGAAATCGTTAGGAAATAATTGTTAAGGTCTGAAAATCGTATTTCTACTACTATAAGAAAATTCAACATGGTATTACATTAGTTTTGAAAGACAACCAATGATCAGATTTTTCCCTAAGTCTGGAAATTAGGGCTTCCAAGTTTGGACCTTTCCAGCGCAAGTTTGTACTTGAATTCAATGTCCTAGAGCTCGCCTTGGCAGGGCACATCTTTCTATGGAGCCAGTTTTCAATTTCAACCTATTTTCTTGGGACTAGGGTTTCTGAATCAGATTTCATATTTTTATCAAAATGGTGTCCAGTCTCAGAGTAGAATACGGATTGTATGGTGCTACAAATTTTAGATCCTGGAATACCAGGATACTTATCATCTTGAACGAGAATGATATTCAGAATTATGTGAAGAAGATGTCTCACAACTAGAAAATGATCAGGAGAAAATCAAGCACAGGAAGAATGAAGCAAAGGCCAAGAGATCTTAATAGATTCCGTAAAAGATCATTTGATTCCACACATTGCTGAGTCGAAGACTGCCAAAGCAATGTTTGATGCCTTCGTGGGATTATTCGAGACCAAGAACACAAACATAAAATTAGCCTTGAGGAATCAGCTCCGTTATATCAGCATGACCAGATCAGATTCAGTTGCCACTTATCTTATGAAAGTCTCTCAGTTGAGAAAACAACTTAAAGCCATTGAAGACAGAATTGACGATACAGAACTTGTTACAATAACTCTTAATGGACTTCCTTCCTCATGGGAGTCAATTGTTCAGAGCATTTGTGGAAGAGAAGTGTTGCCCAAGTTTGATCGAATATGGGTTGATTGTGTCCAAGAGGAGGCCAGAGTATTGTCTAGGAATAGTTTGCAGAGACCTTAGAATGAATAAAATCAAGCTCTTGCAGCTTATGCAAGAAAAGGCAAAGGAAGAAGAAATTTTCAGAAAAAAAATACAGGCAGAGGACCAGCTCCAGCTCAAGAACAAAAGAAGAAGGATCTTTCAAAGGTAAAATGATTCAATTGTGACAAATTTTGGTCACTATGCTCTTCAGTGTCCTCAGAAGAAAAGAAAGGAAAAGCAACATGCATCAACAGGGGATGTTGATGAGCATCCACCAGAGAAGAAGACAAAACTTGATGAGATTGCAGATGAGCTTCAGAAAGAGTATTTCTTGTAGATCCAAAGGGATCTTGAATCTAGTGCATTCAGTAGCTTCTTGTACTATGTAACATTCATGAATGTTTCCTTCCGAAAGACATGGATCTACTTCATGAAGACCAAGGAATAAGTCATGTGAGTTTTATTCATATTGCTGTTCTTAATGCCTCTACTTTGAGTTTTCTTCACTTAACGTGCATGCTCTAATTCATGTATGTTCATTTTGCTGCTCAAAATAACTAAGAACCGGTCCCAAATTTCTGGAATTTATTTTACTCTTTTACTCTCCACCTCCATACGACTTCCAATGCTCGGTGTCGAGGGTTTTTCATGTGTTTTATGCTTCAGAATAGACCTCACGTTCTCTTCTACTTCACTTTACTGTCTTTTGCCTTTATGGGAGACCGTTTGGTACTCGTACTTTGTAATGACATCATTGTACTCAACAGTCCCTTTGACATCAATAAAATTATCTTTATCTTATCTATACTGCTAGCTCTTGGAGTCTTTGAGGTAATTTCTCTGAATAAATCATGTGATTTTTATTCATATTGCGATCCTTAATGTCTTTACTTTGAATTTTCTTCACTTAAAGCGCATGCTCTAATTTATCTGTGTTCATTTTGCTGCTGAAAATAACTAAAAACCAGTCCCAAATTTCTGGAATTTATTTATAACTTTTTACCCGTTCCTGGGTGTTTTAGGGCACTTTGAGGGCATTCTCAATTGCTGATTTATTTCTGAGTTTACATGCAGCTTTCAAACAGGAATTACAGCAGAAAATCACTTTAGGGACACCTGCTTATGGCTGGAGAAGCATCATCTCGAATGTAGAAGCGTTTAGCGAGTGACAGGGTTAAATCACCTACAGTCGTTGAACAGATCTGTTTGCCTTTTAGGTGCAGATTTGTATGATAATGGTGCCTTGATGTCAAAACAAAATGTAGTAAATAAACGTAAAAGAAGAACTTAAGTGTTATGGCCTTCAAACAGTGACCTTATGACTTATTCAAAGTGACGAGGTGTGCCATGACTTATAAGAGTATGTTTAAATACCATGAAATGTGTCTGAGAAACCTTTGCATGTATTATTAGGTTGGCATAAGCATGAAAACATAAACAGCTGTGAATTTCACATGTTTTTTCCTTAGGTGGATTACAGACCCGTTGGTTAATTACTGAAACATTATATGCTCTTTTGTTGTGTAATGCTCAATTTGGAATTGTTAAGGGTAAGCATAATACAAAATGGGAACAATTTTAGTTGTAAAATATTTCTTCCTAGAAAATCTTTTGAATGATTATTTGTTCTGTTTGGTATTTTGGTGTCATAACTCAAGGATATGCTAGCCATAGGTTCCGTTAGGGTGTATTACAAACCTTTGGTGAATAATTGAAACATTATATGTTATTTTGTTGTTTAATGCTCATTTTGAAATTGTCAAGGGTAAACCATAATACTAGTGTGAACTCTTTTAGTTGTAAATATTTATTCGTAGAACATCTTTCGAATGAATTACTAACTCTGTTTGGTCTTTTGTTGTCATAACTCAAGGGATATCTTCTTTTGTTGTTTAATTCTAATTTTGAAATTGTTATGGTTAAAATATAGCACAAATTGGGAACAGTTTTAGTTTTACATTATTTCTTCCCAGAACATGCTTTGTGTGAACTACTTATTCTGTTTGGCTTTCTGGTGTCATAACTCAAGGTGATTTTGCCATTTGAAGATATTGAAGAGGTAAGTACTAAGAATTATTGATGCTCACTGCTTTGAATACCTTTCCTTAAATTTATTTAGTATCTGTTAATGTTTTTGTAAACTTACATTTACGTAGGGGAGTGTTAATGCTCGTCCACATTTGTTATGTTATCTCCTTTGGTTAATTGATCTCATGCAGATTAAGAAAAGTCAGCACGCATTCATTAACCCTTCAATCACTATAATTCTTCGGGTTGGTGCTGGGGGCCAAGGAGTACCTCCATTGGCAAGTACAGATGGTATGCTTGTTGCCAATAGATTAGAAATAGTTTAACATGATTGTAGTAGAATTCTAAAATAGTCAGTTTTCATTTTGATTTTATTTTTTCATTTCTTGCATTTGCCAAAATGCATGTTAACTCTTTGTTATTGGGTCAAAAGAAGACGAGAATCTGTTGAGCAAATTTTCTCCAAATTACAGTTGTAGACAAATATCTTTAATGGTGATGATGCAGCATGTACAATACACAAGTCACATACCAAGTTCCATAAAAAAGCAATAGACACCTTTATTAGGTAATATATTGATTACAATTAGACTTTAGTACATATGATTCTTGGGAGTGCTAATAAGGTAGGTGTGTATTTAGTGTTAAAATTTTCTAAACCCCAGATCTAGACAAACAAACTCCTAGTGATTTTCCTTGCTCACTGATTTATTTGTACTCTTGGGATTAATTAACAGAATTTTTCTTAGCTGAAGCAATAACAATGGAACAGAGATCTAGTCAATAAAATAACACACACAGAATTTCTGCCCTTCAAATCAGCTTTTCATTCATTAATTTCCAAGTTCAATAGGGCCCCTTTATTGGGAAAATGGCCTTGAGAAAATACAATAGCAAACCTGGCAAAATCCCCTCCTCCAACCTGCAAATCTGTCCAACAAACCCTGCTTCCTGCTACTGTGCCATATGACTTGTACGCTTGCGACTGTACCGACAAATCTGGCCACACAGACGTGTGCCCTACACACTGCTAGCGTGTGGTTCTCTCTGCACATGCGTGACCTAATCACGGTGAACCTGCGTCTCTGTCAGAGTCGCATTTTGCAGTACGGATTCTGCGTCTCGATTGGACAACTTTCATAGGAATTGTACGGGTGGCTGTTTGTTTGGACCTTTGCCTGATTGGTATGGTGCCCCTGGAAGATCTCTAGCTGCTGCAATCTTTCTCTCCTTGCCAAATCTGGAAAGTAGAATGTCCTTATCTCCAACTCAATGCTTGAGTTTCTCTTGTGCTTCTCTTGTGTGTTTCTCCTTTCAACTTGGCTTCCTTTTATACTATTGGGATGAACCAAAACCTTAATTCCAATGGCTGAGATTAGATCTCACTCACTTGAGACCAATGGTTGAGATTCATTTAATTAACTTAAATCACTAATGCTAAAAACTGAGGCATTTTTCCAAATCAACCCCAATTAATCTAAAAACACATTCACTTTAATAATCAATGTTGCAAACATCGTCTCTGCAAAAAAATAGGCAGGGTATAGAAAACATTGTTTTGGAATATCTCGAGAACACATCGGCAAACATCGACAAACTTAAAAAATACAAAAATATTCATTTTTTTTCAAATTTTTAAACATCTAAAGCAACAATAACATTAAATAAAACATTGCCACATGAATATGGAAAGAAAACTGATATATAATATAATAAGATGTCTAGTGATACATCACACATAAAAAAATGAAACATGTCGTGAATCCTGAGTCATAAAAATACAACAAATGTATTTCATGATCATCATCATGACTCATGAGTCATCTACAATGAAATCAAGTAAATAAACTATCGATTCCCTTGACCCCTTTTACGGTGTAATGTCCCTTGTTAGGAATTTTATCAAAATGACAATTTTTCACTTTTTTCCCTAGTTAGACCTTTGACTAGTTTTGATCTCTAGATCCCAAATTTGCTCCAAATGATCCCAAATCTTCGGAAAAGGTATATGAATGATATTAGAACATAAATATGTGTTTCAGGGATGCCTTTGGACCTTTAAAATACTTCTGCAAATCCTCTTTCAATTCTGATCGATGTTGGTAACTTTACTAGTGATTTTCCTTTTACTAGTATTGGTCTCTAGGTCTCAAATTGACTCCAAATGCCTTCAAATCTTCAATGAAGGTGTATGAATGATATTAGAACTTGAATATGATGTTTATGGATGACATATGTCCACCAAAATACCTCTGCAAACTCTCTTAAGATTCTGGACCAATTATGCAATTTTACTAGTAATTTGGGGTTCAAATCCCCCTGAGGTAAGTACTGAAAATGGCTTCCCAAATGCCTCCAAACCCACTAAAATTTATGAACAGAGGTATGTAATGTGTTAATTATTTTATTAAAGTCTCATATGCACCATTAATGGATTATTACAACTGTTCTCACCCTCTCCCATTCAACTGCAAAAATCCCCAATTCGACCCTTGGGGAAATGGCACTATTTCACCTCCCAATACAACTAAACTAAGTAAAAATGCTTCAAATGCTCAAGTACAGTACATGAAACTTGTAGAAGACATCCATGGCAGTATATTTATCACAAATATATCAGAGAATCATCCATTCATTCGAAATCATCATCAATACATTGGCTCACAACAAGGTAGTGGGGAAATGGCATTGTTCTTCCATTAAAAATGAGATTTATACATTTCTACTTGGAATTTCGACCTGAAACTTTTTGGAGATGAAGAACAGAGTATTTACTTCATATTACAAAAGAAATGGGGCATTAAAAGCTTCCCCAAAGAGTACAATAGCTCACCAAAAACGCCCTCCCTCAAGGATCAAGAATATGCCATCAAAACTGGAAATGGTTGAAGGAGTGAGCTGCAATAGAAGAAACCATGAGCTGCCCTGTAGCTTACACCTGCAAATAAAGACTCCATTAAAGCTCCAAATGAAAGGTCTAAATGGCCTTTCCAATTACCAACTTGGATGAGAATCTTTCACCCTCGAAATTGGCTAAGGCAAGAAACTAGTCATCCACTAGCTCTCCCTCTTCACAAATGCAATTGCAAATTCTACAAATGATCAAAAGCTGGTTTCATTCTTTGTTATTGACATTTATAAAGTTCTAATGTCCTCCATGGGTCGAATTCCTTCCAAGAGACTCATGCCAACTCAAGTTGGGAAGAGATTCCAAAGAACGCCACTTGTACAACAATTCCTAGTTTCCCACTTCCACCAAATCACATGTGGAAGCATCTTAGCTGCCCTAACACCCTTGAGCGCCCTCTTGGAGTCTATTTTTAGCCCTGACATGTCATATATGTCATATGTCAGCCTTCAGGTCTGATTTGTGTCATAGGTGTCATAGCATCTTCATCATTGTTGTCATAGAGCTAGGGAATCTAGCCCAAGTGTCTCACTAACTCCAAATTGCCTCTTCCTCTTCCATGGGAGTTACTCTTCCTCTATATTTCGACCTTGGATGAGTCATGCCATGAATAATACCTTTTGGACTCCCCCAAGTATGTTACCATTCACCTTGAATTCGAATTGGTGAGAGAATGATGCCAAGTGTAGTGGGGAAATCTAGCCATATGTGGGTCCCACTTCCTCCATGTGTCTTCATGATCAAATGCCACTTTGATTTTCACTTGTATATATTTATTTAGATCCTTTATTAAATATTTATCCCACTCTAATGTTCAAACATCATTTATTATCCCCATTATTCCAAATCCCAAAGCTTCCACCCCAAACCTAGGAAACTGGTAATTTTCCTCCTTGGCAATTATTTGACCTTTAACATCAATTTTACAAACTCTAATGAATATGGCCAATGTGATTAGGCCATTGTGGCCCAATTCCAAATTTGGGACATGACATACGGGCAAAGATAATCGTTGTGGAAATGGCCCGTTTTCTAGAATTAAGAGTTGTTGGAATTTGTGCAACTTCGAAAGATATTATTATTGTATTTGATTGTACCTCCTAAGGGAGTTGAACTTGATGTAATTACTTATATAAACCCGTGAAAGAATCAATGTAAAACCTTGGGGTGAAAAGAAAACAAAATAAAAGATTAAAATTAACTTATTAATTGCTCAGTCAACTAGACAAGTCGGCCTAGTTTGGGTAAAAAGAGCCAGTTTGGCACTTGTATAAATAGAGGTAAAGTTCACCTCATTATTCACTCACTCACTTCACACAAGCTCGCATCCCTTGGAGAGAGAAGTTCGCACCTGTAGAAGGAGAAGGCTATTTTGGGGTTTCTATCTTTGTAAATTATTTCCATCTTTTCTCTTTCATTATTGTACTCTGATCTTGGAATTATTATCTCTATACAAAGGTTGCTGGGTTTTCTCCCGTTTGGGTTTTCCAGGATAAACTCTTGTGTTATTGTTTTGTGCTTTGTCTTTCTTCTAGTGATCCTATTTATGCATTTGAATTATTATGCTATGAATGTATGAAAAACTAACATGGTATTAGAGCGGTACTAGAAGAAGCCATTGCTGGAACATTGTCGGAACCCTGTTGGAACTAGGGTTTCATCTTTTTGGTCTTCACTCAACCTTTTGGAAGAAAAAGAGCATTGGGAATTTCATTTTGAGAATTTTCATTTTTTGACCTAATTTTATAGCTGCAGCAGAAATTAGGGTTTCAGTTTTTAACCTAATCTCCACAGTTTTGGCTTGCTCCTACCTCTACTCAACTCGCCTTGCTAGGGTGCATCTACCTGTGGAATCAGTTTTCCAAAATTCCAACTTTCATTTTTGACCTAGCTCCTGCTAGGGTTTCTGGTCCAAATCTGCAGACAAGATGATTGGCATGAAGGTTTAAGATTAGCTGTAAGGGGCTTCCAACTTTATCTCTTGGAAATCTAGGGTTCTTCTTCTACTAGAAGTAAATGATCTCTTGCAGTTTGTCAATGAGAAGGTTCCAGAACCAGAGGCTGAAGAAGACAAATCTCGCTGGAGAAAGAATGATGCAAGAGCAAGAAGGATTTTGGTGGACTCAGTTAGAGACCACTTGGTTCCTCAAATCTCAAGTAAGAAGACTGCCAGAAAGATGTTCAAGACCATAAAGAAGTTATTTTTTACATAGTAGCATCAATGTATCTATTACATTGAGAAATCAGCTATCAAATATGAAAATGTCCAAGTATGAATCCATTGCCTCATATTTCATGAGGATCACAGAAGTGAGGGACAAGCTTAGTACTAGTGGAGATCCCATTGATGATAAGAAGCTTGTCATTACTACTCTAAATGGTCTCCCACCATCTTGGGAGTCTTTCATTCAAAGTATAAGCGGTAGATCCAAGGTACCCAAATTTGATAAGCTATGGGCAGATTGCACTCAGGAAGAGACAAGAATAGAAGCAAGATAGAGACTTCATGGCACTCAACCTGAGGAGATTTAAGCATTCATATCCCATGCCAAGAAAGGCAAGGGAAGGGGAATAAAGTTTTACAAACACAAGCACCAAGATAGGAGATCTAGTCCTCGTCCAGATCAGAAGAAGGAGAAGAAGGATTTGTCTCAGATACAATGCTACAGGTGCAAGGCATATGGTCATTATGCCAGTAATTGTCGAAGTTCAATCAAAAGGAGGCATGAAGCCTCAACTATTGATGGAGAAGAAGACCATCATCACAAGAAGTCAAGGAATGATGATTGTTTGGAGTTCTTCTTGTAGGAGATATGAAGATCCAGAATGCAAGAACAAAGATCTCTCATGGTTCCCACAAGAAGGTAGTGGGAGCCTACACACAAAAACAATAAGCGATAAGTATTTGGTTTTCTTGCTTACATAGATTTGTGTTGTCTTATATGTCTTAATTATATGCAGATCTATCAGGAAGTATGTTGAGCAGTTGATATAGTTTGCCTTGTTTTATTTATTTGAGCTACACAACATTTCATGAACACATGTTAGAGCTAGTCTAGATGATATCTCCTTCTTGCATGCTTAGAGTAGTGCACACTCTTGATGGCATGTTCTAGTGGAGATAACAAACATCCAGATAGTTCCCAGATGTGTTTGGAAGAAATGTGTATGATTGTTGTGCTAAAGTATTAGTCGAGATGTCTGTGTAAACTATTGTCATTACATTGATTATGCAATGCCACTAATCATCAGTCGGGATTTGACTTGTAGGGAAAAGACCATGTGACATGGCCTACAAGAAAAGGATGATGTGACTTGTTCCGAATGAACAAGTGGTGGACACATGAATCTCGTTGATGCTCAATGGGAAGCTTCGAGGAATACGACTCTCAGCCTAGAAGGATGACCTCAGAGGAAGCTTTCACAGAAGTAAAACCAGAAGTGGGCCACCTTCGGATATTTGGCTGTCTAGTCGATATACACGTGCCCAAGGAGAAGAGAACGAAGTTAGAACCTTCTGGCAAGAAGGGAACTTTTGTGGGATATAGTGAGTCTTCAGAGGTTTATAGAATCTACATCTCAGTATCCAGACATATTGAAGTTAGTAGGGATGTAACTGTTATCACCTAAACTGTAGTTACCCCTATGGATGTATCCATTAATGGATGGCAATAGGAAAGGGCAACTCAAAAGGTGCAACCATGATCACCTCGACCTCCAATAGATGGTTGTCACGCCAGTTGAGGCAACCTTCGCTTTATGTTATCTAGCCCAGACAACAAAGGGGGAGACCCGATCTACTCCCAACAGGAGAGATCAAAACCAAGACACCAAATCAAGTTAATTCTAAGTGAAGTAAGGTGTATGGTTTATCCTAGACCTTAGGATGAAGTCACAAGACAAGTGAGGGGTTCAATGAGTATAGCTTTGGTTCATTGTTGATGTGAGAGTGACTTATAATATTTAAAGATAAGATCCGGGATTATAGTACTAGTTCAATGTGAGAAAATCCACTGCCTTGGGAACCGTGTCCAATGCAAGGTAGTTTAGGGGTTGAATTGGGGCTAACTAGTACAAGTGACAAGCTTGATCATGAAGTATGATGACATCAAAGGGTTCAGTCCACCACACAAGGGTCAAACCACAAGTTAATCCAACAATCTAGGAAAGTCGAATGGACTTGGAGAGAGACCAGTGCCTTGGGAATTGGGATAATGGAGTCAAAGTGAATTTAACTTGTGGTTGATGATTCCTATTGCATGAGACAAGTGGGCAATTAAAGTCTTGATGGACGAATAGGTCTAGATCTAGAGATTCAAGGTTTGACCTAAGTGGACCACAATCCCTTAAAACAAGGAATGCTATCCCCAAGGCAAGATTTGATGAAGTGACATACTAGACCTAGGTTTTGAATTATGCTCGTTCCAAATCTACCAAAATCTCATGTACCCATGTCCTAGAAGTGGACCAACTCACTCTCCCAAGGAAGTGCGACTTTGCCCAAGGAGGGTTAAAAGTGGGATAAATGAATCAAGACAAGTCCAATGGAATCCAAACTTTAGATCCAAGTAGGTTGATCAAGTGAGAGTGTGGATCTACAATTTCAAGGCAATCCGATGGCTAGATCTGACTAGATCTGAGTTTAAAGATACCAAGTGGTCCGAAATGGGGATTAAATCCCTTAAAATGTGGAATAGGGCCCACAAGGTAGAAATCAGAAAAGTGATAGTGTAGGGGTAGGTTTTAGGATGTGTAGATTACGAATCAAGCAAAATCTCAACTACCCATCAACTAGATCTAGGGTAACTCACCTTCCCCAAGGAGTGCGACCTCACTTGGAGAGGCTAAGTTGGCTTGCGAAGGGGATCAAATGGAGGCCAATCCTCACCAAACTATAGATCCGAGATGCCGTGGATACTATAGAGGTGGCTTTTCAATATTACATCGAACAACCCACTAGATCTTAGTAGATCTGAGAAAATGTAACAATGGGGGTTTTGATTAATTAAGGTTTTATCAATTTATGTATTATGTCAATGGATTGGATCAAGATAAGAGAAACAAACCTGTGGATCTTATCTGGGTAACCTTGTAGATGCCTTGATGATGATGATCTATGCAAACCCGATCAATTTGAGAAGCTTTGAGGTAGTTTTCTATGAAATCGATTTAGCCTAAGAAGCCAATGCGCCCTCTCTCCTGCACAACAAACATCAACAATATCAAATTTGATGTAATCAAGAGATAAGACTAATGCCACAAGAGAAGTAACAAAAAGATAGCATAGATCACAATGATACTAATGATAACCCCCTGATACAAGCAAATGCCAAGAAAGTCGATTTGAAGAAGCCTTGCAAAATCGCCCTTGTTGAAGTCGCCTTCTTGTAGACAAGACAATGATTTCCAAAAGAGATAGATCTTACCACAAATTCCCAAATGCTAGGATGCAATAGACTTTCCAATCACCATCTAAGAACACCAGATGCAAAGGAGACCACAAGAATTTCCACAAGAAAGTGTTTCTATACCAATAATCCAAGAGCCAAAGACCCCTTACAATGAGAAGCTCTCTCCTTTAAATAGGAAGGAGAGGCATTAAAATCCTAACCACTTTTTGAATGAGTGGCTAAGATTAAAAGATACAAATGTCTAATCAATGGTTGAGATGAACTCAAGAATAAAATACATGGATCACTAATAAAATATAACATAAGTGGACAAAATCACCCTAGGAGAGGGGAATCCCACCATATCATGATGACAAAATATAATAAGAAGCTTATGGTGGGTCCAATGGGTAATTTTAGCCACCCTTGGTCAATCCCCATAGCACAATAATAATAAAATAGTCATCAATATACCAAATCGTGCCTCTATGGACAAATCGTGGGCCTCAAAAGGCCTCAGAAATCATCAGAAAGTGCCATAAGTGATGGATGCGGGTCTCGATGAAGTTGAAACTGCTGGAGGAGTTGTGAAAGACATCAATCCATCATCACTGATCATCCCATGCCAAAACATTGCCATAGTAGCCCAAATCGAATTCCTCAATAGCCATTTCTACCAATCATGAAATGCCTCGGGAACCGTCAAACTGCCCCAAACTACCTCCTGGAGTGCCTACGCAGTCAAGGTGAGGGCACCAGTGTGTCCGGGAGGGGGGTAATGTGGTAAAAACAAGTGGCTGGACCACCCCCTCCAAGTACAGCGCCCTAGGTCAACCAAATAAAAATCCTCTCTGCTTTGACAGGGTCTCCGACAGACCAAAACTGCACTGGGATAGCCTATTGAGGCTCAATCATCACCGTAAGTGCCCGGAACTGAAAACAGATTGTCTCATTGGACTCAGAAGGTCCAAATCCATCCAAGATGTGTACTCATACACCATATGAGTCTCTGCATGATCATATAATATATCCAATATACCGTAACAGGTGAAATAATAATAATCTGTAAATGATCAAATAGTGCTGTAAATGATGAATCATTATCATAACCTTGTATCTGTTGCATAGAATCATCATGTACATTTACATAGACCATATATCATCTATCCATATCATCACAAGGTCCAACCATCTCATGTCCTATGGTTGACTTTGGTCAAACTAGGTTTGACCAAGTCAACATGACCAAGTATAACTCAAACCATCATCAAAAGCTGCTGCAAGGTGTCAAAGGTTAATGCATGCTCTACAACTTATTCAAATAACAATTATAACACAAAGTAATCATTATTGGCGATCTAAATCCAAATATATAATGTCATTAATTATTATTATTACTCAGACTAGACTTTCAAGACCATACTCACTTCATAGCTGTGATCAATTTGCTAGTGAAGGGTGAAGGCTAAAATAACTGGCTAGGCTAAGGGATGACTTGACTGACTTAACTTTGTGACACTTTGGCAAAGGGAAAGGGAATACACACCATAGTATCTACTGAATGAGCAACAACACAGGGAATGGCTGTGTCTCACAAATGGATGAGTTGTTCAAAGAGGGTTTATTCACCTTTAACAGATGCGCACAATCCATAATACAAATAAGACCAGCAATAATTTAGATATAACATTTAGGTTCCATTGTTTTTTGGGCCTGAAGTTTCCATAGCCTTTGATCTATGTGTGTTTACAAACACATTGCATAGATTTACATTTATTTGAGGCTTTCTGCTGCAGGTGTGTTTTTAAGGTACTTGTTTACCTGAGCACTTCTAGGTGTGTCACAGACAGCTTGTTTACCTAGGTATTTACATTTCCAAAAGATATAACATTTTATTTTCATGGCCATTTTCAGTTGGCATGCCTTTCATTCACGTGTGTTGAAAAACACATTGCATGAACGGGCTTTTCATACAAGATATAACATTTCATTTTTTCCAGATTTTGTATTCATGGCAGCACTAAAAGTTTCAAGTTTAGCCAACACAACTTTAGTGAGTAGGGAGAATTCACAAGGAACTCCAACTCACCATAGGTAAGTTTTGTCACCAACTCAGAGCCGAGACACAATAAACAGGGAAGCTCATCCAATACAGAGGCTACAGTGGGGAAAAGATCCTCTATGTCACCTGTCAAGTAGTAAGTCAGGGTGATAAACTAAAAGGTAGGCAATGGATGGATGAAGACAATGAATAATAGAGCTAACACTAGCAAGCCAAGGTATGGTGGAATGATCACCTCTATTCTCCCTAAGGAGGGTAAAACCAATGAGTATGAATAGTGAACTTCTAAGTCTGAATAGGGACAATATGATATATATATAATAAGATCAACCAGGTCCACATATCTATACGATCACCAGATCATGACACTAGGTGCTAGGACATGCTATAAGAATAAATATAAAAGCAATATAACCATAACACAATGATATACCTGCTGAGTCATATACCTGAATGCTCATCACCCGAACCATCATCTGTCCTCTGAAACTGCTGTTGTACCTTTGGGCACTACTGACTGCTCTGTACATCGGTCATCTCTCTGAGTGTCCTGAGACTCAGTCATGGCATGGGGAATACAACTGCTGTCCAAAATATGACAATGATCCAATATAGATGCTCATCTCAACATCTCAATGTAAGGGAATTGGCTGAATAGTGTACTGAAATCAGAAAAATAATGTATGGTAGCCCGGCTACTATATATGTGATAACAATAACCTTTGAAGAAATGATGGCTGTCAAGAAAGGCAGAGGATCAGACATGGAGATCGATGATGAAGAAATGATAGAACCAAAGGAGATGAGATCATATCCCCCTCCAGTTCAGAGGGAGTTAGCAGAAAAGGATGAAACCATCGATCCTAGTGATCCAGTTGATATTCCCAAAGATATTGCAGTAGGCAGGAAAAGGCCTAGATGGGCACAATAGGCTTTGTAGGATGCAGAGGCATGAAGCTCCACATGGTGCTTTTAGAGAAAGCAAAAGACCTCAAAGGTTCTCTAGTTATGTAGCATTGATGAGTAACATCATTGACTCAGAACCGACCACTTTCGAAGAAGCATCCAGACACCAAGTTTGGGAGGATGCCATGGTGGAAGAATATCAATCCATCATGAAGAATGACATGTGGGAGGTTGTGCCGAGACCTATGGAGAAGTTAATAGTAACTTCCAAGTGGTTATACAAAATCAAGCATGGAGCAGATGGGAATGTTGAAAAATACAAGGCTAGATTTGTTGTCAGAGGGTTATCTCAGAAAGAGGGAGTCGATTATGATGAAACATTTTCTCTTGTGGCTCGATATATTTCCATTAGATCGATCATTTCTATTGATTCAACTATGGGATGGAAGTTGCATCAGATGGATGTTAAGACAACCTTTCTCAATGGTGTTATTGAGGAAGAAGTATACATTGAGCAACCAGAAGGGTTTATTGTCCACGGAAAGGAGTCTCACGTATGCAGATTGAAAGAGGCATTGTATGGACTCAAGCAAGCACCCCGTGCTTGGTATGGACGAATAGACAGATTCCTGGGGAGCTTGGGATTTACCAAGAGTGATGCAGATCCCTACCTTTACTACAAGGTTGTGGATGATGAGCCACTGATTTTGGTACTATATGTTGATGACTTGTTTCTCACTGGAAATGAGAAACTTATCGTATGGTGTAAGAAGAAACTCGCCTCTAAGTTCGAAATGAAGGATCTTGGATTGATGCATTACTTCTTGGGATTAGAAGTATGGCAGAGGCAGAAGGAGATTTTCCTAGGTCAAGGAAAATACACCATAGATATTCTGAAGAGATTCAGAATGTTGGAATGCAAGTCCATGGCTATTCCGATGGATGCAATTTTGAAGAAGCTAAGAGATTATGCTTCAGATTCAGATTTGATTGATCCTACTGTGTATCGCCAGCTGATTGGGTCCTAGATGTATTTGACGAACAACAGACTAGATATATGTTTTGCTGTGAATGCTCTCAGTTAGTTTATGTGTGAGCCGAGGCAGATTCACTGGATTGCTGCAAAACATGTGCTCAGATACTTGCGTGGCAATGTGGGATATGGCCTAAGATAAGCTTCAGAATGTGACCTGATATTGCAGGGGTTTACAGACTCAGATTGGGCCAGATGTGTTGCAGATAGGAAGAGTACCTCCGGATGTTGCTTCAGTTTGGGTTCTGCAATGATTTCCTGGTGCAGCAGGAAGCAGAATTCAGTAGCACTCAGTACTGCAAAGGCCGAGTATAGGGCTGCTAGTACAACAGCTCGAGAAGCAGTATGGCTTCGTAAACTCCTGGCAGTATTGTTTGGCCAGATTCTAGAGCCAACCATGATTCACTGTGATAACTAGAGCTATGTGCAGATGTCAGTGAATCCTGTATTTCACGACAAGTCGAAGCATATAGAGATTCAATATCACTTCATTCGTGATATGGTGTGGAAAGGTGCGGTTGAGTTACAATATATTCCGACAGATGACCAGACTGCAAACGTTCTCACCAAGCCTCTTTCCAGGATGAAGTTCAAATACTTTCGCGAAAGACTTGGAGTAGAAGAGAACGTGTCCCTCCTAGAGAGGGAGAGATGATATAGAGATGTCTTACCCTGCATTCACCCAGGTGCCTCTACTCGTCCAGGTATGGGAGAAATCCCATCGGCAGATGAGTCAGACAGGCAGTAGATGGTTGGATTCATACAGGTGCCTCTGCTCGTCCAGGTTCTCAGCCAGGTATGGGAGAAATCCCATCGGCAGATGAGACAGATAGGTAGTAGATGGCCATGTGATTGCACAGGTACCTCTACTCGTTCAGGTTCTTAGCCAGGCATGAGAGTACCCCATCGGCAGATGAGACGAACAAGTAGTAGATGGTCGTGCACATCTGCTCATCCAGTTTCTCAGCCAGGTATGGGGAGATCCCATCGGCAGATGAGACGGATAGGTAGCAGATGGTATAACAGTTTGTAAAGTCTATCTCTCGAACATCTAGGTAGGATGGAGAGACTCTCTTGGACTCACCGAAGGACTAGTGGACTTGATGCATGAAGACACTTCTCGAAGGATTGAGACTGTGCTCACTGTTGCCAGCTAAGTTGTACTTAGTTGGACTATCAAGTGAGCGGGCAAAGTTGAACATGTTACATGTTCGTTTTCGATGATTTAATGTCCAGCAGGCCTTTTAAAGGTCCCTTTATTTAATTTTTTCCACATGTCCATGGCCCTGCGGGGTTTGTAATAAAATGTACTAGCATGGTGTTTTGTAAAGGACTTGGTTCCCAAGGACTTTTTGGCTAAGTCAGGTATTCTAAGTTTTTTTTCACCTATTAATTATGTCTTGCATTAGTGCATAACATAATTTTTGGGTTTTTCTCCTGCTCCTCCAAAACTTGAATGCCTGGGGAGGTTAACGGGCCTTAGGGGATTGTTAAAGTCCATGGGTCAATGTATATGAACATGCTAGACATTATTTTGAGTCATATGGACATGTGCTAAGTCCCCCTACGTTTTTTTTAATTTTCAGCGAAGTTTATTTTTTCCGTAAATGGGTCATTTTTTAATGGTTTCATTAAAAAATATTGTAAATGGCATACAAATGTCATCTAGGGGTCTTTTTTTCCTTAGGGGTGCTCGTTTTCTAACTCAGAGCACCCACCTTACCTCTACACCCACTTTCCATAGTCATTGGGTTGTTTATTTTTCACTTATGGAGAAAAAACCCAAAAAACCCAAAAAAGTCATAAAAAATGCAAAAAAGTGAAAGATGACCTAAAAAATTAATTATTTTTTGGAGAGATTTGGGGACTGATTTGGATCAGCACTGCTCAAGGAGTGTTTTAGGCTGATATTTGTGTCATATGGGCAGCACGTTTGGTGGGTATGACTCCCTCTCTATAGCTGGGTGCATTTTCTTAGCATTGGGCGCATTTGGTGAAGTGGGAATGCCCACAATTCATGGAAGTTGCAGCTGAAATAGTGCTGCTGTGTTAGCATGTTTTGTGCTGCAATTTAGCAGCCAAAACATAGGGATGGCAGCCCCTATTCTCTCCACCATCTCCTCCACGAATTCACCCACCCTTCTCTCCTCAACTTGGGCACACTCCCTCCTTGGGTTTTTCTATTTAAGCATGCTCTTTCCTCATTGTTGAGCATGAGAAGGTGGAACCTATGCTCCTATCTTTGTAATACTTCTGCATTTGTTTATGAATAAAAGGCTTTGGAGGCAAATGTCTGTGTGGACTCTCATGGTGTGGGTGATCATGTTCTATTTTAATAGATGAGTTAATCTGTGTCTTTACATGTTTATTCATGCTTGTTTATTGATCAATCACTAGCTTTTGAAGGAGATGTTTATCTTAGTAAGATAAAGATAGCGTAATCTAATGCATTATTTTTACTGTTGGTTATCAAAGAGTGCGTAGAGTTCAATGTCATTTTTGTTTAAATGCTTGAATCTGATTCTCTATTTTAGTCTACACTAGTTGCATTCATCTTGCTTGTGTGAGTTGTCTTTTGTGTCTACAGGTTGCTGATCCGAAGAGTTGGTGGAGCTTGCTTGCATTCATTGGTCTTCGAAATTGATTCAAGGAGAACTAGTCCCATTGATCCCCACGGTGGAGGACTCCATAGCCCAAATTCAAGACGTTTCTTCTTCTTCTCATCAACATAAAAATATTCAAATTTCTCTTGGTTACTTTGGTTTGCATATTTTAGACCTCAATCTTATTTAAATATCATAAGTAGGTCTGATTTTTGTATTAGATCTTAAGTTTATCTTGAAGTAAAATCTTTATCTAGATCTAATTGATGCATGCTTCTTGTTAAAGTGTGTTTTTCCGAATATTATAAGGGTTTAACAAGTAGTTTGTTTTAGTGAACTTCATGTTTATTTGGCTGATTTAAAGAGCTGATAATTTGCAGCCCTCAAAAGCTTGCAAAAATCCCAAGTAAAAAGGTCCCAATGCTTGTTTTACTTGGTTAAATTTCGTCATTTTTAACTAGTTTTAACACTTAGTTTTTTCTGGGTTTTTTAGGAGGTGTTCCAAAGACACTCTTAAAGTGTTTTTGGGCATCTTATACTGACGTTTGCTTGCTGGTTTGCAGCAAAAGACGAACAGGTAGGAGGAGGTGCTGCCGAAATTTCAAGGATCTAGGCAATCCGGAGGACCATTATTGAATTTTTGTTAAACCAGTTAAATTTTTCCTGCAAAATTGTAAGCCACCAAGTCACTTTAAGTAGACTGGGGCACTTCTCTGATCATTGCAAAAGATTATTAAACGAGAACAAGTGGGCTAGCCAGCGCCCACACCCCATCCCCTTAAGGGTGGCCTGTGTCGTCTCTTTTCATGGTGTGATTTTTAGAGTAGTTTTCTTCTTTTATTTTCGGCATTAAATAAAACTAACTAGGGTTAAAATTTAGCTCATTGGTCCGTTCCACTGGCGGGCCACAAGATTCACTTAGGACATAGATTTTTATCATTTTTTTTACAAACTCAAACGCCCCCTTGCTTTCCCGAAGTAGGGTTTTAGAACAAGGGCTTGCCCGAGTACTGCCCTAAAAAGAGACTCTTGGGGTTTTAAAAGATAAAATTTTGGTTCATAATTTTTTAAAAAAAATTTTCAAGGTCTTCTCCCGTATGCTCTGTGGCCAACTTGCAGCTCAGTTTGATCATGTTGGTATGCATCAGAAAGGGGAAGATGACTAGTAATAGGATCTAACACCACCCCAATAAAAAACCTTTTTGTGAAAATCCGGCACAACTTGAGCATTTTGTTGTCGTGAGCAAATTTTTCAGAGGACTTGGGACAAAACTGGGTAGTGACCTTTTGGAAACCGTTAGGCTTGCCGTCATTGGTACAACATCTGAACACCTCCTTGAGACTCCGATCCAGCCTAAGTCTGAGTGAGAAGCCACACTTCAAAATTCCGGACATGTTCCCCGTACCATTGCGTATATTGCGAACCCACCAACCCTAATAAAAAGATCACTACCACATTAAATTTAAAATAAACCAAGAACACTTGCACAACATTTACTTTTTTCAGTTCATGCATCTTTTTTGACTCTATTCAGGCACTGGTTTATATTGTTATATTTCATGTTATTGATGAATGTTGTTTATGATGATAATGTTGAATATTCGCAAATGAAATGTTGATGAATGATGCTTTGCTTTATATGTATAAATGTATGCTGCATTAGCTTGGTTTCAAAAATATTTCTAACTCCTAGATTAGACACCATAGTTTCTTTTCATTTTTAGGGTCCACCCCCCTTGGCTTCGCTAGGAAAGCCTAGACGGAGGAGTCGAGTCCCAAGTGACAGCACTTGACTCTGACTTGCCCCCAAGGCCACACCAGCAGCTTGAAGACTTCTGCTGCGTTTTCCCAGGTGTGGAACCAGGTGGCAACACTCACAACCTTCAGTATGTATAGAGATGATGGAGACAGTATAGATGTACAGATGAAACCCAAATGATCGTGATGCTGATGAAGACCGAAGAATACCTTCCTCGTTGAGAGGGAGTGTTGGAATTTGTGCAACTTTAGAAGATATTGTTATTGTATTTGATTGTACCTCCTAAGGGAGTTGAACTTGATGTAATTAATTATGTAACCCCTTGAAAGAATCAATGTAAACCTTGGGGTGAAAAGAAAACAAAAGAAAAGATTAAAATTAACTTATTAATTGCCCCCAAGAGAAGTCGGCCCAATCAACTAGACAAGTCGGCTCAGTTAGGGTAAAAAAAGCTAGTTTGGCACTTGTATTAATAGAGGTAAAGTTCACCTCATTATTCACTCACTCACGTTACAGAAGTTCACATCACTTGGAGAGAGAAGTTCGCACCTGCAGGAGGAGAAGGCTATTTTGGGGTTTCTATCTTTGGAAAATATTTCCATCTTTTCTCTTTCATTATTGTGCTCTGATCTCGGAATTATTATCTTTATACGAAGGTTGCTGGGTTTTCTCTTGTTTGGGTTTCCCAGGATACACTCTTGTGTTATTGTTTTGTGCTTTGTCTTTCTTCTAGTGAAACTATTTATGCATTTGAATTATTATGCTATGAATGTATGAAAAACTAACAGGAGTAGGTGGCCTTGAGGTTTGTGGGCCTTGTATTGGACACTGACGTCCTCTAGAAGAAGACCCCGCAAAATGATGTCCTCTAGAAACTGAAGAAGGCGGCCAAAACAGATGTCTTGTAGAAGAAGAAAGTAGAGCAGGTATTCCTCTACCACTACCAGTGCTACCAGTGGGTCTATCTCCCTCTAACTCTGCCTGTGGCTCTGACGGTGGCACACTCCTAGTCCTAGACTCAATGTGAAATTGAAAATCCTCTGGAACATCCTCATCTAGAGCCTCTGTATCATGATCGCTGTCATGATCATCCTCTAGCCAATCAAGGGCTGGTTCCATAATAGGCTCCTCACACTCCGCCCTCCATGCAGTAGTGGTGTCAATCCCATCCAATGAAATGGCTTTGACGCCAACTTTTTTCTCAATCAGCTTCACCCACAACCTGATATTGTAGTAGACGTAAACCAAATCATCAAGGTGTTGGGTATACAACCTGTAGGAGGATCATAAATTATAAATTTATAAATTTATAATACATAAATTAGAAGGTAAAGGGGCATAAAATTATAAATTACAATTTAATAATTTATAATGAATTTGAAATTCTCTAACATGTTGCGCTTTTTGGAGTGTATTTTTTGAAATACACTCCAGTTGGGCTCACAACCGGAAGAGCTACATGTTTGGCTAAGCACCCGAATGGCAAGCGTCGGTAGAATAGGTACTTTGGAGTCATAGTTCTCCCACCTAGTATCTACAACAAATTAGAAAAACATAAGAAAACACAATGAAATTTAAAACAAAGAAACATAAATTAAAATTGAAACATGAAACAAGGTGAAGCTTACTTTGCATTATGTTGCTCCTGTCATTAATAGCCATCTCAAACCCAAGTAGTTCTATTGACCTCTTATACACTTCGAACTCTTGGGAAAGCTGTGTACGGTCAGCTGCACTTGGCACCATCCTCTGGACACACTCCTAGAATCCATCCATAACCTCTCCATCAAATCTAAAGCCATAGGAGTAAGAGAAAGTAGGGTTGAGGTATAACCCTACAGCATGAATGGGCCGATGGAGTGTGTGGTTTCATCGTGCATCAATCACCCCCCATATCATTTGTTGTCTCTCCTATCCCCGATCTCCCTTGTCCTCATAATAGGCACTGATGAATTCTTTGGACCTATCCATGGCCCCATACAGGTACCCCATTGCGGGCTTCTCTCCATCAACCAAGCGAAGAACCTTGAACAAAGGTTCAGTGATGGTGCACAAGGGAACGAGCTCGAAAAAGCTCTCTTGGTATGTAACGAGCTCGAATGTGGCTTTCCCCTCTGGTCTAGTGCTAAATGATAAAGCGCGCCACTCAAGTGAAAGGAACATCGCCTCCAAGTCCCACATAGAACTCAAGAGAGATTGAATAGAAGTAAAGCTAGTGGCAAAGCCTGTGATGGTAGGTCACACCAACTATTTGTCACCTGTGAACTGTATCACAAAGCTATGCACTGCTGCATGATTGTATATGAATTTTGTGATGCTCCACACTGAATCAATGATTTATTTGATCCAATCCATCTTTCCTATATCCTCTAAGATCAAATCAAGACAATGGGCGACACAAGGAGTCCAGAACAATGTAGGATACCTAGCCATAAGCGTCCTACCAATAGCCACATAGTTCGCAGTTTTGTTCGTTATGACTTGGACAACATGTTGCAGGCCAATCTCTTGGATGAACTCATCCAACAAGGCACATAGTAAAGCCACATCTTTGACATGTGTAGATGCATCTAGGGATTTCATAAACATAGCCCCCCCTGGGACAATGAACCAAGAAGTTGAGAAGGGCCCTACCCTTCACATGAGTCCAACCATCTAACATCACAGTGCATCCTGTGAACTCTCATGATTCCCGAAGCTCTTGCAACCTGCAAGTGCAATCGGCCTTTTCATTCTGATGGATGGGCCCTCTCAACTCATAAGTGGGGGGCTTATACCCGATCCAACAATAGCAGCCGCTTGACACATGGACACATAAAATGGGTTCTTGGCAAAATTGAATGGAATATCACTCCATAACAGGCATCGACCCACAAGTTTGTCTGCTTCTTCTTTCTACTTTACTTTCACCATGGATCTTAGAGAAGGTTGTCCACCAGCTGTGGATCTTCGCACAAAGAAAGGCGATGTTGCCGAAGGCATCATGGAATGTGTGGAGTGGGTATCTGGATCCGTCCCATTAGCCCCCACTCCCACTACGGACCCAGATCTCTAGCTGCTGCAATCTTTCTCTTTTTGCCAAATCTGGAAAGTAGAATGTCCTCATCTCCAACTCAATGCTTGAGTTTCTCTTGTGCTTCTCTTGTGTGTTTCTCCTTTCAACTTGGCTGCCTTTTATACTATTGGGATGAACCAAAACCCTAATTCCAATGGATGAGATTAGATCTCACTCACTTGAGATCAATTTTTGAGATTCATTTAATTAACTTAATCATTAATGCTAAAAACTGAGGCATTTCTCCAAGTCAACCCCAATGAATCTAAAAACACATTCACTTTAATAATCAATGTTGCAAACATAGTCTCTGCGAAAAAATAGGTAGTGTATAGAAAACATTGTTTTGGAATATCTCGAGAACACATCGACAAACTTAAAAAATACAAAAATATTCATTTTTTTCAAATTTTTAAACATCTAAAGCAACAATAACATCAGATAAACACATTGTGACATGAATATGGAAGGAAAATTGATATATAATATAATAAGATGTCTAGTGATACATCACACATAAAAAATGAAACATGTCCTAAATCTCGAGTCATAAAAAATATAACAAATGTATCTCATGATCATCATCATGACTCATGAGTCATCTACAATGAAATCAAGTAAATAAACTATCGATTCCCTCGACCCCTTTTACGGGCAAAGATAATCGTTGTGGAAATGGTCCGTTTTCTAGAACTAGGAGTAGGTGGCCTTGAGGCTCGTGGGCCTCGTATTGGACTCTGTCGTCCTCTAGAAGAAGACCTCTCAAAATGATGTCCTCTATAAACTCGAGTCAAATCATTGCCTTTCAATCACCCTTTGTTCCACATACTAAACCGTGGCCACTTTTAACTAATTTGATTTTCCAGCTGAAAACCTCTATAAATAATAAAAATGCTCAATATGTCATCATCCACTGCCCGGAAAGCTGAAACAACTGCAATGTGTATAGATGAACTCATAGATGCCAAATCTACTATAACACCATGGATCCACCAACGATATCAACTGATAATAAATCCATCTTCAACAATAATAAAATAAACCTGATAAAAAATAATAAATATGGATCATAGGCGATTTCCACATATTGGAGCATGGAATAATATGGTAAGCATCCATAGACATTAACATACATCATTCGTTACACTATAGTCACAATCCACCTCGGGCCCTGCCCATTGACCAAGTCAACAAGGTTGACCAGGTCAAAACTATAAAAAAATAATAACTGAGCCATCATCTGAAGAACTCTGCATGCATGGAGTACTAATAATAATTTTTTAATTATATTAGTAGCAAACTTGAAGCAATCATCTGAAGAACTCTGCATGCATGGAGTACTAGTAATAATTTTTTAATTATATTAGTAGCAAACTTGAAGCATTATTAATGTATACAATGGTGATCAGAGATGCAAACACAAAATAATGTAGACTAAAAGTGGCACAGTTGCATAGTGATGGTGAAATCACGACCATATACTTGCTTTCACATTCATCCCTCTATACACTCCAAATCACCCCTCACTACCCTTGGGTAAGGTGGATCAATAAAAAGGATTGGTCAAATGGTGTTTGACTTATTTGGACTAACTCAATGATCTCTTAGAGAAAGGGGAAAAAGGGGACACAAATAACATATGCTGGACAAGAAAACACTAGGGAAGGGAGGTGCCTCACAAATGGAATGTCTCCAGTAGACTCTAACAAATATCCTTTCTTGATATTCACTTCAAGATTTCATATAATTACTTGCGTTTCATTGCAAGTCTTTAACTTTCAGTTGGCCTGCATCCTTTAGATATAGCCTTTATGCATAACGATGCATTTTATATTTATTCGTGGAATTTTTTATTTGAAGACCCTTAGAATTTTACATGTGCTGAGAAGCACAACTAACTGTAGCTTTCATCCAGGGTTTGCATTGAATTAGGGCAAGGCTAAGAAACCCTAGGTTATGTTAGCAGTTGACCTAATTAGTACAAAAAAAATGCCAAGGCCCAAAACAAGAGGGATTTTTCCATAGAAATACCTCACCAACAAGACTAAACTAGCATGGATGAAACCGTAAAACACTCTTACCTTGAATACAAAAGCAATGCAAGACAAGAGCTTTAAGATCTTACCACCTTTAATGGAGAAAAGAGAAGAGAACCAAACCCTATGTCCTTCCTTGTTGATTTAGCCTTGAAATATTGAAAAGAAGCCTCAAAAACCAAGAATTATCCTTGAAACCCTAGAAATTGCCAAGAAAGAGAGGTGTGCAGCACTTAAGATCTCATGTACGCAAGTAAGAATAAAATTTTAGTCATATCTGATCCCATTATCTGGGTTACAAATGATAGGAGGGTGCTATATTTATAGGGAACAAGTTTTAGCTCTTCCCTCGTCTAGGCTGACTTATCTAATTTGAGTTTAAAATCATTTTTAGGGTTTGTCACTCACAATCTGGGGATTAAACCTCATACAACATAAAAATAATGATAAATAAGTGATGATAGCTTCAACAAAGTGAAATGTTGAGCTTGGAAGGAGGGCATCTTGCCCCATCTAACCCCAACAGTGTATCTTTTCCCTCAATGCCCTCCTTCTTGCTTGGAATGACCTTGAAAGCTTGCTTTTTGTAGTGGACGATTTCCATTCTTCGACTAGGATGACCAAAGGGAGGAGGTAATACAATAAAATAAGGTCAAAGTGGGTATAATTGAGGTGTGCTAGAGCGGGTATGAAAACCCTTACAAGCGCAATCATTTTTACAAAACATGAAATCATGAATGTGGCTAGGGGCTCCTAAGTCCTGTGTCCTAGTGGAGTCACCCCAAAGTGTACCAATACCTACCTAAGGCATAAATGCTCAAAATGATGAAGAGTTACCACCCATCAACATGTAGTCAGTTGGGCCACAATTCTAGTACACCTTGAAATGAGGACCAAGAGGACCTGCCATGACCGACCGAAGGGTTGGGAGCATCGATAGACCAACACTTTTACATAAAGCAACCCGAACTTGATCTTTTATGATGGAAAAATGACCCCCCTCCTTAACACATCTCGTAAGGTGTGCTATAGAGAATTTGGGGCATAATAGGGTCAATTGTGTTACTCTATAATGGCTAATGTATCCTATATTGTTGTTTCAGAGCTAAGGATGCATCGTGGTGTGGTTATAATTCTTCCTTAGATTAATTATATGACTTTGTGAGTTAGGTGTATCCTTAAGGATTTAAGTAAGTGTGACCCTCATTTCATGTGATTCACAACATTTTACCTAGCCATTTTTCATCCCATGTCATTTCACTGGCCATTTCACCCATTTCGATCATGTCCCCTTTCTCAATTAGATTACCATATGTCATGCTCTAAGGTCTCTATATTGTTCCTATGTATGATTCCTAAGTCAAAGTTAAAAGAGTCAGAGTACTCTAAGGGAAATGGAGCTAAATGATAAATGTGAGCAATGCCCCCTTGAAAAAGCTATTATCCCTATGTCCCAGCATATCTAAGTCAAATTAGAAGAAAGGGACTATCTCAAATAATAATAATAATAATAATAATTGAATAATAAAGGGATCACAAAAATGCACAAGGAAAACGTATCTCAAGAAGAAAAATATTCTCTTCCAAGGCACACATATGGAAGAAAAATCATTAACCCCTAGTTCTTGAATGTTAAGGGGTAGACCTAGCACTCAATCACATTTCTATGATGGTTAATTCACGAACACCTTTCCTAAGCATCACATTCTTTCATCACCTTCACCTTACATAGAAACCTGGCAAATACACTTAGTCTTAGGGGTGCAACATGAAAATCTGGATCAATGATAGTGACTCTATGGTAATTCTAAGGCTATTGGGATAATTAATCAAAAGTGAGTGGGTTCATTAGAAAAGTGCACTTGAAAGCTTTTTTATGTTAATGCTTTGCATATTAGATGGTATTTTTTCTAAGTCATAGCTTATATTGTTTGACACTTGGTTGATTCTTTATAGTTTGACTTGATGTCCCCTCCTAGATGATACACCCCCCTTCTTCATGCACATGTGGAAGGCTTGAGGCCCACATCTCTTCATCATGTTGCCATGTGTGAGAGAGGGCCAACCCTTTTTCATGGTACTTGGATGAGTTGTCATGAGCTTTGATCACTTGAGAAGTTCATTGCACAGTTGGACCATGCTTCTTCACTCTTGGACATAGTTTTTGAGGAGTTTGTTGCATCTTTCTAGAGGAGCATACTAGGGCTACACTGTTGGGAGCGGGGAGCGGGAGCGGGAGCGAAAAGTGAAATTTTCAAAAGCTTCCATTTCGGGAGCGTTTTTTATATAATATATATTTTAATATATTTTGATGCATATAAATTAAAAAAAAAACATGTATTATGCCAAATTAGCTAAAGAAAACATCAAAACATAGATATTCATATAACCATTTAGTACACATTGATATAATATCAATCATCTAGGACATCTCAGAAGATTTTCTGGAATGACATAGCTATGGCAATGACCATTTGCAAGTGATGTATTTAAATCCAATATCAAACTTGCAAAGATATTAAGTTATTGTTAAGATTTACTTTATTAAACAAACTCTATGATTGAATTTTTGTAACAGAAGTTGAATTTTTGTAAGGGAAGTACAAATGTGTAGCTGATGGCATTGACTTTAAGACAATGCTGCATGTATTTGACCCTCATATGTCAATAACATTTTTCTCATATAACCAAACTATATTAATTAGAATTTGATTAAAATTAACATGCAGATGGTTTTCTATTTTATACTTTTATCCCTTCTAAATAGAATATGAACTTTATTGATATTGCAAAGGTGCTTCTGAAAAGGCCCCTTTACCAGTGTACTACCAAATTTTCCTTATTTATTCGTCTAATTTCTATAATGTCATTGTCTGATATATGATGTGAAGGTAAACCCAAGGCTAGGGTTGACAGACAATGGGATAGACCTTTTTGAAACTCCTGTAAAAGTGTTTTTTTTCAAATATACTTCTTATTTTACTCATAAAACAGTTATGTACAAGGAGAACAAAATCTGTACAAGAAAAGATAAGAATATACAGACATTGTAGCAGCTATCTTATTGCAGTTACAACTACAATAAATTATGGATATGGAGTTATCTATTCACTCTTTTCATCTCTAATGAGCAAAAACCCTTCACCCTTGAGTTGGGCAGAAAGCTCATCCATCCACAACCCTTGAAAGGAAGAACAGTGCCACTAGAGTCCTCAAAAACACACTTACAGCACAATTTCCATAAAGAGAACATAACATCAATATGGATACAATGCCACAAGCCTTGATAAGGTGACTGATGAAAGAGTTAGTCCCCAAGAACAGCTGCTCTCCAATGAATGGTACTCTGGATCATTTCAGAGACCTCTGCTGTGCTAATTTCCAACATTGACAAGAAAACCGACACTTCCAAAGAATGCATTTGGCAGCTTCATCTTGGGGCAGAAAATGCATTTATCATCTGTGAAACTACTCTTCGCCAACCTGGGGCACATCAAAGTTTTAAACGGTTTACCATGGGGGGCACATCAAACTGTTTACCACTAAGGGCATAGAATGAAAAAAAAAAAATCAAGGAATCGCTTAGGAAGCGTTTTCGGGAGCGATTTTTTTGCCCAGGACCGCTCAGGAATCGATGAGTAATCGATCTGGAAGCGTAGATTCCGGAGCGATTCCGGATTGATTCCTAAAATTCCAGGGAGCGTTTTTTTCTCCAAGGAAGCGCGAATTATGAAATCGATTCCGGGAGGAATCGCGATTCCGGAATCGATTCCTCATCGATTCCTTCCGGATCGCGAATTGGGATCGATTCGTGGGGGTGCAGAGCAATTCCCAGCACCGTAGTTCTAGGGTGTATGGCTTCTATTGGTCCCTAGAGACAATGGACATCATCATCTACTTGGGTGCCCAATCCTTTGAGACATTTTTCATTATAGTTTGACTTGTCTATGTGGTACATTTCATCTTAAAGGACCCATTCTTGCCACACATGCCACCTTATATTGTTGCCTTGGTTTTGATGAGGGTGACCCTATTATGAGGAGTTTCACACTTATTCATGGATTTTGATGAGGGTGTTAGCTTTAGTGAGTGATTGGTTGGTCAAACCCTAGGGTTTTGGCCTTGCACTTACTCATTTGATCATATCTATTGGAGTGCTCCTTTCTTTTGTCCACTTTGCATATCTATTCATGCTTTTGGATGAGGTTGTTACATCTTTTAGTGGTTGACTCATAGTGGAAAAAATCGACATCGGCAAAAAATTGATGAGCGTCCAGAAAACATCTTCTAGGCAACATCGGCGAAAAAATTGGCAAACCGCGAAAAGCATTAAAAAATGCAAAAATTGTACTTTAATAGGGTCAAAATTTGCTTACCGATTTTTTCCCTTATTTACCGTTTTTTCCCGATTTTTCTCGATTTTTCCCGATTTTTGCCGATTCTTTCCCGATCTTCGTCGATTTTTTCCCGGCTTTTCTAGATTTTTGCCGATTTTTTCTCGATTTTATCCAGGGTCCTATTTTTTCGGGCCGAAAAATTGGCACCCAGAAAAAATCGCGATTTTTCGGAATATCGCCAATTTTTTCCACTATGGGTTGACTTGTCAAAACCCTTGGGTTTTTCACCTAGACTTTATGATTTTGATCACATCCCCTCTAGATCGCTCCAACTATTGGAGACGTGTTTTTCATTGTATTATTCCTTAATAGTGGTGCACCTCGTCACATGGTCAAAACAGTTAAGGTTAAGGAGTTAGGGTTTTGGTATTTTGACTTGTTATCACACAACTTGTAGTTATCTCTAAAGTTATCCTATCCAGGACAGTAGAGGTGTAGACAACTAAAGAGGTGACCCAAGAGATGCCACGGTTCCCAATGCAAGATGGGTGTCATGTTAACCGAGGCACTCTTCACTTTAGGTCAAGCCTAAGCAAGACCAAGGGGGAGGCCCTAGCTTAACCAATGAATGCTAGCAAACTCAATCTAGACCTCCTAGGGAAATGTGATGATGAAAGAGTAGGAGACCAAGATGAAACAAGATCTAGATCTAAGATGAGAAGTGGACCCAAGAAGGTTAGGGCTTGGTTGAAGAGGCTTAGGGAGGTGACAAAAGTTCAACCAAGTGTAAGATAGGGTCACTTATGGATTTGGAATAGTAGATCTAGATAGATCTAATGCCAAAGAAAGTACCCAAGTGGGGCCCACCCTTAAAAAGTGGAAAATGGTCCAAATGGGGCCCACAAGGTCAAAATCAAAGTGAGATGGCACTAGGGGGGTATGCTATAGCATGGATCTATGGATTTGAGACGGAATGAGCAATACGCACATGTGGGATCTAGCAAAAGACCACTAACCCAAGGAGTGCGACTTGCCTCAAGGAGGACTAGTGCCTTAGATGAAGGGGCAAATGGAGTCGGATGTCCACCAAATTATAGATTGGGATTGTTAAGATGATTATTAAGGTGGGTTTTAATTATTAATCCCAGGTGATTGCTAGATCTCCATAGATATGAAAAAATAAAAAATGCAAGGGTTTTAATTTAGGGTTTATATGACCAAATGGAGAAAAGATTGATGTAACTAAATACATACCTTGTAGAACATACCTCAAAAGCTTGTGGCCACTTTGCAAATTGATAACCTTCTCCCTGTGTGTATATTCAAGAGTGAGATCCAAGAGCCCAAATGAAATCGTCCTCCTCCTAAGGTGACCAATTCGCCCTCCTCCTGCAAGACAAGATCAATGAGAAACAAGCCGAGCAAAAGAAAGATGATAATGATGAAAAGATGAAAGAGAAAGCAGCAACTATGTCACTAAGATACAATAATGATACTCCCTGAGACAAAGGCCAATCCAAGGCAAGATATGGGGTTTCCCCACAATAGCCTCCCTCCAAATCGTCCTCTTTTTCACCAAATCGGCCTCCCTGTAGAAAAACGTCCAGGGAACCCTAAGGTCCACAATGCTACATAGGAAAAACGATTGTATATTCAACTTGCAAAAGAATCCATCAAGACAAGAGAAGTAGATCCACAAAATAGTATTTTTATTCCAAGTTTGAAGAGCTCCAAAGGTGCCTTTACAATAGTGGGGTCTTCTCCTTAAATAGGATGAGGAAGACCAAAACCCTAAACCACTTTTGAAATGAGTGGTTGAGATCAAAAGATACAACAATATAATCAATGGCTAAGATGAGCCAATACAACATATGACATGGATCACTCACTAAAGGGATGACGTCATGCCTAAAAAGACCCTAGGGGGGATGATGTCATGGCTCGGGAGACTAATACAAGTGTGTCTCACATAAGATGACTAGGAGCACATGGTGGGGCTAGGAGGTATTATTTCACTTCATTAGCATCACCCCATGGCACAATAATATAACATGAGACTCATTGACATGTCCAAGTACACAAATGATCAAATCCTGTCCCCCCAAATCTGAGAGAAAAATGCATCAAAAGACATCCTGCTGACTGTGTGGACCCCACTGACTGCTGCAAACTGATCTGGAAGGAGTGGGATACACCATAGATGACCTCAAAGCAAACCTCATGCCAAAACCTTGCCTCAATTGCCCAAATCGAATTCTTTTATGGCCTTTTTATTCTATTTTTTAATCCTCCTGAAAACCCTGAAACTGCCCATAACTGATTGTCATGTGCGTGCGCTGTCAAACTGAGTGAGCCATCATGTCCGGAAGGGGGGTAATATGGTAATAACAAGTGGTTGGACCACCCCCTTCCCCTGTAGCGCCCTAGGCAATGACTAGCCTCCAAGGTTCTGGCTGGACAGGCCACATCAGCATGGCCAAACTTGTCAATAGGTGGAAAATTGCTCATAACATGCCTGGGAGTGCCTAAAACTGATAGATAAGTGCCTCAATGGATCCAAAAGACCCAAATCCACTAGAGATGAGTACTCATACACCTCATGATAACCTGTAGGACCATATGTAGGGTCCACCATACCCGGACAGTGTAAAAATATGATGATCTGGAAATAATAATAAACATGACAAACTGCATCAATCATCATCTGAAGTGTGTGCCCATCATATGGAATCATCAAGAAGGTATATAGAAGACCATATATCAATATCATACATAAAGTGGTCCATCTCATCATGTATGCCAAGGTTCACCTTGGTCAAACTGATCAAAATATGACCTTGGCTATAGAAGCCATGCTGCTGCAAGTGCAAGTAGTTAAGACATGCTCTCTAAATCATTTTCATAGCAAGACTCTAGAGTATTAAGCATCATTTCACTAGCAATTAATAAGTAATCGTAGGTTAGTTAAATAATTTACCTTCAAGAAGAATCTCAAGAATATACTTGTTTGTAAACATGATCAAATTGCTAGCAAAGGGTGAAGGATAAAAACACAAGGCTAGGATGGAGGGATGACTTGACTGACTTGACACTGTGATACTTTGGATAGGGGGACATGGTGTTAATACACTTAAGCATGTGTTGGACCAAGAGTACGCAAGGAATGGTGGTGTCTCACAAATGGATGAGTTGTTCGGAGAAGTGCTTATTCAACCTTGACAGAAGTTGTCTACTACTAGAACCGCCATGAACTAGGTATCAGTCTATCCGTAACTTGAGGTTCTAGGGGACACTTAGAACTAGTTGTCCCTTGCTCCATCTCATATCATAACCCGTAGGCTCAATGATGAATAGTTTCACCTAAGGTCAACAGTCTTTAGATTTGGCATATATTTAACCGCTGTTTTTTTAAGACGTTTCATTTCATTACATTTCATGGCCAACAATATTTAGATTTAGCATACATTTATCCATTGCTTTTTAGGCCTACTATGATCCCTTTGGGATTTCACATGTGCTTATAAGCACAACTAATCGCAGCTTGCATCCAGGGTGCATTTACATTTCATAACATTTTGTTAGGAACCTATGTCAACCCTTCTCTTTACTATATTAGTATATTGTTGTTGGACGCATATACTTTGTAAGTCGTCCCATAGTATTTGTTGATCCATAGTTTATATTAGCCCATAGTATTGACCCATAGTATTGGACGCATATGCTTTGTAAGTCGTCCGTAGTATTATATGTCCCATGGTTTTGACTCATAGTATTGGGCATAGACTTAGTATATAAGTGTGTGTTGAGGTCATTGAAGGCACCGTGAAGTTAATTGTATTGAGCTTGCTCAAAGGAGGTTGCCCCCTCGAAGTGGCCCATGATCAATATAAAAGTGATTATGTTCTATTATTTCTGCTATTTCGCATATTCTTATTAATTAATTATTGCAGGTGCATCACATCTGGTATCAGAGCACTTTCTTGGGCTTGCTGGGTGAAATTTCTGCCAAATTTTTTTCGCATCTATTGCAGGTTCGAATTTGGGAATAATCCCTATCCGCTTAACTATGGGAAGTACTGGGGCATAAGCCCTAAAACTCATTGTGAGGAGTACCACAGGAACCCCGAAGTAGCTGGCCCATTGAGAGGACCTGCCAGCAAAAAGGGCAACGACCCCTACCTGATTGACTAGTTCCCACCCATGAGGTAAACCAAGAGCTGTCGTTTGTGGCAAAGCGGTTATCAGTTTTACCTGAGCCATGGAGCGAGGGGTACTGCCCCAATACGCAAGCCGTCAGACAGCATTGGTGGCCGAGTGAAATCCCTGAACTGTTAGGAAGCCGCACATACCTGGGGTCCATATCTATTTTCAGTTGAACTGTTGCCGATCACTTCCGCTCCAGATCCAGCCGTTTCAGATCTATTGTGAAAGTCGTTCCAGATCCAGTCGCCGTTTCAGATCCAGACGTTTTTTATCCCTTCTGCGCCGTTGCAGATCCATCTGTTGCGGATCCCTTCCACGCCGCTGTTGCCGATCCATTTCTAAAAAAAAAAAAGAAAAAAGAAGAAAGAGTATAAAATTCAGTTTTTTCTCTATATCTTACTTGTTTTCACTCTGTTTCCCTTGAAATTTTCGGGGAACCCCTGTCATTCCATTCTGCATCTTTTCTTCCTGAGGACCCTATCCCCAATTCCCCTTCCCAAAGCCCGAAATCCCACATTTGTCTATTTTTAGGGTTTTCCATAACTTCCTCAGATTTCACCCAATCACTTTAAAATTTTACCACAGAATTCCTTTCTGAATTCTGCTTTTTTGTCCCTCTCTGCCAAATTTTCTCATTCTATCACCCCGCTTCTGAAATCCCCCTTTTTGCTTTCTTGTCCTTTCGACAGTGTCTAAAATCTAGTCAAACCCCAATTACCCATCAGATTGTTTTTCCAATCCAAATTTCCCTTTACTAAATCAACTTTTGTTTGTGTTTTTCTACCCATTCCACAAAAAAAAAAAAAAAAACATGCTTATGGTTGTCACCCGTGCAGGAGCAAACACCATGGAGGAAGCACTTGCAGCCATCCAAACCAAACTCCAAGATCTGGATGAAAAATTTCTCAGCCTCCATCTTCAGCATTCAACCATGAACAATAACCGACAGCCAAAATCTTTTGCAGCCACCGAGTTCTCTTCTTCCAACAATTTTCGTGGACCGAAGCTTGATTTTCCTCGCTTCAATGGTACTGATTTGACTGGATGGATATACCGAGCATAACAATATTTCATTCTACATAATACTTTTGATGTCCAGAAAGTTCTACTTTCATCCTTTCATTTGGAACAAGAAGCCCTTCAATGGTACCGTTGGTACATCAAAGCTCATCCCGAGCCAAACTGGACAGATTTTTGCCTACTCATTTTGCCACGATTTGGTCCTAGTGTTTTTGATGATTTCACAGGAGCACTCACTAAACTTCACCAAATTGGCACAGTGAGAGAGTATGAAACATAATTTCAGAAATTGGCCAATCACACAGAAGGATTGTCTGATGAATTCTACAGGAGTTGTTTTATCAGTGCTCTCAAGAATGAAATCCGCTCAGAGGTTAAATTGTTTTGTCCCAACACAATGATGGAAGTCCTAGGGTTGGCTAAACTGGCCGAGGACAAGATTGCAGCTCAACAACGCTCCAAACCCACCTTTGTTCCCTTCAGAAATATGGGTTCCCAACGACCTCCCATCACGCCTTCTCCTCAACCAACTCCTATCAAGCATTTGTCTGAAATAGAAATGCAGGCACGCCGAGAAAAAGGGCTTTGCTATAATTGTGATGAGAAATTCACTCGGGGACATAGATGTGTTCAGCAAAAGCTCTATCTCTTGGATGTGGATTCTCCGCCTGCCTTAGAACTTGGTGAAGAAGCTACAGATACAGTAGATGATCAGGTCGACATTCAACACCTGCCTGTTGACACCCCATCTCAGGACGACCCACCCGAGATCTCTCTCCATGCTGTAACCGGTGTCACCACCCCACAAACAATGTGGGCCAGGGGATACTTCAAGAAGCTCCCTCTTACCATACTCATTGATTCTGGTAGCACTCATAACTTCATTGACCCTCGGATTGCCAAACAGGCTGATTGTTTTGTCCATCCTTGCTCCAACTTTGAAGTCATGGTTGCCAATGGGGGCACCTTACCTTGCAAGGGGAAGTGTCACAATGTGTGTATCTCTATGGAAGATTATAACCTACGCTCTGACATGTTTGCCTTGTCCTTAGGCGGATGTGATGTGGTTTTGGGCGTTTAATGGTTACACACGCTTGGCCCCATCTTATGGGATTTTGCTGAACTTTGGATGCAGTTTAAAGTCAACGGGGCACAACACAAATTTATGGGCTTACAACCAGGGTCTCTCTGCATCATCAGTTCACATCGCCTGGAAAAAATTCTTAAGAAGAATTCACATGGTGTCATCGCTCAGCTCAATTCCATTTAGATGCACCCATCAACAGTCTCCACTACTTCCTTGGATAGATATGCAGGTATCTTTGCTGAACCAATGCGCTTGCTGCCTTCACAAGACCTTTCCGGTAAGAATTTAGCCACATCTACCTCTCAGCAAGAAATGATGGCTATTTTGCATGCAGTACAGAAGTGGCAGCCATACCTATTAGGGAATTATTTCTGCATCAAGATTGATCTCCCGAGTCTGGAAAATTTTCTGGAACAATGGGTCTCCTCCCCAACACACCTGAAATGGGTTATCCAACTCATGGGTTATCCCTATGTGATCACTTACAAGAAGGGTAAGGACAATATGGTGGAAGATGCTCCTTCTTGCACAATTGATGACCCAGTTTCTCTTATAGCTCTTTCTCTGCTTGTTCCAAATTGGTTGCAATATTATCAATAGGGCTCTCTCTTCTATGAACTCCATGCTTCTTCATCAACAGGGCACTCTGGGTTCTGCAACATGTATGACCAAGAACAATGTAACTTCTTTTGGCAGGGACTAAAAATGACAATTCAACAGATGGTGGCTGGCGATGATATTTTCCAAGTCAACAAGGGTGAAACGAAACTCCTTTCGGGATTGCTCAAACCCTTGCCCATCCCTACATAGCTTTGGCCAACTATTTCTATGGATTTCCTAGCAGCGCTCTGGTGGTACAATACCACATCTCACAGGACACCATATGAAGCAGTTTATGGAAAAACACTGCCAGTTCTTCTTCCATACACCCTTATCAGCTCCCCAGTTCAGGCAATTGACTCGGTTCTTCGAAACCGCGATCAGATTCTTCTCATTCTGCAGGACAATCTTCACATGGCCAAAATTCGCCTAAATCAACAAGTCGATCAGCACCGTTCTGAGCACATTTTCCACGCAGCTGACATGGTTCTTCTTCATCTACAGCCTTCCAGGCAATCCTCCTTGACACTCCAAAGGCGCCAGTGGCCTGAAATGTAACCCGAGGATGCTACCGGAGAACCACTCCTTCAGCTTCTGCAGCAATTTCTCCAACCAAAGCTTTGAGGACAAAGCTTTTTCCAAGGGAGAGGGGATGTTAGGAACCTATGTCAACCCTTCTCTTTACTATGTTAGTATATTGTTGTTGGACGCATATGCTTTGTAAGTCGTCCCGTAGTATTTGTTGATCCGTAGTTTATATTAGCCCATAGTATTGACCCATAGTATTGGATGCATATGCTTTGTAAGTCGTCCCGTAGTATTATATGTCCCATGGTTTTGACTCATAGTATTGGGCATAGACTTAGTATATAAGTGTGTGTTGAGGTCATTGAAGGCACTGTGAAGTTAATTGTATTGAGCTTGCTCAAAGGAGGTTGCCCCCTCGAAGTGGCCCGTGATCAATATAAAAGTGATTCTATTCTATTATTTCCGCTATTTCGCATATTCTTATTAATTAATTGTTGCAGGTGCATCACACATTTGAATTTCACTTCAATTCCATAGCCCTTTTCATTGGGCTGCACAAGATATACATTAATTTCCATATGTAATACAACTTTGCTTTAGGTTTTAGCCAACACAACTCAAGCAACTAGGGGGACTTCCGCAAATCTAAACCACACATCGGGGCAACCGACTAGAATGATAAAGGCATAAAATCCAACTCACCAAAGGCAAGTTTTGTTGCCAACTCAGAGCCGAGACACAATATAAACATGGATGCAACTTCAACATAGAGGGAGAAGCGGGAAAGATCCTCCATATCACAGGTCAAGGTGTAAGTCAGGGTGAAGATCAATATATGGGAAATGACAAATGGATGGATGGAGACAAGTGAAGATGGTGCCTAAGCTAGCAGGTCAGCAGACACTAAATGATCATGTTCACTTTCATATGAAGGTAAAGACCAACAGGTATACAACAAGAGTTTCCAAATGTCAATAATACAACCAATACATATAATCTATAACCAATTTTATTTCGATTTTAATACATTGCCAGATCATAAATACTTTATACCAAGTCAATGCTATCAAAATGACCTAAACAACAAGGTAATAACATCAATGCACATCATATATACTGGGTCAACAATCAACATCTGTAATTTGAACCAACTATAACCACTGAGAACACTGTATCTGAAATACTGAAGAACTGCACTGCAACTGTGTGGAATAAAAGGCCATATTGGTCATCAAATCTGAGGTCTCAAGGCTCAGCCTTGGCATAAGGTCTACTAGATGTCTGATACAAAAATGCTCTGATGTGTGAGTGATCATAAATAATGCTGCGTATCATAGCTAATCTCATTGAAAAAGTGTAAAGGAAAAGCTATGAAAAGTGTAGATATCTGCTCTACTCACATGGTAGCCCAACTACTATGTGTGTGATAACATGACCATGTCATGAAGATATTGTATTATTTCCTCTTGAGAGGTTAGTTAGTCTCATCCTATTTAAGAGACACTCCCTCATTGTATTTTTTGCTAGAACTTCGAGAATAAAAGATTTTTGCTACTCTTGTCTATTTTCTTGTGTGAGTATATTTGGGTAATTGTTGGGCTAAATAATTACTTTAGTAATTAAAGAGTTTAAACATTAATTATCAACTTGAGGTCCAAATGCTTGCGAGATGTCGTGCACTGTGTTGCTGCCGGATTACACACCGTCTTTGTCGCAGCAGAAATCTATGCTGCTGCTCGGTGTGCCCTTGGTGGCAAGTCTCGAGTCAAGTATGTCACTTGGTTCTTGACTCCTCCGTTTAGGCAAAATTCCCAACGAAAGCCAAGGGGGGTAGTCCCTATGGAAAGTTACTAAGGTTGTTAGGGTCTTCCAGTTAAGTGATGGGTTGTTTATTAATGTTTTTGGGATTTTTTTGATTAAAGGTTCAAGATGTAATTGCAACAATAGTTAAGAAAGCTTTCACCAGCATAAGTTCAGATAAATCACTGTGAATTATAAAGATGCACAAATACTTGATATTGACAAAAAACAAATGAATAGTGCAAGGACCAGTGCCTTATGGAGTCAAACACAGTGTGAAATTTGTAAATGCTGGAAAAGTAAAATGTTGTGCAATTGTCTCTTGGTTGATTTTAAATTATTAAAATGAATCTTGATTAGGGGAAAGAAGGGAAACTCTCGAGATACCGTAAAGGTACAGAGAGGAATGTCCGGAAATCTAGAGACTGGTGCTTCCGTACAAGGACATGTTGGACTGTCAATACCCTGAGCGCGTGTTCAACACTACACCAAGAAGGATGTCGTCTAACGGTACCCCAAGGTCAGAGTACAACTACCCAGCATCCCCAGGCAGAACTTCCCCACCAAAAACTAGTTTCAAAGTGCCGGATTTTCACTATCTTGTGGGTAGTTAATTTTATTAGGTGACTGATTAAGTTAAATGTGACAATTAAAAAGTGCTTCCAACTGCTTTTTGGTATCTCACTCTTTCGAAAAATTTTCTAGGTATAGAAAGTTTCAAATCTAGCTTAGATCTAATGCAAAATAGACTTTTTAAGAGCTTAGATCTAATCTAGCATGTGATTTCTAAGTATATTGATCTGAAAATAATTGCAAGAAAAGTATGGATCTACAACTCAAATACATAGAAAATAGCAAAAAAGGGAAAGAGAAGAATGTTGTTTTAAATTTGAAGTTGATGGATGAACTCTTCAAGCCCAAGCTTGATCTTTGTGAAGCCTTGGAAAATCCCTGAAATACAATATTAGTTTGTGTTGAAGAGGAGAGAAGAGAAGAGCTAGTTCCAAGCCCTCTTCAAGCTTGTGATCTGCAAAAACCTTGAACAAACCCTTGCATACAAATGAGTAAAATCTAGTGTGCTTGGTAAAGAAAAATTTGAAGAGCCTAAATACAAAGTATAGTTGGCTACTTCTAGTCTTTCAAATAAGCAAGTTACAAACGAAATGCTTATTCTGTAAATCAATCAGGCTAGATCTACAATCATATATAAACAAAAGAAGAATATACTAGAGCAATATCACCTCAAATACTTGCATGCATCCAAGAAATGTACACCCATGGACCTCCAAAGCCTTTTTCTTGCATTAAAAATATATCACTAGTACAATGAGTAGAGGTTTCTTGCATCCATAGGAATAATGGAGCAAGAGCCTTGCTTAAATAGAAGCTCCAAAAGCAAATTCGAATTGGTGAGAGAGGGGACAATTTACGGTTTGGAATGACAAGGGGTAGATCACATCCCATTGATGTAGAGGAGGAGGGGGGTTCTATTAAGTGAGTATGCAGCCACCTCACTAGGGTGCCTACCATAGGAGCATTGGAAGCTCCATCATCCATCCACGAAATGCCACCTCATGGAAATGTCTCCCTCATGAGGGAGGGCGCAAATCCCAATGAGGGACACCTCATGGCTCTCAAATTAATGCCCAATCTCTCTAAAAATTGGTTGGTATCTCATCTTAATGACTATGTCAAGTCATTCCATCCAACTCACCAGACCACCTACCTTTTCTGTAGGAGTTTGGATTTTCTCCAAATCCATTATTTTTGAATTAAAAAAATACTTTTTTAATATTTTGGAGAGAAATTGACTAAGTGAATATTATTCACTCAATACTTAGGAAAAGTTGGTTTAGGGGTTTTATGGGTGCTCTGGGTTAGAAAACGAGCACCCTCGTGTCCAATTTCACCTCCTAACCCATCTTTTATCACTTTTCTCATTTTTTAATTAAATTATTAAAAAATCTCATAAACTGAGAAAAATTATTTTTCTCGGAATGACTCAAAAATCCTAGAGGACCTAGTGCATGTCCATATGACTCAATACTGATGGCTAGCATGTTACAAAAATACATTCCAGTAGGTTTTAATAACCCCTTAAAATTCGTCATCATGGAGACACTCCAGCTTTTTGGAGGTGTGAGTGAAAAACTCGGGGATTATGCGTCACTTTTCAGTAAACGCATAATCCCTAAAGAAAAAACATTCTAGAGTATTCCCCTGATAACAAACGATAAGGAAGGCCAAACCTTTCATAAAAAACACTCATGCTAGACCAACTTATTACAAAATCCCCGTAGGGTTTGGACATGCAAAAATTACAAAGGGCCAAATTTTTTTGGCTTGATGGATCTCGGAACACTGGTGATGAACATTGAAAATGTTCACAACTTCAACGGTTCACTCGGAATCCACTAAGTGCAATTTAGTGGATAACAAACTGTATATGCAGGCTATAGTTTCATATCTTGCATTGATTTATCTGAATTCAAATTGACTAAGAAACATCCCTTAGTATTTTCTTAATAGGCTTTGTTGCCGTCGGATCGCTCACCTGGTTAACACAGCATAAATTTTGCTACTGTTGAGTGCACCCTTGGGGGCAAGTCTCGGGTGAAGGCTGTCACCTGATCTTGAATCCTCCGTTTAGGAAAACTCCTAACCATAGCCAAGGGGGGTAGTCCCTATGGAATGTTTCTAAGGTTAATAGAAAGTTAATTAAAGATTGATTTTAGGAGTTTTTTAAGGGGTATGATTAAACTGTCCAAGTTTGTCGCAAAAGACTTGAGAAAATGCTTTCAATAGCAAAAAATAAACAACCACCACCAGCGTAAAGAAGGATTAAGCAACAATTTACTGATATTGATATTAAGCAAATATAAAATTTGTTGTTGCGGGAGACCAGTGCCAATGGAGTCAATATATATAATAGCTGCTATTGAAAAGGAAAATTTTGCAAGTGTATCTTGGTTGGTTTTAAATTATTAAAGATTTGATTTTTGTTACGGGAAAAAGGGAAACTGCAGATATACCGTGAGGTACAAGAAGCAATGTCCGTAAATTAAGTGAAGGTTGTTAGACACACTGCTCACTGAGAGGGGGGGTGAATCAGTAAGCCTACTCCTAATCCAATTTTCAACTTCAATCAAACCTTATTCCTTCATTCAGACATTTACTTTTATCATATTCATCAATAATCTACATGATTAGTCATTCATCAAAAGAAGACACATAATCAACAACACATTGCACAAGAGACAAGATATGATTTTGTAATCTTTAGTATTTGGTTCAACGGCTACAACCGTGAGGCAATTCAACACCAACTGAAATACAAGAGCACCAACTCTTACTCCAAGACACTGCTTGGTCTTTTCTTAGATCCTACTAAGAAAATGATTACAAGTCCCTTCTTGTAACATATACGTATATTTCATCATAAGACCTTGCTTGTAAGTAAACATACATTTATCGAATTATACTTCACATTACATCATTGCAACTCTGTCCAACAACCCAACATACAGCCTGTGATTTGTCATATCTTATTTTTAGCCCTAACTCATCAAACTGTTCAGCATCTTCAGCATGTTCACAATAATCAAATCTTTGTCCACATCATCCTGATAATCATTGACTGTCATACCCCAGGTAGGCTTACTGTTCATATATCACTATTAACTGTATATTGCAATTCTGTCCATTTGCACATCATGTCTCAGCAATTTGTCAAACGAAAAATAAGAGATAAACTTAAAGTGTCATGCTTTATGCATCATATCATAAAGGTGTCAATCAAGATCATCATCAACAATCATCATTCAGCATCATCACAACTATATTCTTCACCACTGTACATGCACTGCATTTTTCACCACTGTATACATACTCAACATGCACTTCAAACTGTCCAGCATATCTACCAGCTGTCCTAAAATTAGTTTCCTGTAGCATCATGTCTCTGTAAGCACCATCACCATGTAAGCATTATATCAAAATATCCAGTATTAAAAACATTCTCAGCATCATCAGCAAAATGTTCACTGTCTTCATCAATCTGCTAACCATCTTCATAAATCAGTCAACCCAGAAAACAAAAGATAAAATGATATTTCATTGCTGTTGTTACTGCTGCTCCTCTGCTCCTCTGAACCATACAAATTCCCCACTCCAACTCAGATTTCCTTCTCTACTGCGGCGGCTGCCCCAAAACAAAGAAGAAAACAAAAATAAAAATCTTCTCCATTGTAGCTGCTGCTACAGTACCCGAAATTTCCACAGTGAGCAGCCCGAAAATCAGAGGTCTCACCACCAAATTCCACACACTGAAATGAGAACGTGAGGCCCTATTTATATGAATTTTTTAACACATTTTCCTGGGCCGACCTGTCTTAAAAAATAATTTTTTATTTTCACCTTGTAATTTTATTTGGAGCCGACTTGTTATTTTTGTTCACTTTTAATTTTATTTCTTTTTGGCTGGGCCGACCTGTCAAAAGTCAAATAATTCAAACAATATTCTTCTCATTGTTCCGATTAAATATATTATATATTTATTGTTATCTTTAGTCTCCTTGGCCACATCATCATTGTGAGTATTTTATGCCATGTTATATGGTCTTACACTCTTCCAGCATATGCCCGTAGAATTCATCAAGGAATGCCCGCAAATGTTATTTTACTTGTCCATGTATTGCCCCATATCATGCCCGCAATAGACCATCAACCATGCCCATATGGCTTCCTCATTTATGCCCACACTACCTTCGGATTATGCCCGCAGGTAGCCTCTCCAGTGACTTATAGGATGCCCGCAAGAGGGCTTAAACTATGCCCGCACAACACTTCAGAAATGCCCGCATATGTGCTCAAACCTATGCCCGCAGGGACAACAAGAAATGCTCGCAAGGGTCTTTTTTTTGCAACCTGAGATGCCCGCAGCTGTCATCCAGGATGCCCGCAATACTTCATCAATTAAGGCCACATACTTCTCCTTGTCCAATGCCCACATGACCTCTGGATTATGCCTGCAGATGATCATCTAAATATGCCCGCATGAGGCTCTTTTCATGCATACAAGTGTGCCATCTAGTGTCCATTTGCCAATGTCCACTTGCCATTTTTACGAAGTCCTTCATTTATTGAGCTTGCCATGTTTGTCTTGTTAATTTTTCATCAAGTTAAGGTTATATGCAGAAGAATAACAATTCAATATATTTTAATGCACAAAATACATTTAACAAACAATTACAAAATTGAATATGAAATAGTGCAGTAGTAATTTCTAACATAACATAATTTTCATCTCTTTCAACTTCACGCCTTTAACACTATCAGATAGGTCACTGTGTTAAAGTAATCTTTAGTAATATGTAATAAACAAATTGATCATATAACAGTAAAAGAGATATAGTTGGAGATACTTACCTGGGTGTGAAACCCTTGCTGTAGAAATACTCAGAAGAGTTACTTTCATAAGAGACTGTGCCTCAGAGAGGCCAGTCTACTCTAGGAACCAGCTGACCCTACTAGAGGGTATGTACAAACCAGAGAGAGAGAGAGAGATGTCTGGTGTTGAGATGGTCAAAGATAGTCAAACACAGTGGCAGTACCAAACAAGACTCTGTACAATAGGTGTCCAATAGATAAAATCACAGGAGGTCTGAACCCTAGATGAAGCTTGAACCCCAAGCAGAAAAAGATCTCAAGCCAGTGGCACAAGAGATCAGACTGCAGTTAAACTTCAACACATAAAACAGACCCTAAATAGGTCTCAGCATGAACAAGGTCTGATCACAAAAGATCTGTCCTGAAAAGATCATAACACAAGAGATCTAGCCACCAGGACTCACGGCCTTCACACTGTAGGGTAGAACAGACCATACACGCCTCACGGCCACCACAAATATGCACCAGCCGACAGATCAAGCTGTACTGAGCTCACGGCCCTTACAAACCAGATAGCAGTAGGCAAATAGGACCCCAGGGAGACCATAACAGGCAGAACTAACCCACTATTCAATAGATCAGGGTTCACAAGCTCATGGTCTAACAAATACAGCAAAACGGACTCCAATCATCATCAACAAGCAAAAAAACGGATCTCAGACAGGGCTGCAACAGAAGGCTGAAACTTGTCACAAGGAACATAATGGATCTCTACAGGATCATGGCTAGGGCAGCAGCAACAAAGATCTCCACGTTAACATTCAACTAAAAAATCAGATCTGAAGTGTGGGGTAAACTTCAGCAGGTGGGCAGCCTTAAAAACATGTGAGCAAGCAGCAAAGAATGTCCTCAATACCCTTGACGTCAAGCAGTGCAGAAAATAGAGCTGAGATGTGAAAATAAAAATGGCTTAACAGATGAGGAACAATAGACTTCTATTTATAGAGTTGTGAGATCCATAAAATAATCTTTTAAATTAGGATTCCATAGAATTAGGAAGGTTATAAAAATAATAAAATAGTATTTCATTAAATTAGGGAAAGGCCACCTTAAAAATAAAGTAAAAGATAAAAAAATTAAAATAAATAAAAGATAAAAATAAAATAAATAAAAGATAAAAATAAAAAATAAAAGATAAAAAAAAGAATAAAAATAAAACAATGGTCATAAATGAAGAGTAGGGTATAATGTCCCAAAAATAAATAACATAGGTGTGGGTACAAGACCCATGACCCTTAGAACCAAGGGTATGCTCCAAATGTGGGCAAACAACCATAGTACTCTATAAGACCAAAACATCAACAAGGTGGTATAAATTAATAAAATAAAAAATATCTCAAGGTGAGTAAATGACCCCATTAACCACAAGTCAAAGACAAGGTGTCACAAGACCAATAATAACTCAACCAAGGTGGGGAAGGTACAACCAGTCTTTTCTCTCTCAAATGTACAAACGTTCCATATAACCTGAAAGTTCATCATCACTCTATAAGGAAGGGTTCACATGGATGATGTGATCATGTGGTCCTCTATACCAAAGTTACAAATATCGTGTCGGCGAATATGTCGCCGAGGGTCCAAAAAGAAATTATCGGATTTATCGGCGAAAATGTCGACAAACATCGGCAATATATCGGCAAACTTAAAAAAATACAAAAATATTCTTTTTTTTTCAATTTTCTAAACATCTAAAGCAACAAGAACATCAAATAAACACATTGCCACATGCATATGGAAAGAAAACTGATATATAAGATGTATAAGACGTATTGCTAGACATCACACATCAAAAATGAATCGTGTCCTTCATTTTTTTTCAATTTTCTAAACATCTAAAGCAACAAGAACATCAAATAAAGTTTAAACACATTGCCACATGCATATGGAAAGAAAACTGATATATAAGATGCATAAATAATAAGACGTGTCGCTAGAGTCTAGACATCACACATCAAAAATGAATCGTGTCCAGGATCTTGAGTCCCCGACTCATAAATCACCAAAAAAATACAATCAATGTATCTCATAGAGTCAACTGTCATATGCAATGAAATAAACTAAATAAAGTAAACTATGGATTCCCTCTACCCCTTCTACGGGTAAAGGTAATCGCTCTAGTAATAGCTCTGCCTCTAGAGCTAGAAAGCCTAGGTGCTCGTGGGGGTCGTCGTGGACTATGGCGTCCTCTGCCTCTAGAAGTGCCTGGTCTCGGATGTAATATAGAAGAACTAGAAGACTGATAAGGTACTACTACGTCACGCTCATCAAGTCCTCTACCACTGCTACTGCTACCACTGCCCCTATATCTGGGTCCCTCTAGCTGAGACGGTGGTCGTGACACCAGTGGCCGTGAAACCGATGGCTGTGCAACTGGACAGTCTACTGGTGGCTCTGCTACTGGTGGCTCCGGTGGTGGCACACTCGCAAAGCCAAACCCCTCATCCTCCCATATCTCACTCTAGGGATCCTGTGTATCATGATCATCCTCTAACCAATCAGGGGCTGCCTCCATAACAGGTTCCTCAATCTCCACTCTCCACGCAGTAGTGGTGTCAATGTCATCCAATGAAATGGCCTCCACATCAGGTTTTTTCTGAAGCTGCTTCACCCACAACCTGAGATTGTAGGAGACGTACACTAGATCATTCAGGCGTTGGGTATCCAACCTGTATGAGGACAATGAATTTATTAAATTAGAATCTAGAATACATAAATTATAATTACCCACGAGACATAAATTACAATAGATAATGAATTTCGAATTTAATTTCAAATTTTCTAACCTGTTGCGCTTCTTGGTGTGTATTTTTTCAAATACACTCCAGTTGCGCTCACAACCAGAAGAGCTGCATGTCTGGCTAAGGATTCGAACAGCAAGACTTTGGAGATGTGGTACTCGTGCGCCATAGGTTTCCCACCAATGATCTACAATGAATTGGAGAAAGTTAGAAACATAAGAGAAGACATTGAAAATTTAAAATTTAAAACAAAGAAATAAATAAATTGAATTTTTTTCATTCTTGAAAGTTGAACTTGAAACAAGGTGAAGCTTACTTGGCATTTTGTTATTCATGTCCCTGATAGCCAAAGCAAACCCAAATGTTCCCATGTCCCTCTTATAGATTTCCAACTCTTTGGAAATCTCTGAACGATCATCTTCACTTGGCACCATCCTCTCGACACATTCCAAGAACCCATCCACTACCTCTCCATCAAACCGGAAGCCACATGAGTAAGAGAATGCGGGGTTGAGGAATAGTCCTGCAGCATGAATGGGGTGATGAAGTGTGTTGTTCCATCGCTGATCAATCACCGCCCATATCAATTGTTGCTTCGCTTGCCCATCCTCTCCCCTGTCCTCACATTAGGCACGAATGGCCTCTTTGGCCCTATCCATGGCCTCATATAGGTAGCCCATTGCGGGCTTGTCTCCATCCACCAAGCGAAGAACCCTTACCAAAGGTTCACAGATGGCACACACTTCCTTCACCCCATCCCAGAAGCTCTCTTGGTATGACACTAGTCTGGATATGGCAAGTCCCTCCGCTTTAGTGCTAATCGATAAAGCACGCCACTCAGCTGAAAGGAACATAGTCTGCAAGTCCCACTTAGAAGTATGGAGAGACTGGATAGAGATGAAACAAGTGGCAAAGCGAGTGATGGCGGGACGAACCAACTCCCTGTCATGAGTAAACTGCCTCATCAAGCTAAGCACAGAAGCATGATTTTATATGAATTTGGTGATGCTTCTTGCTGGATCAATGACATCCCTGATAAACTAAATCTTTCCCATATCCTCTAAGATCAAGTCGATACAGTGTGCAGCACAAGGGGTCCAAAACAAAGAAGGATACATGTCCCTAAGCATCCTGCCAGCTGCCACATAATTCGCAGCATTGTCTGTTATAACTTGGACAACATGCTGCGGTCCTACCTCCTGGATGAACCCATCCAACAACTCACATAGTAATGTTGCATCTTTGATATGTGCAGATGCATCCACAGATTTTATAAACATTATGCCCCTGGGACAATGAACCAAGAAATTGAGAATGGTCCTACCCTTCGTATCGGTCCAACCATCTGACATCACTGTGCATCTCGTGAACTCCCATGAACCTTGAAGCTCCTCCAACCTAGTAGTGCAATCAACCTTTTCATTATCAAGAAGGGGCCCTCTCAGCTCCTCATAAGTGGGGGGCTTATACCCCGGCCCAACAGTAGCAACGGCATCAAACATAGGAATGTAGAATGGGTTCCTCGCAAAGTGGAATGGTATATCACTCCATAAAAGGCACCGACTCACAAGTTTGTCTGCTTCCTTTTTCTCATTTATCTTAACATTGACTTTATACCTGGTTGGGAACCAAGCCCGGATCTCTGAACATGGTAATTAGATGTTGATGAAGGCATGGCGGAAGATGAGGAAAAGGTCTCACTCCCCACTCCCCCTAAAGTGTGTCCGGTTGTCCCGGATCCTAATGACACTCTCATTCCAAGTTCCTACCTAAGAGCTTCCCTTTCATCTTTCTTCTTGCCAATACTTTCAATTGCGAGTTTCCCCCTATGAATAATTTCAAGTGTGGAGTTTTTGCAAATATCCACCTCATGCCCTAAAAGTTGTGCGAGGTGGTATTTGAGCCTACTTATCCCCCCCGTCATCTCCTTGCCACACAAATTGCATTTTAGCTTTTGGCAATTTTGTGGATCAAGAGGCTCTGCGTAGTCCCAAAATGGATCCAAAATCTTCGGCATGTTTGTTGAAAGTTGAAAGTTGAAGCTTTGAACCTGCAGGTTGCAGCCTGCAACATAAAAAAAAAAACCGTTTTTTTAGCTTACTTTTATAATTTTATTGCAAAAAAATTAAAAATAACAAATCATACAAACAAAAAAATTAATTTACATTTTAATTGTAAACTGTGTAAAGTTGTAAACTGTTAACAAATTAAAATGTTAATTAAAATAGATTGGGTATAGCCTCCCTGGTTCTAGTTAATATACCGCTACTAGGAGCTAAAATGAATTAAATTATTAATATAACTGATAGTTAAAATGGATGTATGCATCCACAGAAGTTAAACCTAAAGGCAAAAAAAATGATTCATACAAAACAGTTGACTTGTTTATAAACAAAAATGATGCTGCAAAAGAATGAAATATGATACTGTGAACAACGTTCAACTCATGATATCAGTATTGGTACTTTAGAACAGTGAAGATGGATGATCAAAACATTATGAACAACAAATCTCAACCATCGACTTAAATACGATTCCCACCTGCCATAAAACTTAACATCAATCCACTCACTCTCAGATAAATAATAGCCTCATGGCAAGCTACTATGCGAGCAAATTTATATTACCAGGTTTCAAAACCCCTCAAGTGGGTGCAGTTGACATAGGTGCAGATTCATTAATTTAAAAATTGTCGTCTACATTCATAAAGAAAAATTAAAAAATAAATAAATAAATAAATTAAAAAAAAACAGTAGCTTGGGGTTGGGGTCACGCTGCACCAATTTCAGATTCATCAATTTAAAAATTGCAGTCACGTTGCACGCACATACCTGGAACTTGGAAGCTTGGGGTTGGATTCTGGAATGCCCTGCTTGTCAGCACAGCAACCACACTTCTGGCACTCACTCCCGAGTCCCGACAGTCACCGCAGCCACGGCACCAACACTCGTAGCAGCCACGGCACTAAGTTACTATTACTAACGCTCACTCCCATGTGGACTCACTCCCGGCCCTAACACTCACAGCATCCACGCGGTGTCCCCTATGCAGTGTGGCCCTAGCTGGCTAGCTTTGCCTCTCCGCCTCTGGTTTTCCTTCCCACTTCAACGATCAACCTTCACCCATGACTCAGCTTCGTCGGCGGTCCCGTGCCCTAGCTCTCCCACAATCCGACTCCTCGAAGATGAATGCCTGCAGACACAGCCCGAAACGAAGTTACAAACAAAAAAAAAAACCGGTTTTAACTTTTATTTTTTTATTGACCCGCGGGAATGATCGGCCGGCGATATATTCTTAAACATCGCGATAATATCGCGATATTTTCCTGAAAAAAATCGTTGAAAAAATCGGTAAAAAATCGGGGTGATAATATCGTCGGCCAGTTCGTATCGAGATATATCGCGATGTTGGCGATATATCGCCGATTTTTGTAACCTCCTAAGGTCAAATGTCAGTGGCTTCATCAAGGGGTGGCCAGTCCCTTGAGAAGACCAACTAACTCATCCATCTCGAAGACCTAGGAGAAGAGGACATCACACATCATAATCTTGGTAACTGACCAAGTGCCTCCATTCTCAAGGAATGGCTCTCAGCCCAAGGCTGAGCTTCAGTTCTAGACAGAGTCATGTTGATCAACCTCTGGTCCATGACCAGGTCCTCCATTCTCCTAGAGAATGGTCCTCAGCCTCAAGCTGATCTTTCAATCCCAAACTAAATGTTGATCAACCACCTACAGGACCTACTTGATCCTTGACCAAGAATCTACCTGGTTCTAGACCAGGTTGCCTCTGTCTCAACCTGCAGGATCTGCTTGGTCCTCGTGACCAAGAAACTGTCTGGTCCCAAACCAGAATACCTTAGAGACAAATAGGAGCCCTAGCCACATGCTAGGGACTTTGCCATGGCATCAATTTGCTTGGTCCTCGACCAAGAACCCCAGGAGACAGCTGGGGGCCCTAGGGTACCTTTTAGGGTCTTACTCATTACTTTGCCTGGTTAACTTGACCAGAACCTTGGTTAACTGACTAGGGTACTGTTATCACATTTATAGTAGCCAGGCTACCATACATTATTTTTCTAATTCCAGCACACCATTCAGCTAGTTCCCTTACATTTGAGATGCTGAGATGAGCATCTATATTGGATCACTATCAGATTGTGGACAGCAGTATATATTCCCCATGCCATGACTGAGTCTCAGGACATTCAGAGAGATGACTGGTGTAGCCATTATACGATTGGTACAGAGCAGTCAGTAGTTCCCAGAGTTACGGCAGCAGTTTCAAAGGACAGATGATGGTACAGGTTGATGAGCATTCAGGTATATGACTCAGCAGGTATATCATTGTGTTATGGTTATATTGCTTTTATACTTATTCTTATAGCATGTCTTAGCACTGAGTGTCATGATCTGGCGATCATATAGATATGTGGACTTGGTTGATCTTATTATATATATTATATTGTCCCTACTCAGACTTAGAAGTTCACTATTCATACTCATTGGTTTTACCCTCCTTGGGGAGAATAGAGGTGATCAATCCACCATACCTTGGCTTGCTAGTGTTGGCTCCATGATTCATTGTCTTCATCCATCCATTACCTACCTTTTAGTTTATCACCCTGACTTACTACTTGACTAGTGGCATGGAGGACTTTCCCCCACTATAGCCTCTGTATTGGATGAGCTTCCTTGTTTATTGTGTCTCGGCTCTGAGTTGGTCACAAAACTTACGTATGGTAAGTTGGAGTTCCTTGGAATTCCCCCTAGTCACTAAAGTTGTGTTGGCTAAACTTGAAACTTTTAGTGCTGCCATGAATACAAAATCTGGAAAATGAAATGCCTTATCTTGTATGAAAAGCCCATTCATGCAATGTGTTTCTAAACACACATGAATGAAAGGCATGCCAAATGAAAATGGCCATGAAAATAAAATGTTATATCTTTTGGAAATGTAAATACCTAGGTAAACAAGCTGTCCATGACACACCTAGAAGTGCTCAGGTAAACAAGTGCCTTAAAAACACACCTACAGCAGAAAGCCTAAATAAATGAAAATCTATGCAATGTGTTTATAAACACACATAGACCAAGGCTATGGAAACTTCAGGCCCAAAAAGCAATGGAACTTAAATGCTATATCAAAACAATTGCTGGCCTTATTTGTACTATGGATTGTGCGCATCTGTTAAAGGTGAATAAACCCTCTTTGAACAACTCATCCATTTGTGAGACACCGCCATTCCCTGTGTTGTTGCTCATTCAGTATATACTATGGTGTGTATTCCCTTTCCCTTTGCCAAAGTGTCACAAAGTTAAGTCGGTTAAGTCATCCCTTAGCCTAGCCAGTTATTTTAGCCTTCACCCTTCACTAGCAAATTGATCACAGCTATGAAGTGAGTATGATCTTGAAAGTCTAATCTGAGTAATAATAATAATTAATGACATTATATATTTGGATTTAGATCGCCAGTAATGATTACTTTGTGTTATAATTGTTATTTGAATAAGTTGTAGAGCATGCATTAACCTTTGACACTTTGCAGCAGCTTCTGATGATGGTTTGAGTTATATTTGGTCATGTTGACTTGGTCAAACCTAGTTTGACCAAGGTCGACCATAGGACATGAGAAGGTTGGACCTTGTGATGATATGGATTGATGATATATGGTCTATGTACATGTACATGATGATTCTATGCCGCAGCTACAGGGTTATGATGATGATTCATGGTTTACAGCATTATTTGATCATTTACAGATTATTATTATTTGCCCTGTTCCAGTATATTGGATATATATATTGATCATGCAAAAACTCATATGGTGTATGAGTACACATCTTGGATTGATTTGGACCTTCTGAGTCCAATGAGACAGTTTGTTTTTAGTTCCGGGCACTTACAGTGATGATTGAGCCTCAGTAGGCTATCCCAGTGCAGTTTTGGTCTGTCAGAGGCCCTGTCAGAGCAGATGTGATTTTTATCCGGTTGACCTAGGGCGTTGTGCTTGGAGGGGGTGGTCTAGCCACTTGTTTTTACCATATTACCCCCCTCCCGAACACATTGATGCCCTCATCTTGACAGCGCAGGCACTCCAGGAGGCAGTTTGGGGCAGTTTCACGCTTCCCGAGGCATTTCGGGATTGGTAGAAATGGCTATTGAGGAAATCGATTTGGGCTACTAAGACAATGTTATGGCATGGGATGATCAGTGATGATGGATCGATGTCTTCCACACCTCCTCCAGTAGTTTCAGCTTCATCGGGGCCCGTATCCATCACTTATGGCACTTTCTGATGATTTTTGAGGTCTTTTGAGGCCTACGATTTGACCATAGAGGGACGATTTGGTACATTGATGACTATTTTATTATTATTGTGCTATGGGGATTGACCAAGGGTGTCTAAAATTACCCCTTGGACCCACCATAAGCTTCATATTATATTTTATTAGTGATCCATGTATTTTATTGTTGAACTCATCTCAACCATTGATTAGACATTTGTATCTTTTAATCTTAGCCACTCATTCAAAAAGTGGTTAGGATTTTGATCCCACTCCTTCCTATTAAAGGAGAGAGCTTCTCATTGTAAGGGGACTGGTGGCTCTGGATTATTGGAATAGAAAATTATTATTGCATCTATCTCCAGTGTTGTGGTGAATGTTTTTGGTGTTCGTTCGTTGGTTCTTCCTTTGCACTGAGTTATTGGAGATCTTGTTTTGCCATATCTTTTGTACCACATTTTTTGCATCTACAGGTGGAGGCCGATTTGCTTTGAGGAGGAAGTATTGGTAGGGGAAGACTCTCCCTACTTCTTCTTTGGATCTCTTCGTTGGTAACAGGGAGTATTACTATCCCAGGACCTTCTATTCTATGTTATCATTGCATTTTACTTGTATTTTCTCCATACTTGACCTCTCTGATTGAAATCGATTTTCCTTGGATCGATAGGTAGAGGAGGGCGCACTTGTGGGCTAGGGCATCAATTTGGCAAGCAAAATCAATAATCTCTCATTTGATCTCTGCGCGAATCTTCCTCAACATCAAGGCATCTCATTCACATCACTCAGGTATGATTTCAAGGTAATTTCTTTCTATGATCTATCCACTTGTCTAAAACATTTAAAACCCTGATTAATCAAAACCCCCATTTTTACATTTTTCCAGATCTACTAAGATCTAGTGGCTTCTTGGGTAAGATATTAAAAACCCACCTCTATAGTATCCACGGCATCCCGGATCTATAGTTTGGTGAGGATTGGCTTCCATTTGACCCTCTTCCCAAGGCATTTAGCCTCTCCAAGCAAGGGCGCACTTCCTAGTTTGGGTTGGTTGACCTAGATCTAGTATGTGGGTAGTTGAGATTCCACTTGATTCCTGATCTACACATCCAATAACCTACCCCCAGATTGTCACTTTTCTGATTTCTACCTTATGGGCCCCATTCCACATTTTAAGGGATTTAATCCCCATTTTGGACCACTTGGTATCTTCAAACTCAGATCTAGTAAGATCTAGCCATCAGATTGCCTTGAAATTGTAGATCCATACTCCCCATTGATCAACCTACTTGGATCTAAAGTTTGGATGCTATCGGACATGTCTTGACCCCACTTATCCCACCTTTAGGCCTCCTTGGGCAAAGTCGCACCACCTTGGAGAAGGGAGTTGGTCCACTTCTAGGACATGGGTACTTGAGATTTTTATGGATTTGGAACGGGCATAATTCAAAACCTAGGTCTAGTGAGTCACTTCATCAAATCTTGCCTTGGGGATAGCATTTCTTGTTTTAAGGGATTGTGGTCCACTTTGGTCAAACCTAGATCTAGACTTATTCATCCATCAAGACTTTAATTGCCCACTTGTCTCATGCAATAGGAGTCCTTAACCACAAGTTAACCATACTTTGACTCCATTATCCCAATTCCCAAGGCACTGGTTTCTCTCCAAGTCAATTCGACTTTCCTAGATTGTTGGATTAACTTGTGGTTTGACCTTAGTGTGGTGAACTAAACCCTTGATGCCATCATGTATCATGGTCAAGCTTGTCACTTGTACTAGTTAGCCCCAATTCAACCCCAAACTACCCTGCATTGGACACGGTTCCCAAGGCAGTGGATTTTCTCACATTGAACTAGTACTTTAGTCTTGGATCCTATTTCACAAATCATAAGTCACTCTCACATAAATAATGAACCAAAGCTATACTCATTGAACCCCACTTGTCTTGTGACTTCATCCTAAGGTCTAGGATAAACCATACATCTTACTTCACTTAGAATTAGCTTGATTTGGTGTCTTGGTTTTGATCTCTCCTGTCGGGAGTAGATCGGGTCTCCCCCTTTGTTGTCTGGGCTAGATAACATAAAGCAAAGGTTGCCTTGACTGGCGTGACAACCATCTATTGGAGGTCAAGGTGATCGTGGTTGCACCTTTTGAGTTGCCCTTCCCTATTGCCATCCATGAGTGGATACATCCATAGGGGTAACTACAGTTTAGGTGATAACAGGTACCATTCTCTCTGAGAGTGGGTCTCACAGCTGCACTAAAAATTAACACTCCCTCTCAGCAAGAGAGGCATTCTCAGCAACACTAAGTTTGTCAAAGACAGAGGCTTAGTCAACATATCTGACAACTGCACCATGTCCATATCATGGTGAAACAACCTATCATAGAATACAAGATTTTTTGGGAGCTTCAATGAGCTTTGAATGTCAGCAAACACTTTGATCTTATAGATCCACTTGGAAGTTATAACTAACTTCCCTTGAACTTATTCACAAAAATCCGTACGACTGTGTAGGAGGAAACCGGTCCACGTGAAGGAAAGAGGACGGACTTGAGGTTGCAATTTCACATTGGAGTTAACGTTGGATGGTTGATTGTTTTAATTTGCAGTCCCACCACGTGGGTTGTGCCACCTCAAGATGAGGTAGGCACCCACCTTATGACTTATCCATCCATCAAATCCGTATGCAGCCAATTGGATATGATGCTCACGTGAAGGAGAGAGCGTAGCATGGAAATAATATAATCGCTTAACCTTTTAAAAATCGACCACTTTACTTGGTAATACATCACTTAGCATAGTCGCCCATCTAATGTGAGCTCATGCCATGTCACTTGATGGTGGCTGCCCACTCGCTTGAATAACCACAAATCCGTACGGTAGTGAGGCAAAAATGGCCCATGTGAAGAAGTGTGAAGCATGGAAAATATTTCAACTTTGACTTTTAATTAAACTTTTAAACATAAGCTTTGTCCTTTTACTATGGTCGCCCATCAAATTTGACATAAGCCATGTCATTTGGCATGTGCCCAATACTTCTTTTTTAATAATTTTAATTATTTGGCTTGGTGCATTTTTATCTTTTAGCATTAAAGTGCTAATCTATAGCTCTGATAGGAAAAGTTGCTCCACGGGGGTTTTCGGTCGCTCGAAACATAGGAAAACCGAATACCAGGGTAAAGAGGATGCTCTGAGCTTGAAAACGAGCATCCCTGCGCCAAATTCTTTAAATATTTGATCCCGAGATCACTACTCCCTCTGGATCTTCCTTTCTTCCTTGTTGATTCGCTTCTTTTTCCTTGAGGAAGGAACCTTCATATCCAAATAATTTATAATGTTTACCATGAAGGTGGAAATCCATGTACTGTTCTTTGAGATTGGTGGAATAAGTACCCAATTGCATCAGCCATTCCGCACCAATCACCATGTCCATTCCATCAAGTGGTAGCACATAAAATCTTGATTTTATTTCTAGGTCTTGTATTTGAACAAAATTTTTATGACATATTCCTTTGTCATTGACGTGATGTCCATCAACAACCTTAATAGTGAGTTCCCTTGTGGGGTACACAAAAAGGTTTAACTCTTTTGCGACATTAATGTCTACACAGTTATGGGTGCTACCATAATCTACAAGGATTGTTAGTTCCTTGTTTTTAACATGTCCCATGAGTTTCAATGTCTTGGGTCGTGAGTTTTTTGTTTTAACTGTAGACGAAAGTGTCATTTTTTTGGCCTCTTTTCTTGTAACCTTGACCTCATTAGTCTTCCTACGATGAGGGGGAAATATTTGGTGGTTACTTGTGTTTAATTTTTTTGAGCATTTTCCCTTTGAGACACATCATCATCACCACTAGTGAATAATGTGCATGAAATTGATGATAGTGACACTTTTCGTGGTGTTTCGTCATCGTCTGAATCTGAGTTATATGTCACTGTGATTTCTTTTTCTGGTTTTGGAACTTCTACTTGTTTTCCATCAATTATTTGATAATAGTGTAATGATGCATCTTCACATCTATGCCCTAGAATCCAGTGTTTTCCACATTTACGACAGGGGTTGTCCTTTTTGCCTTTTTTCTTTCTTTCTTTCTGAATGGACGTATTTGTTATCTCTCGACATGTTATAATTGGATGATTTTGTCATAATAGTAGCCCCATGTTGAGTATTGAGCTTTCTGTCGATTATTTTTGCCATGCCTCTGGCCTCCACCAAATTCCTTGGCCTTGAAAGTTTTAGCTCGCTGCGGATAATGGACTTCAACCCCGAAATATATAGTCTTAGCAATTGATCATCCGTAAGGTCAAGGAATCTTGTAGTTAGGACTTCTCATTCATGGGTATTGTTATCACACAACTTGTAGTTGCCCCTAATGGTATCCCATCCGGGACGGTAGAGGAGATGGGCAACTATAGAGGTGACCCAAGAGATGCCACAGTTCCCAATGCAAGGTGGGAGTCACGTCAACCGAGGCACCCTTCGCTTTAGGTCAGGATGAATCAAGACCTAGGGGGAGACCCTATAACCAATCAAAGATGATTGGACCCTGTTACCTCCTAACATGTAGGGGTAAGCATTTTTTATTTTCCTATTTAAAACACCATGGTCACTGTAGGGTCGTTTATGCTGATGTGAAGATCAAACTGCTGGTTATGTTCCAAAGATGGTTATTTGCACGGGAGAGTGGGACAGTTTTATGGATAGGCATGGCCAAAGATGGCTGCAGTGCTACTGTTTTCTCTGTGTGCTGATGTGATAAAACCCAAGCAGATATCACTACCAGCTTTTACAGAGGGTAACGCTACGTGTTCTCCTTTGGGTTTTCAAGCTGGATTGGATTGTGGGTTTGGATACTGAAATGAATGAGCTTGTTGAAGGAAGCCATCTGTACAAGCCAAAGGTGTCAATGAAGCAGGTTGTGCTTCCTGATGAGCAAAAAGAAATGCTGTTGTGGACTGCAGATAATTTTGATAAATTTAAGCAATGATGAAAGTGTATTGTTTGGAGATGGAGAAGCCTCACGCCTGAAGCTGCAATAGAGAATTTTGGAGTGCTTTATGGCAAAGACAGTTTGCAGAAGAAAACCTAAGATCATCTTCAGCTGATGATTGCAAAGAGCCAAGCTTGAAGACAGAGTCCAAAGCATCGAATTCGGAAATTTGTTTTTTACTGGATGGTAATGATTCGATGCTGGCAGTGGTCGCTGGTAAAAAATCAGTAGAAGCTGGAACTTTCTTTTCATGCCTCTAAAAAATTCAAGGCCAGAAGGCTAGTAAGATAGACCACGGCTGCAAATGTTTTTGGGCCAGACATATCTTGAGAAGAAGCCCAATGTTTCTGTCACAGTTACAAAATGCAGGTTTCTCTTCACCCACTCCAATACAGGCACAATCATGGCCTATTGCTATGCAAAATCAGGACATGGTAGCCATTGCAAAAAAAAAAAAACAGGTTCTGGGAAAACATTAGGCAATCTTTTACCTGCATTTATTCATCTCCGACGTCCTTATAACAACACTCTGGAATGGCCCTACGGTACTCGTTTTGTCACCTACGCTAGAGCTTGCAACTCAAATACAGGAGGAAGCTATAAAGTTGGGTAAGTCACCCAGGATTTCATGCACGTGTTTATATGGAGGAGCACCAAAGGGTCCAAAAATAAGGGATTTGGAACGTGGAGTTGATATTGTTGTTGCCACACCTGGAAGACTAAAATTTTAGAAACTGAAAAAGTAAACCTTCGGCAGATTTCATTTTTGACACTTGATGAAGCCGATCGTATGCTTGATATGGGTTTTGAGCCACAGATTCAGAAAATTGTGAATGAAATCCCGCGTCAGAGACAAACCTTGATGTATACTGCGATTTGGCCCAAGTAGGTTCGGAAGATAGCTGGTGATTTGCTGATTAATCCTGTTCAGGTGACAATAGGTACTATTGATGAACTAGCTGCAAATGATTCCATTACTCAGAATGTTGAAGTAGTTCTGCCAAAGGAAACACAGACTTGGAACCATAATTCGGAGCAAAATACAGAGCTATTGAGCGTGGTTTTGTCGTCTTTCATGCCAATTTTGATGCAGCGTTACACTTAATACTATAATCGGGTTCCAGCAATTGCTTATCAGACAGCCGTAATCAACAGTTGGCATTCCACGGGTCATCAGTCGGTCGATTTTATTTGGCCGCCGATTGTGCAGTGTTACCTTCACGCCAGAGTTCGGGTTTCAACAGATCGTTAGCACACAGCCGAGCCATGGAGTTGGGTGTGTTCCTTTGGCAGTCGATTTCGCCGGTTTCGCAGAGTTACTTTCAAAACAGGGCTCGCTTTCTTCAGCATGTAAGGACGTAATTGCAACCAGGATTGCAACACCGGGGGTCCCACACTTTCGATGGCAGCAAATTTCTGTATCTTTCCGCCAAGTTCGGGTTTCAACGGGTGTTAGCACACAGCGAAGGTTAAATTCTTCACGCCATTGGCTCAGGTTTCAAACAATGATCAACGGGCAGCATTGTTGTGTTGAAGATTGGCACACTCATTCACTAAATTGACAGTAGTTTTTCCCGTAAATTTCGGATCCACGCGTCATTCTGACGACAAAATTTTGATACAGAGTTCGAGCTTCAATAAATCTGTCAAATAAAACCACCATCACTTAGTCGAGCTCGGTGTTTGGCAATTTAAATTTACGCAGTGAAAGTTTCAATTGACAGCCGTGGGCAGAATTGCTTCATCATCGGTCCTGGATCCTCGCAGGGTTACAATTGACAGCCGATTACAAATACTCCACCCCATAAAATCGGGCCCTATCTGCAACCGAGTACAAATCGGAGCTTAGACTGCCAGTCGGCTGCATCTTCCTTTAAATACGTGGAATTTGGAGCAGCGCGTGTCCACCTACTTTTCAAGTTGTTGGGAGAGATCGGCTGCCTAAAAACACTGAGTCAAGTTTGAGTCCAGTTTGTTAATGGGTTTATGATGGACAGGTGGGGTTTCATGCATAGGCCACGAGCAACCAAAGTGTGAGTTCCATTAATAAAATGGGTTTGGTCATGTATTCGTTTAGGAGAAAAAGGTGGACAATAGCCTTTTAGGCTTTTTGTTTTATATCCATTATTTTATTATTTTTTAAAAGGTATGAGAGGTTTTTTGGCCTATAAAGAGGCCAGCTTACTCCTTTGTAAAAGATGGAAAATTTTTGGGTTTTCTATCCCTGTCGAGCTTAATGAAAAAATCAGTCGGTTTTGTGGACAGATTTGAGTATCCTTCGTGTGCTTGTGTGATGTATTTCAAATTGTAGAATGAATCTAGCTTGTGAGGGCTTTATCAAGCACAATAGATTAGCCATTTAGGATTAAGTTGGTTAATTATGCTTGAACAATTATTTTCTCAATGGACATCAGTATTCGGTTGTACAAAATGCCGATTAAGATTTGATTGTTTATGCATTCTAGATTCGTCTCACTTTTTATGAAGCATAAAACCTCCATGAGCCCTCTTTTGACTCCATTTCCCCTTCTGATACTGGCACTGGTCTTTCCCTGAGGATTGATCTTCCCTTCCTTTTCCATCACCCATTTTGAAAACTACCTTTTGCTACTTCCGTTTTCCTAAGGCAACCTTTTCCATTCACCTTGCCCGTTACTGTACCTGCCTTAGCGATCCTAGTTTAGGGATACCCCCCTAGTGTTGGAGAAGAGCCAACCTGAAGCGAAGAGGAGAGGAGTGTGGTGACATTGGCCTCTCCTGAGAGAGTTGTCATTTCGGCTGGTGTGTTGCATTTTGGGCTTTTAAAACGACATGCATGCCATTTCGGAGGACAACATTTTGGCGCCGTCGCCGGGGACAAAGTCCAGTTCTCGGAAATTTGAAGACTATGCTTCAATAACGACATTTGTGGGAGATTTTATTGCAGATTCTTTTTCTCACATGGCGACTCCACAAAGGGATAGAGCCCTTATCCTTTTACAAATTTGAAGATCCTATTGGGTGTAGAGGTGAGCACACTCATTGGAAAGCTTTCAAGCTCACCTTGGCGACTCCACAGTTTGGTATGAGGTATGGCTATGTTTCAGATTTAGTGCTTCATTATTTGATTTATGGATGATGATAAAGAAAAACCGCGTAATCTTCTGCACGAAACTACTCTGTGCGAAGGTTTCCCTGCGCTAGATTTCTCAAATATCCGTGGGTTTCCCAATGAATGCTACGACCATGAGAAGCTGCATGGCATTCTTCCTGAATTCCGTGGAAATGATGGGGTTTCAGCCACCCATCATGTTGCCTCTCTTTGCAAATTAATGTCTGATTTTAATGTTCATCATGAGGATGATATTATGTTCGTTTTTGCTATAACTTTGGAAGGGGATGCAGACAATTGGTTCTATAATCTTCCGAAGAAATCCATAGGTTCATTGACAAAGTTTTTAGAAATTTTTCTACTTCACTGGCATGATGGAATTGTGGATGAAATTGAACAGCTTGCTAAAGAATATGGAGTCAAAAGATATGTCAAAGTGTAGATCGGGACACCTAGAGGTCAAGTCAAGTGGGCTAATTGAGATAGAGTAGTTGTATCTTGCTAGATCTAGGATTTCATGATATGACCCTAAGTGGACCATAATCCCTTAAAACAAGAATGCTACCCCCAAGGCAGATCGTCACAAAATGATACTCTAGACCTAGGTTTCAAGGTATGCCCGTTCCAAATCCACAAAAATCTCAACCACCCACTTCCTCAAAGTGGGCAAACTCACTCACCCAAGGAAGTGCGACCTTGCTCAAGGAGGGCTAAAAGGTGGATAAGGCGGGTCAAATCACGTCCAATGGCCACCAAACTGTAGATCCAAGTAGCTTAGGCACCGATCTATGTGGATCTAGAAAATCAAGTCAATCCAAGGGTTAGATCTTACTAGATCTGAGTTTTAAGGTGCCAAGTAATTCAAAAGGGGGTTTTAATCCCTTAAAATGTGGAATGATGCCCACAAGGTAGAAATCACCCAAGTAAAAGTCTAGGGGTAGGTTATCAAGTGTGTAGATTGCAAATCAAGTGGTATCCCACCTACCCACATGCTAGATCTAACCCAACAAGCCTCTCCAAGGAAGTGCGATTTGGTTCAAGAGGGCTTATATTGCCTTGAAAAGTGTGTTAATTTTAACCCAATCACCACCAAACTATAGATCCAACTGGGGGTGGATGCCATAGAGGTGGGTTCTTAAGATCTTTTCAAAAGCAAGGCTAGATCTAAGTAGATCTTAAAAAAAAAAATTTGGGGTTTTGATTAATTAGGGTTTGTGACCAATGAAGAGAGAATGGATGGAAAGAGGCACATACCTTGTAGATCTTACCTCAATTGCTTGTGGCCACCTTGCAAATTGATAGCATTCTCCTATGTGTATATTCAAGAGTGAGATCCAAGAGCTCCAACGAAAACGTCCTCCTCTAAGATAGCCAAATCGTCCTCCTCCTACAAGACAAGATCAAAGAAACAAGTCAAGTAAGATGATTATGAAAATGATAGAGAGATGTAATAGAAAGCATCAACTATGTCACGAAGATACAATAATGATACTCCCTGTCACAAGATCAACTCAAGAGAGAATATGTGGATCCCTCCAACAATAACCCTCAAGAAATCGCCCTCCTCTCCACCAATTCAACTTTCCTGCAAGAAAACTAGTAGAAGCACCAAAATCCACAATGATACATAGAAGAGATACTGTATACTCAAGATGCAAGAGAATCCACAAGACAAGAGAGATATGATCCACAAAGAAGTGTTCTATTCCAATATTCCAGAGCTCCAAAGGTGAGCTATACAATAGGGGGTCTCCTCTTTATATAGGATAATAAATACCAAAACCCTATAGCACTCTACAATACTACATCAAATGAGTGGTTGAGATTAAAAGATCTCAATATACAATCAATGGCTTAGATGAGCCATAATAACATAACACATGGATCACTCATAAAGTGATGACGTCACAGTCTAAAATAATCATGGAGGGTGACGTCATCCACTAGAGGGGGTAAAAGTACCAAAATCCACCTCATAATGACTAAGACATGACATAAGAAGCACATGGTGGGGCTAAGAGGCATCAATCCTTACTAGCTCATCCCCAAGGAACAATAAAATAATAAAATATGTCCAAGATAATATAAATGATCAAATCTGTGACAGACAAGCAGTAAAAGACCTCCTGTGAACGTTGTGGGCCTACCCACATGGTGAAAACTGGCTGGAAGATAGTGGGATCACCCTGGAAGACCTCTGTGAAAACCAAATGCCAAAACCTTGTCTCAATTGCATAAATCGAATTCCTCAGTGACCACTTTATCCCATTTTTTAACTGCCTCGGTAACTGTGAATGTGCCAAAACTGCCTCCTAGGGCATCTGCGCTGTCCAACTGAGCCCACCAAGCTATCCAGAAGGGGGGGTAAATGGTAATAACAAGTGGCTGGACCACCCTGTCCTCATACAGTGCCCTGGGTGAACTGGCCTCTCTTGGCCCCTGCTGCTCAGGCTGGGAAATCAACCCCAAATCTGGTCAACAAGTGTAAAACTACATCAATCACTGTTAGAAGTGCCCAGAACTGAAAGATAAGTGTCTCATTGGATCTAGAAGACCCAAATCCACTAGGAATGTGTACTCATACGCCATGGGTTGCCCTAATGGGCCAGCTGTAGGGTCCACCATATATGGACAGTGTATAATCTGGTGATCTGAAGTAATAAATAAAACTACTGAACTACATCAATTGATGAATATAGTTGTCATTGATGACAACATTAATGACAAAGGTGAAGTATGTGGATGACAAAAGATGACAAAGGCTTAAGGGGGCATAGGTATGGATGATGCTAGTACCCTCACATGTGGTACCTTGACCCTTGGAGCCCATACACAGATGGTTTGTGCTCTTATCAAATGAAGAAAGCATAATATGGTCACATTAGTTATGGTGATGCTCTATGGGACACTTGCATTTGATGATATGGTGCTTAAGCCCACAAGCTTGGATCGTGAAGCCACTTCATGCTTGATGGTGTCTTTGTTGAAGTTAGAATGCTCTCTTGCTTGATGACATTGAAAAGTGCTTTGATACCCCTGGTAGTTTAATGTACACAGTTCTCATGTGTTATGATGACCTTATGGAGCCCATGATGATACTCTCGCATATGGTAACCTGGATCTTGAAGGCCTCTTGCACAATAATGGAACCCTTGCTGGTTGGGTTTATCATTGACCCAAATGACCCATTTTGTGGTCATTTGTTGAAGATTATGTGGCAAAGAAAATTGACAAATCATGATTAAAGATGATGTTGAAGCTCTTATCCTAGTCGGCCTGCCAAAAGGGAGGAGATCTCAATTACTTTTAATAAATTTCAATTGATCTTTTCAAGTGTTGGAAGTCGGCCCAGTCACAAAAAGAATTTTAAAATAATTCAAGGTCGGCTGAATTCTACTAGTCGGCTTCAATTTAAAATTAAGGTGTCGGCCCAAATATGCATGTCGGCCCATTAAAAATTTCATTAAAAAATTGGTTCTAGAAGTCGGCTCAGAATTTAAATAAAAATAAGAATTAAAAAATTGATTTTATTTACAGGTCGGCTCCTAAATATAGTTATAGATTTTGTATAAATAGAGCATTGTGCTCTCATTTGTGGGAAGAAGTATTACGAAGGAGTTTTATGGAGAGCTCTGCGATTTAATGAGCAGCAGAGGAATTTTTAATTGAGCGGCAGCGTGGAAATAATTGTGGCAGCGTGGAAATACCTTTTATCAGCGTGGAATTTTTTTTTTGTGACAATTAGAGCAATCGTGGGAATTTGGTGTGAGTGAATTCGGGTATCTTCATCTACCAGCAACAACAGTAGTCTGAAAAAAAAATTTGTATGTGGAATTGACGTGGTGAAGGCACAGCTCGATTTCTGGTGAAGGCATAGCTCGAATTTATGGTGAAGGCAGAGCTCGATTTCTGGTGGGGTAGCTCGTGGAGATAAGCTCGGATTTTCGGGTATACAAACGGACTGAGGCAGCCGCAGTATACAAAAGGAGCAGAAGTGAGTTTTTGAAGGCTATCTGGGCTCGGGACTCTCCACTAGAGCAGCAATAACCACTGAGGCAGCAACTGAAGAACTCGACCTTGAGTTAATTCTGATTTTGACTGAGATTTTCTGAATTCTATTGCTCTGAAATTTTCGAATTTCTACAGTAGTTTTGGTGGAGATCTTTGGGCCGAGGCTGTAATTGTTAAATTCCTTTTGGGCTATGACTATTGGTATGCCCTTTTGGGCTGGTTTGTGACTGTACGGTGACAATCAAAAAGGAGCAGCAACATATGGCAAATATCTGGTTTGTGCAATGGAACATCATGTGACCAATCAGGAGTAATGACTTGAAATGTTTTGAATGCCCCGTGATTACACTCAGTCATTGCACATGATGTATGATAAGGCTTACAAATATGATGTACTAAAAATGGTTACCTAGTGATCTATCCAATATGCAAAGTATACTCAGTAATGATGTGTATGCTGAACTCACTCAATGAAATGATCTGATGATATATTCAGTGACATGATGTGGTAGTGAACACGTTGACAAAGTCTATGGGTAGGTGTGAATAAGAAGCATGGGCAAATCTTTTGACATGAGCAGTACATAGCTAACTGGCTTGAGAGTAGGGATATGTTTATCAGGCAGGTGACTGGGCATGATCAGTGAACAGCAGAGCCGAAGATGATGATCTCCAGCAGATTGAGTCAATGACAGTGATGTGACAACCTTTGACAACTCTTATCATGAAGACATGTTACACACTATAATGCAAACCCTATGATGAGGTATAGCCTATGATGTTGGATACCTTATGATGTTGATGATGAAGTATGCCATGAGGATGAGGATATGATGTTGATAGTGTCTTGAACACTGTAATGCATAACCTGTAGTGATGATATCAGATTGACATGATAGAGATGTACTTGACAGTAACAATGATAAGGTCAGACTTCCTGAAGGTAGCTGTGTGTGAACAGATCTTAAACTACTGGTTATCCTGTATAAGGAGTGCATGTGACAAATATCTATGGTCAAGCAAAAACTTGTCTATGAATGAGTCAGCCTTGAAGACCTATTAAAGATTGATATGATGACAAGTATAGCAGAGGTTTGAAGCGGAGATGCAACAAAGAAATGTTGAAGAGCAGTGTGAAAGAATATGATACGTTGAAGATGATGCACCCTATCAGAGATGTATGATGATTTGACAAAGATCAGATAAGAGGATGAGCAGCAGTGAAGAATTGGTGGACAGAATGCTGATGTGACTGAAATTGCTTTGGATGTGGCAGTGATATCTACAGTGATGATCTGACAAGTGACTAGAGTACAGTGATTGATGAGCAGCGTTGATGATGAGCAAATGAGCATGAGCTGAGACAGTTGACTGCAGATTGATGAGTTGATGTGACATTAAGCCTTAATGTAAAAGCAAGCTTGTCTTGCTTCTGAGGTTAGGATACCTCAAACCTTTCTTAGCAGGGTCTAAGAAAAACCAGGCAGGGTCCTGGATGCAGAGTAGGTGCTCTATGTATCAGTAGGTGCTGATTTCGCCTAACGGTTGTAGCCGGACAAAATGATATAAAAAGATTACAAATTTATATGGTGTGGTGTTCTTTTGTGTTATGGTTTTTGATAAGTTAAATGCTATGTGAAAGATGATGTTATGATTATGATAAAAGTAATGGAATGAAGAACAGGTAGCTAACTAAGAAAAGTTGTAAAAATTGCTTTACACTGATTCACCCCCCCCCCCTCTCAGTGTCAACATCAATCATCATCTACATCATATGTCCATCATATGATATCATCATCAAGTATGTGGGACCATCAGTCATTATCAATAGGTATATATATATATGGCCCACGTCATCACGGATCCCAATAATATACAACCAAGGATAAATCACATCAGTAGACTAAGACATGCTTCTCTAATCATTCTCACAGCCAAGCTCAAAGTATAACATCCATTCAGTGGCATTAATCAAGTTAGCATATTCCTTTGTTATATAAAGTTACTTGCACAATAGTTCAAAGGACAAACTCACCCATTGGACATGGTCAAACTGCTAGTGAAGGATGATGGCTAGGTACAAGGTTGGGCCAAGGGGTTGACTTGTCTTACTCAACTCAAAAATACTTTGGACTGGGAGAAGGGGGAAAGCTACAAACTCTGTGTTGGACAAAATAACACGGGGGATGGTTGTGCCTCACAAATGGATAAGTTGTTCAGAGAGTGCTTATTCAACTTAGGCATCATGTCTACATCAAGTTGATCCAGGTTCATTAGGATCATTCAATTTCATTTCATGGCCTTTTTGGCCTACATAACCCTTCGGATTTCAGGTGTGCTGATAAGCACAACTAGTTGCAGCTTGCATCCAGGGCATGTTTTCATATACATATAATGTCAGCAATTGTTTAGATATAGCTTTTAAGAACCATTGCTTTTTGGACCTTTCTTATACTCTTCGAGGAGTACTTTTAACTGTTCATCGCTCTTGCCCTTTTTAGTTTTCATGGGCGAATTTATAAGTTTCCATAAGTAGTACATGAGCTTTCAGTTTTAGCCAACGACATCTCAAGTGACTAGGGGGAGTTCGAGCCAATGCCAAACATCAGGACAACCGACCAGAATGATTTAGGCCTACAATCCAACTCACCAAAGGCAAGTTTTGTCACCAACTTAGAGCCGAGACATTGAACATACAGGGATGCAGTCCAAACACAGAGGTAGAAAAATGGGGAAGTCCTCAGTATCAGAAAGTCAAATGAGACAGGTCAAGGTTTAAAGTCAAATAGGAAAGTCATGTATGGATGGAGTCAAGTGAATATGAAGCCTACACTAGCAGACAACTGGTGTCAGGAAAGACCATATCTATGTAAGGTGGAAAACCAGTGGGTTTGTTAAATGACCTAAATGTGCAAGCAATTGTCCATTTTATGATTTATAGTTCATTTTAAACAGTTTGCCACATCAGGAATAATATACCAAGCAGATGCTGTGAACATGACTAAATCAACAAGATAATAATCCATAGTCAATGATAAAATATCCATAGATCATACAACATCATCCTAGTAATAAACATCATATACCATCTGAAACACTGCTGCAATACATCTCTAAGCACTGAACTGAAACTGTATGGGATAAAGGGTCACATCGGTCATCAAATCTGAACTCTCAAGGCTTAGCCTTGACACAAGGTCTAACATAAGTCTGAATAATACACTGCTTTGATCATGAGTGATCACAAAATCTACAATCATCATAGCCATGCTCTAAATAATGGAAGCTCTGGAATGTGCAGATATCTGCTAAACAAGAATAGTAGCCCTGCTACTATGGTGTGATAACAGGTATATTCATTCATTGTCCCTGTTTGTTGTAAATGAGTGAACCTCGTAGAAGTGTTGTCTTCTTCATCGTCGTGAAATCGCTTAAGGAAGTCTTCTGTGAACATTTGCCAATTTATAGAGAATCCACTAGCTTTTTTAGACCACCACGTGATCCAATCATACGCATCACCTTCTAAGTACGAGGATGCCATTGATATTTTTCTAGTTCATTAGTAGGTGGGTTCATAGCTAGGATTCCTTCCATTTTATTGACCCATGCAATAACTTTTCGGTCGTCTAATCCACCATACTTAGGAAGCTCAATCTTGATCTTATTCCAGTGACCTGTGTTATCTTGGTATCTCTAATGACTTGTATTTTGGTTTTCGGGGCTTGATGGTGGTCTTTTATTTACTAATGGTTGTGCTAATAATGTGTCTACCCTTTTTGTTAGGTCAATGAGTCTTTGTGCGTGGTCACAAATTATGCCCATTACTTCTTCCCTGCCCTCGATCATTTTTTTCGATTCTTCTAACCAACGATCTTCAGATTGTTCTTCTACTTTGTTAATTTTGTCAGTGAAGGAATTATTCACAGACTCGATTAATTTATCGACTTTGTTGCTCAGTGCTTTTAGTCCATCCTCCAATCTTTTTTTATTGTTTTCAACATTATCGAGACGATGTCTTACGCTGTATTTTGGTTTTCGGGGCTTGATGGTGGTATTTTATTTACTAATGGTTGTTCTAATAATGTGTCTACCCTTTTTGTTAGGTCAACGAGTCTTTGTGCACGGTCACAAATTATGCCCATTACTTCTTCCTTGCCCTTGATCATTTTTTTCGATTCTTCTATCCAACGATCTTCAGATTGTTCTTCTACCTTGTTAATTTTGTCAGTGAAGGAATTATTCATGGACTCAATTAATTTATCGAGGTTGTCGCTTCGTGCTTTTAGTCCATCCTGCAATATTTTTTTATTGTTTTCAACATTACCAAGACGATGTCTTACGCTGTTGACCTCATCTCTATATTAGTTTATGTCTGCATGTAATTCGTCGTTGCTCACCATTTTGTGGTTAATCTTTTTTGTGGACCCCATTTTTTTTTCTTTTACTTATAATTTCCACTTATAAGTAAAAAATTTAATAAAAGAATTAAAATGTGACTTTTATAACATAAAGTCTTATAAACTTCAATTATATAACCTTTAGTTTATAACTTTATGACTTTATATAAAGTCTTTCTATTTTCTTTTAATTCTTTTTTTAAATGGCCCCTTTAAAAAAACATTGGCTTACTTTTTTCTTTTCACCAAGCGGACTTGGTTAAAAAGATAAATACAAATTATTAATGAAATGATGGGGGTTGCGACTATAGGAAAAAGGTCAGATTTTATGGAATAAATGAAGAGTATGGACAAGAAAGATCACGTGTGGATGGTGTGCAAACTATGTGAAGTGCGGCTAGAGTGTGGAATGAAGAGGGAGAAGTGGAGGATTGCATGGAGGTGATGTCGTATGGGGAAGAATGGCGTGTATTGGGCTGGGATGAAGCTTAAATTGGTGTGATGGGGGCACACCAGTGGAGTAACATAGTAGTGTGAGGTGCGCAGGGCGTGGGTGGTTGAGATGGCACATGGGCGTGTTGGGAAGGGTGGTTGGAGTAGTGAGAGGGCGCGTGGGGCACAAGCAAGTTGCTGAATGAGAAGCACGAGAGATGTGGGAGTGCATGATGGACGCGACGATGGAGTGGGGAGACGAGATGAAACAAAGGTCGAGGCAATTTGGAGCTGGTGCAGTGTGGAGCTGGGGGATTGAAAGGAAAGTGTAGGATGGGAAGTGGTGGCCATAAGTAGCATGGAAAGGAGAAGGAGTGCACGTGGTGTTGTGGGTGAACGGGAATGCGCGGGGGGGAGTGCGTAAGGGAGAGGGATGGATGGATGAGGTGTGTGTGAGACGCGTATGGAGATGAAGATGGAGACGTAGGGGGAGAGGAAGCCTGCTCTGATACTGATGTATCAGTGGTAGGGTAAATACAGAAATATGCTTTGCAATTTGAATGTATAAAGATATTTTATTGAATAATGGTCAATGTCTTACAATGAGAAAAATGGCCTGAATAGATAGGCCTCCATGGAGTCTCTTCATGTAAATCTATGTCTTTAGGTGATGGTGACTCTTGGTAATTACAATTAATTTATTAATTACAACTATAATAAATATAGATAACATTCTTTGTATTTATGTTTGTTACAAAAACCAACTCATAGCTAATTCCAATATCTTTGCCAACTCCTTTTGAATTTAGGATGCCTTTCAAAGACAAATTCGAATTTGGATATATGGGTTATAACAACATGCCCAAAATACATCCCAAATGACATTTAATGATGTTTGACTTCTTGGTGTTGAATTTTTAAGTTAGCAGTATAATTTTTCATCTCTTTCAACTTTTAATTCACCATTCATTTGCAGTGGAAATAAAAACAAAGATCATTGAAAGATAACCATGCACAAGAGACACAAATATTTTATCCTAGGAAACCCAATAGGGTGAAAACCCAACAAATTTTTCTTAGAAGAAATCAATCCAATACAAGAACAATACCAATCATGAAGATGAACCTGATTACAAGAGAGGTTCGCCTTCCTTCACGAAAAACCCTAGCAAGTGTAGCGAATATTCCAAGAGAATAAGATAACCCAAAATTGTACTTGTTACCTTTGCTAGGCCTTCCTAGGAGATGTGCACAAGTGGAGAGAGAAGAGTGTGTTAAGTGAGTGAACAAATGAAAGGTGAAGCTCTTTATTTATATTCATCAAGTCACTAGAACTTTCCTCAATGAGGCCGACTTGTCTTTTCTCCACTGGGGCTGACTTGTACTTTTGCTCACCAACTTTTATTTATCTTCAAATTGACTTGACTTTTCATCTTTATTTCTTCTGGAGCTTCTTCAACGTTCTTTGGAACTTCTTCAATGGTTTGTCTTGACTTCATGGATATTTCTTCATCACAGAAAAGTTCTCCTTGTCGATGTCTCATCACATGTGGATCAAATTCTTCACTAGAGCTCTAATCTTGATTTGACCATACCCGAAGAATTCTCAGACACTTCTTAGAGCCAATGTCAAATTCAACATTATATTAGACTTTGTCTAGTATACAAAGAGATAAGATCCCCTTGTAACATAGACAAGTCATCTCACTCTATAAGAATAAGTCACTCTCGCTACGGAGCACTCCTACATAGAGTATGCAATGTGACCTCTAGCCTTCTAACACTCCAGTCACTCCACATGGCTAGACAAAGGCTAAGCATTCGAGCCTCAAGACACATAGTCAATGGGGCTACGATGGGGCCATCCTCTCCCTAGGTTGCGAACCCATCTGGGAGAATGATCTGCAGAATGTCTGCCCGATGCTGGAACCATGGAGAACATCAACACTTGGATCAATAATTTATTTGATGAAGATCTTCAAATCTTGTAGAAAATCAAATCTAAACTTATATCCACCACATTTGTCCTCTTTATCTTCAAATATTTTAAAACCATAATTTGAAATAGCCAACAAATAAATTGTAGCTATCCAAATTAATTTGGAACATATAAAAAAGGTAGACTAATGGATTTATACAAAAATCCATCACCCATAATGAAAACCAAAATTCTTCTTGTAATATCTTTTTTCCAAACTTCAAAGTGGCTACATTGTTGGTGGTGGTTGGTTCTCGCATCTGCAAGACATGGATCTAAAACAATTTCCAAATTGAGTCATTATTCAAAAGTAAATACAAAATATGCTAATTTCCTAATGTTAATCATAATTCGACGAAGTACTAAGAAATGCAGTGGAAAACACCTTGAACCAAAATTCTGCAAATAAGCATTAAAAAGGATTAATACAGGGTCATGGGTAAGTAAAATAGGATTAAAAATTGGGAAGAGAGGATATAAAAAATATGACATTTCTGTGACTCAACAGTAATATTGTAGAGATAGGTTGAAGGTTTAAATGTCGATTCCTTCTTCAAATGAAGATTATAATTTATGCATGACAAGGTTGAGGTAATCCAGTTTAATTTACCTACTAAGTTGCTTTAAATTCAGCTCTTGATATATTGCTTCTTGTAGTTGAATTTCTAAACTTTGCTAGTAGAATTTTTAGATTTTGCATGTAGGTTTATGTGGAGATTTTTAGCTCTTGAATGTTCCATCTATTTGAAGAGAAATCACATTTGGCTATCGAAGACTAGGACAAGGGCTTGAGCATTCTGCCCTCTGGCTTTTTGATCACCAAAATCTTCTTTTGCTTCCTTTATGACCCCATGCATTTTCCTTAAGCAACTAGGCACTAGTCAAGAGGTCTCATTTTTTCTTGTAGCCTTCTAAATTTTGTTTAAATCTGAAAATTAATCTCCACTTTTAGTTCATAATGTTCTAGCAAAGTTTAAGGAAATAACCCACTAAAACCCTCTTCTAGAGGACTGCACTTAACTTATTACTTTGTTGTACCGTTCTTGCTGTTTTTTCACCTTAAATTTAATCTTTAGAACATTTGGTATGTTTTAGTTTGACATAAGTTCTTAAAGTGAATATACTTTTGGATCTAATGTTATTTAACCCTCTTTGAGCACATTTCTTTACATTTAAGTTGGGTTGGATAGCTAGCTAACTATTTTCTAAGTTGTTTATGCTTCAAGTCACATCAATTTACAACACTCGTTTAACAGCATTAAACTTTATCAATTTAAGCCGCTGGAATTTCTTTTCATTGTTATTAACCACATTGCCATAAGCTCCATCATTAAACTTAATTAACAATTCAATTTTTGTTGTAAGTTATTTTTGAATATGGTATCCGTATAACTTTATTCTATTGGCAATCCCAACGATAGAATCAGAATTGTGATTTATTATGTTACATTTTTTTATGATGTTTTTCATATTTACTTGCAAGCTACCTTAACGCCTTAAAACCTTGCACTTATTGCTTACACAATTTCATAATTGGTTTAAAGTATTTATTTCAATTGGTGGTTATTCATCACTTGTTGTAGCAACAATCTTAACTAGATCACTAATGTTTAATGGGATATGTTTTCAATGGTTATGTTGATCTAGTATTTGGCAACAAGTTCATCACTTTTTCATTTGGCAAAGAACTAGGTTTTGGGTTGCGCATTTTACTTTCTTTATTTCAATTTCAAGCAACTTAATGGATTCATAGGTGTTGCTTTGAGTTATACCTCTTGACACTTAGTTGCTACAGGGATTCCCCCACAGTTCTTGAGATTCATTTAAGAACTGAAGAGAAGGAAAGTAATTGTAGAGGTGACAGTAGCATTACTTCCATAGTTGCACTTGGCTAGAACCTTTTGAGTACTTGCGTTTAGGGTGCTAGTTTCTGTGACCACTTCCTAAAGTGAATACTTCTTTATGGTGAACAACATATTTTTCTAGTATTATTTTTTCTAGTTTGAGTGATAAATGCATTTAGTTTATTGGTTTGGATATATGGTCTTAACAACTATTATGGCCAATGTATTTCATATTTTCACCCTTTTTTCTATTTACGTGCACTGAAAACATGATAACTTGATATAACAAATCTTATAGTAAAGTCGGGAAAGACTAATCCCATATATGTTAGAAAAAAACCCACACTTTTTTCTATTTGCATGCACTGAAAATATGATAGCTTGATATAACAAATCTTACGATAAGGTTGGGAAAGACTAATCCCAAATATGTTAGAAAAATGCTCAACAATGATGGTAGTCCTCTCTGAAGTGAATTCTTCTCATGGTGACCAAATTGGTACTCTAGTGCTAGTTATTTTCAGCATTTAAGTGCAATCAGTTTATTGGTTTGAAATTTTGAATATGGCCTCAACAACCATTACTGCCAATTTATTGCATGGTATAACTCTTTTTTTCATCTATTTGCATTGAAAACATGATAAATTGGTATACCAAATCTCATAGTTAGATGGGAAAATCTAATTGCCATATATGTTAGAAAAATGCCTTGGTTTTGTGTCATCTATTTGAGAAGAAATAAAAACACATATGATATGGGTTTTGCATGTTGTTCATCTCATGATTTGACGAGGGTATGAAATTGGCTGTTCTTTCCACCCTAGGAAGGGCTAAATACAAGTTTGCATCCTTTTGGAATCGAAACCATGCACACAAGGCTCTCCAGAGGGCAGTGAAAAATTTCCAGGCAATGGAGGAAGCTGAAAAAGAGGTATTCTTACATTGTTTTCCTTTTGCTTGTTTTTAGTTATTATATTACAATATGAGTGCTAATTCATTTAGCTAGATTAGTAGATCTGTAATGTCCAAAAAAGTAGAAATTGGATACCAAATATAAGTTGTCGGTGCTATGTCATTCATGCCTAGTTGTTTACACTTCTCTTTGAATTAAATCTATGGCATAAACAAATGACGTTATACTAGTGATATCAGGATTTCACTTTGAACTATGCTCGATGAATATGCCATATGTTCGTAGGTAATGTAGGTTTGCTAATGATATTTACCATGATCAGAAGATGTTGACCTCGAATATGAAATGTTCAGTGTGATCAAGCTTGATAGAAATGCATCCTACTGCCAATACCTTTCAACTTTAATACTATGTTCATGTAAAAAAGTATTATTAAGAAAAAATTTCCAATTTAATCATCTTGAAAATATAATGTGACATAAGGTGAATTTTCTTCAAAAAATGTCCAATTAAAATAATTGAATTTCGCCTCATATATCATAGGAAATTTTATATTGCTTGGCATTATGCTTACTAGTGAATGTGTTCAATAAAATGAGTAATTAGACTATGGGTTAAGTAAAGCTCCATATTCCAGTGTGAAGAAATTCCAAGGCCTTAGTTAAAGATCTAGCTGAAGCAAGCAAAGTTAAGTGGCATTTTATATGTGAGGTTTATAATTTGTTGTCTTTCATGGCTGAATTTGATTCTTGAAATTGCCTTTATAAATCTGCTGTAAGGATCTTTTGAAGAACAATTGTGATCCAAAAACAAGGACTGAGGTTGAGGTAAAAGCCTCTTTATTGCTTCTTGTTTATCATCGTCCAATGTATGGTTTGTTACTATCATTTCTATTTCATGAAAAGCTGCTGCTGTCTTTTATTGCTCATGATTGCACATCTTCATTGCTGATTTGTAATTGTGAAAGTGACACACCTTTGTAATCTTGCCATTTCTTTGTATTAAAGAAGTTCATGTGGTTGATTAGATCGTGTTAATAACATCCTAATAATGTCTTCATCGATCAATATTTGCGCCCCCTTGAGTTTGGTCCCGAATCCATGGCCCAACTAGGTCGATAGTGGTCTATTCTTTGTAATGTACTTAACCACAAAACTTCAGATGGTACAAAGCGTAAGAATGTGATCAATGGTCTGGTGTGCTAGTCTGAAGCCTGCCCGACCTCCCGCTCTGAGTTGCCTTCTCTCTAGACCCCTAGAAAGATGCATATGGAGGACTGTAGCATATAGCTTGGAGAAAGTGTGGCCAACCATGATCATTCTATAGTTGTTGGGATCAATATCAGGGCTCGATTTATGGATCAGGCAAATAATGTGATGTGACCACGATTCAGGGAATCCATTACAAACCACATGATTGAATAGATCATCCAAGTGATAGTCAAGTGCTCGAAGACCATGTTTGAAGAGTTCAACCTAGAACCCCTCATCCGTTGCTCTGCTAGAACTCATGGCCCAAACAACCTCCCAAACATCATGGGGGTAAGTTGATAACAAGAGGTGGGCGAAGAGGTAACTTGGATAAGGGGTTTCCCCGAGATATCATAGAGGGACAAGGTGTGGGAGAACATGGCTTTTGGATCAAGATCGGGCGGGAGATGGGAGTGGCGAGTGAAGATGGTATGCAAAAAATGCTTAGGGGAATGAATAGGGGAAGTACTTAGCTCTCGCAGCCTACGAGAGATGAAGAGGTGTTTCTTGTGGTGGACGAGACAACGATAGGAAGCTTTGAGATCTGGGTAGGAGGGGTGACCATGGTTGAAGGCATAACAAAGTTGGGTGTGGAGGTGCTTGCAGTAATCATCATACCATTGGTTCATGGGATAGCATCCCACTCTTTTGGGGGAGGGGGCCAGAACGAGTGGAGTGAGGAAATATTTGAAGGGTGGTCTCCTAGATGATAGAAGAAAGACACGTGTACTTAGCAGTGGCGGATTCGAGGGCAGTGAATCGAGATACAGAAGGAAGTGTCTGGCAAAGGGTAGAAGTAAAGGTATTGGGGTCTCCCTAGTAAAGAGCATATTAGTCCGAGGTGGACCCAAGGGTCGAGGAGGGGGGGTATGGGGTGTGGGGGTACCAATATAGAGGGAGAAGGAGAGGAGAGCATGATCAACAAGAGGAATGGGGGTTATGACAAAGTGGTGAATGAAAGGGAGATGTTCTTGATTGGAAAGGACATAATCCACCACACCATGACCACCACCGTGAGGATGACAAGTCAAAGAATGGGAATCCGGGAAGTAGGGGAGGCCATTAAGGGTCAATAGCTCGTGATATTCTCCAAGCCGCAAGAGGTGCCTACTGTACCCTATCAGAGGTCCCAAAATATCATCGGATGATCGATGAAGTCTCACAAAAATGAGATCAATCTTCTGAACAAGGTACAATCGTCAGATCTGTCATGCAAAGGGACCTGGAGGGATTTGGCGCATGCATTGAAGTCACCCAATAGGATGACATTTCCCACCGCATAATGTTGAATGATGTCAGAGCATAGATCCAAAAATGGGTCACTGTCAAGATTGCCATGGATAGCGAATTGTGATGAGCTTGGAGGGAAGTAGCGAACTACAATGAAGATATCTCTAAAGAGACGGGGTAATTTGTTGAGTCGAACCCACATAAATCTGGAAAACTCATCTACTGCAACCAACGAAACTCTATCCCGAACAGACTCCCGCACTAAGCATGCTACACCTATAGAACCGCGGACCCTGCCAGAAGATCAGGTTTTCTGGCAACAAGCAGACAACCAATGATAACCTGTAATATCCGGAAGTGGCTTGGCCGGACTCTCATGAGTCTCAGTAATAAAGAGGAGATCCGAGAAACCAAGAGCATTCTGTAACATGCCCGGGGAAGACCAAAGAGACCCATTACCATTCCAACAACCCACTAAAATCCCACTTCCATATCGTCTCCATCTAGCTAGTAATTTAGAGAACCCAGGCCAAGAGTACCGAGGAGGCAAGGAATCTCGAATGATGGCCATGATGTCTCGAATGACTTCCTATTTGCCTGCTTGACGAGCTGCGACAATGCATTCCCTAGAGCATTTCAACTCTGCTGCCTGGGACCTAGTAAGATCAACATCTAGAAAAATCTTAGTAGGGAGAGAAAACAACCTACGTTTAGCATGAAGAGCCCAAAGTCGGTCACCTGTTGATTTGAATTGGATAAAAAGTGTAAAATCGTGGCAAAAGCAAACCCTCTCAAGAGGAATATTGGTGAGCTCGAGGTAATCTTGGAGAAACATGTCACCAACCTATATGTGATCCTGAGAAGGAGAGGGTAAGGGAAGCCTTCTGATCATCAAATTCAATTCACGAGCATGTCGATTACGCTCTTCAAGTAGCTTGGCTTGGTTAACTTCTTCGACCGCCACCAAAGGGCTTTTATCCCCACTTCTGACAGTTTTCGCCCAAGACTTAATGTGTGTTTTTGTCTCTTGTTTGAAAGAAACTTGTTGTTGGCTGATCTCCTCATGTTTGTTCTTAAGGTCGAGGATTTCAGCATGTAAGGCATCGTTAGGCGGTTGGAGATTTTCCGGTGCTTTCCCATCATCAAGTAATTTCCAGAGGGAGAGGTTGTCCAGTTCCACTTCGGAAACCCAATTCGAAAGGGTGAGAATTTCCTGTTGAGCTTGTTGAGGTTTAGAGTGACACTTATGGTTTTCAGTTTCCAGGAATTTTGTTCGCTTTAGCATATTTTTAATTTGGGAGGTCCAGAACGAGAAGTCTGACTCCAAAGCTATGTATGTGGGGTTGTAGATTGATCCCTGGTTTTTATTGCAGCGGTTGAAGTATTCAAGGTGGCCTCTGTTACAAGATTCATTTGGCTCCATGTCTACTGGCTTGGTAGAGTCCATACCCCTCACTTAACCATCAAAAATTCCAATGGATTCGTGGCTCTGTTTGGTTTAATCCTTGGCGGCTTGACTATTGGCAGCTCTGGGCCTATGGTTGGTCTTCGTCACAACTGACAATTCTCAACTTAGCACGATCTGTGTCAGGGCTTCTACATGACTGGCAGCTTTCAGATGGTGACACGATGGTGGAAGCACAACCCAATGGTGGACCCCTACTCGGTTTTGCGGGCCCAGTTTGTCGGTGGCTAAACGACGATCAGGTTACAGCCCAGATGGACCAAAGGCGGCACGAAGGCAACTCACAACCCGACGGCCCACCTCCGCCACGATTCTGCGAGCTTGATGGCAACTCTCCTCCTCGTGCTCGATGGCAACAACATGATGCAGGCTCCGATCGCGTCACACAGATCGAATGGCGGCTCAAATAAATGACGGCTCAATCAGAAGTGCGGTGAATTCGGACACAGATGGCGTCACATAGATCTGACGGCGGCTGGAAGAAACGGCAGCTCAATCAGAAGTGTGGCTTGATTAGAGAAGCGACAACTCTCCTAGATGATGCCTTCATGATCCAGGCGACGGTGGCTCTCGACGACGGCGGCTCCGAACAGACGACAACACCTAGATCAGGCGGCGGCTCTGAGTGTGGCTCTCATCAGATTGGGCGGCGACTCTGAGTGTGGCTCTCATCAGATCGGGCAGCGACTCTCATCAGATCAAGGATCAATAAGAAGAATTGTCACCTTTAACCCATGTCAACTAGACGTTGCATGAATCCAACAAATAGAGCCTTTGAAAATACAAGAGGGAAAATTTGTGCAAAAATCAAACAGTTTGAGATTTAATGGAGGATTGTCTTCATCATCTCTGGGAGCCGTGGGTTCTCAATGCTATCGAGCTATCTAATCTAACTCTTACCTACAAAATCATAATCAAAACTTGCATGCACAAATCAAGGAAGAAATGTACTCCAATTCGAAATTACAACAATAAAATCAAGATCTCAAAAAGGAATTTGATAAGAACTTATTAGAAAAAGATAATGAAATTGATCGCCTAAAAGATCATAGTAAAAAATTACTTGCTCAAATCAAGAAATTGAAGGACATGAAGCAGTGCAACCATTTATTAGAATAGAAGATCAAGACCTCGAAAAGAAATTATCAGAGAACGATGAAGAAGCTTCTAGCGTGAGGAACCTTAATCAGAGGTTGCTTGAACAAATCAAGAGATTAAAAGATGAGTAGTTCATAATCAAAGTTTACTTACCCAACTCAAGAATCTAAAGAATGATAAGAAGTCATTACAGGGGAAGCTAGAGCAACTTATCAACAAAGAACCGACGATTGAGAAAGAAACAATAACCAACCCTATTGAAATACAAAAGTCTTTGAATGTAAAAATCAAGATGTTGGAGAAAGGAAACAAGATAGATCCAATCGAAAACTTATTGTTGAAAAGTTAACCAAGAAAGTTGTTCTTCAGGATGCATGCAAAGTTTTGCATACATAGCAGTTAATTAAAGATGCATGCAAAAGTGAGTTTTTGCATGCACTCACATTAGGTTTTTGGTAAACCTAATTGGGCAGTCAGATGTTATAAGAAGGCAGGAGTTCACCGACAAAGAACACGGAGCAGAGAGATCAGAGTTAGATCAATTTGAGAGGTGGGCGACTTTCCTGAGAGAGGAGGGCACACTTTCTGAGGAGAGTAGCTCGTGGAGGATCCGGATTGAGGATTGAGCAACTGAGATTTTCGGAGTAGGCCTTTCTCAGTGATTGAGGAAGAACTGTGACGATCAGAGATCAGATCTGCTAAGATCTAACCTAGGGCGACTTTTAGTATTGGAAGAGGGGCGCATTCTTCAGATCTAGACAGTTGGCCTTCTTCTTTGGCAGAGCAGATCAGGGTTGTGGAGTGAGAGAGATAGTACAAATAGAGTTTGACTTGCAGAGAGATCCAGATCCGTATTAACAGTTAGGGCACATTTCCCAAGTGCATGCATTAGTCTTTGCATGCAGATCTAGGGTTTTGATACCCGTCAAGTTCGGTTGTTTCATCTGAAGTATTTGTATGTATTTATCTTCTACTTGCTTTGCTCTGGGCTCGAGATAGAAGATAGCCCCACAGATTGTTGGTTTTCCCCGTTTGGGGTTTCCAGGGTACATACTGAGTTATTGTGTGATTGTTGTGTATTTTCATTGTGGAAGTGTTAAGAGATCTATAGTGTTTGTATCTTAAGTCATTATTGTATTTCTTATTTATAGAGATTCAAACTGCTTGAGATCGTAGGGCATCCAGAGGGAGTAGTGATCTTTGGATAAATTAACACTTATCAACCAATAAATGCCCAAAAGTATCAAAAGTCTAGGGGCCTGTTGCCGCCTGGTTCCACACCTGGGAAAACGCAGCAGAAGTCTTCAAGTTGCTGGTGTGGCCTTGGGGGCAAGTCAGAGTCAAGTGCTGTCACTTGGGACTCGACTCCTCCGTCTAGGCTTTCCTAGCGAAGCCAAGGGGGGTGGACCCTAAGAATGAAAAGAAAACTAAGGCGTCTAATCTAGGAGTTAGAAAAATATTTTTTATAACCAAGACAAAGCAGCATATACTTTTTTAAAGCAAAGCAAATCATTTATCAATACATCATTTGCTCTCATTCATTATCATTATCATTCATTTGCATCATAATAGCATGAAATAATATTAATATAGACCAGTGCCTTATAATGGAGTCAAATAAATGCATGAGCAGAAAAGTAAATGTAGTGCGAGTGTTCTTGGTGTATTTTAAGATTAATGTGAAAGTGATCTTTTTATTATGGCAAGTGGGTTCCCAATATACATAAGGTACGGGGGAACATGTCCGGAATTTTGAAGCGTGGCTTCCCTCTCAGGCTTGGGCTGAATCGGAGTCTCAAGGAGGTGTTCAGATGCTGTACCAACGAGGACAAGCCTAACGGTTTCCAAGAGGTCACTACTCAGTTTTGTCCCAAGCCTTCTGAGAAATTTCTCCACGAGAACAAAATGTTCATGATGTGCCGGATTTTCACATAAAGGGTTTTTTATTTGGGGCGGTGTTAGCTCCTATTACTAGTCATCTCCCCCTTTCTAATGTGTACCAACTGGATCAGACTGAGCTGCAAGTCAGCCACAGAGCATACGGGAGAAGACCTTGGTATTTTTTAGAAAATTTTTATGAATCAAAATTTTATCTTTTTTAAACCCCAGGAGTCTCTTTTCAGTCACGTGCTCGGGCAAGCCCTTATACAGAAACCCTACTTCGGGAAAGCAAGGGGGGGCGTTTTGAGTTTGTAAAAAAAAATGGTAAAACTACATTTTGAGTGAACTTGTGGCCCGCCAGTGGAATGGACCAACAAGGTTGATTTTAACCCTAGTTAGTTTTATTAAATGCCGAAAATAAAAGTAGTAAACTACTCTAAAAAATCACACCATGAAAAGAGACGACACAGGCCACCCCTGGGGGGATGGGGTGTGGGCGCTGGCTAGCCCACTTGCTCTCGTTTAATTATCTTTTACAATGATCAGAGAAGTGCCCCAGTCTACTTAAAGTGACTTGGCGGCTTACAATTTTTCAATGGAAAAATAACCGGTTTACAAAAATTTAAAGTTGGTCTTCTGGATTGCCTAGATCCTTGAAATTTCGGCAGCACCTCCTCCTACCTGTTCGTCTTTTGTTGCAAACCAGCGAACAAATATTAGTATAAAATGCCCAAAAACACTTTAAGAGTGTCTTTGGAACACCTCCTAAAAACCAAAAAAAAATCTAAGTGTTAAGACTACTTAAAAAATGCAAACTTTAACCATGTAACACAAGCAGTGATGCTTGTTTGCTTGGGGTCTTTGCAAGCTTTATGAGTTGCAAATTGTATGCTCTTGGACAACCAAATAAACTTTTATATCGGATCTAACACTACTTTCAAACTTTTCAAGACTTTAACAATTTTTAACCAGTTTCAAAATTAAATAATGATAGATAATGAAAGATCTAATCTAATGGAAGATAAAGCTTTAAACAACTAGATTAGAACTCTAAGAATGAATCAGATCTACTTAAGAATATATCAATCAAAAAATAAATCAAAGAATCACTCTTCAATCGTAACCAGTGACCAAGAAAATTTTGATTTTATAAGCTGGGGAAGAGAGAAGAGACAGAATGGTCCTTGAAACCAAAGACTTTGGAAGCTTGAAAGTGGGAAACCGAGAGTGAGATCCACCAAAATGTGCACAGAAGAAGAAATGGAGAGCAAAGAAGCTATCCTCCTCTTCACACCTGTCAACCTGTAGCAAACAAAACTCACAGAAAAACCATCAAACTAGAAATGCACATGGTTAGAAATCAAAATAGTATGAGCATAAACAAATGAAAACATATAAACTTTGAATCTCTAACCAAATGTGACAAATGCAAAAACAAATTAAAACAAACAAGATTAATTGTTCCTCCCCACAAAATCGTTACCAATCCTTCAAGCAGGCTAGTTGATGGCTAGAAATTACATGCACGGAACTTGAAATTGCTACAAAATACTCCACATCAAGAGACCATGAAACCACTCACAAAAGTATCACACATATGGACCTCCAAAGTCTTTTTATTGATCAACAAAATAGCATAAGCTTAGTACATATTTCTGCTCACTCTCCAACTAGTAACAATGATAGAAGAGCTTGCAATTTATAGAAAAAAAAGAGGAAGGGCGCACTTGTTTGAGGGAGTGAGTGGTGGAATAGATGGTGGAGAGATATGGGCTGCCCATCCCCTAATCTAGCTGCCCAAACACTAAGCAATCAGCTAAATGTTAGCTTGTGTGACAGCCCATGTATTGGGCTGCCATATCCCCCAAATCATGGGCATCTCCACTCTCCAAATGCGCCCCTCACAAGCAAATGCGCCCCTCACATATGGGCACAAGTTTCTCCACAAATGGGGCTGCCCAAACACTAAGCAATCAGCCCAAGTCACTCCTAGATGAGTGCTGATCCAAAACTAACCCATCATTACTCCAAAAAATTATTTATTTTTTAAAGTCATTTTCACTTTTTCCAATTTTTTATGACTTTTTGGGGTTTTTGGACTTTTTTGGATTTTGGCAAAAATTGAAGCACCCAAACATTAGGAAAAGTGGGTCTAGGGGTTAAGGGGGTGCTCTGAGTTGGAAAACGAGCACCCCTAAGGCAAAAAAGACATCCAGACGCCACTTCCAGGTCATTTACAAATTTTTTAATTGAATCATTAAAAAATGGCCCAATTTACAGAAAAATTAAACTTTGCCGAAAATTAAAAAAAACCTAGGGGGACTTAGCACATCTCCATATGACTCAAAAACAACGCCTAGCATGTTCATATACATTGACCCATAGACTTTAACAACCCCCTAAGGCCCGTCAGCCTCCCCAGGTATTCCAACTTTGGAGGAGCAGGAGAAAAACCCAAAAATTAGGTTATGCACTAATGCAAGACATAATAACTAGGTGAAAAAACTCCTTGGAATACCTGACTTAGCCAAAAAGTCCTAGGGAACCAAGTCTTTTACAAAACACCATGCTAGTACGTTTTTATTACAAACCCTGCAGGGCCATGGACATGTGGAAAAAGTTAAAAACGGGGGCCTTTAAAAGGCCAGCTGGATATCAAATCACAAAAAATGAACATGTATCATGTTTCACTCTGCCCGCTCGCTTGATAATCCAACCAAGTACAACTTAGTTGGCAGCAGGGCCCAAAATTAAGAGACAAGACACAAGGATGCCTTATCGTCATCGTAATTATACAAGTCATCGACGAACTAACTGAAGACAATATCAATATGCAAATCTAAGTAGAGAACCTATTATATTGAAGAGATATTCAAGTATAGAATCCTATTGTCCTCCAAATCATAGAAGTCATTGTCCCACAAACCCGTAGGTGATCAAATTAGGGTGGTCTGACCCTTGCACAATTCAGCAATTTTGCTCAACGCTTAAAAGGTCATATCATCTCATGTCCTCAACTGTGACAAACTTAAGAATGAAGAATGTTGAGAAGACGTTACAAGTTAGAACAAAGACATAACTTTTGTATGCTTTGAGGACAAAACATTTTATAGGGTTAGGCAATGTAATGAATACAATATATATGTAAACACTCAATAAATAAATAATAATACCGAAGAGACATATTTTATCTAAAGGACGTGACCTAATGAAGGGACATGACCTATCAACCCTGGTGACCAGTCAATGCATATATCAGTATACTGTCCCATGGCATTGTAATATATCATTTTCTATCATCTATTCAATCATTATTAAATATATTTATTACTGCCCTATATGGATTTTTGTTTACTGTCATTCCTATACTGGATATTCACTAGTAAATGAACAATTTTTCATTTCAGAATGTTTGATATGACAAAAATTAAAATAAAAAAAACTAGGAATAGACCAAAAGGCAACTAATCCTCAGTCTCAGAGCCTGAGTCCACACGGATGAGAGGAGGATTGGTGTCTACAGGAGCTTCTGTACTTGGAGACTGGTTCACTTGGTTATAAGCTTGAACAATTGCTTCCATGTCCCACAGGAGCTTGACCAAGGCCTCATACTTCTTGTCCAAGTAGTCCACTTTGGCCATTGTAGCTTTGTATTTCTTGTTCAAAGTATCCAGGATGACCTTCTGTTGAATGCCCTACTCTTCTATCACTTGGTCTATGATTGATTTATTGTGCTGATGGATATTGTTCTGCCTGAAGTATTTGGTATACCTGCTGCGAGTAAATCCAGTATCTGGAACCCAATCCCTTGATTTGGCATCAATAGCCTCTGACAAATTGCTGGCTCGTTTCTCTCTAACCCTTTTTCTGATTATTTCAAACTTGGCCTTGATTTCTAGAGGGAATCTGTAGTGTTAGTGAAGTGTAGCTTCTCTAGCTTCCTTCTCATCCTTGGTTCCAATTGGATGAGGATCGCTTGTGGGAATATTTGCAAGATCGAGTCCTGCTTCTCCTCACTGTCCTAGCTGAATTATCCCCGGACCCCTTCCTCTCCATACTTAAATGCGGAGAGATGGTAAGGGTTGAAGATGTCACCTTTAGAAACTACAGAGTGTAACCCTCAATAGTCATGCTCACCTCAAGCATGGTGGTAAGGGGTTTGCCTCCTTTTGCCCACAGAGCAACCACACCTGCTTATTTCTATACGCATCTAATGCTGTAAGCAAAGTGCCCACCTTGTCTTGTTCTTGCTCAAAGTAATGGCTGCCCTATGATTCATTGTTTGTAATAAATTATTAACCACTGATTAAACAAATTTCTAATGTTTTCAAAATTTAAACATAGTATATTTTTCGATATATGGGGCAGGGTCCTCTATGTCATGCCCCCTAATGTACCCTAGCATCCCATGAAATTTCGGGGGGTAACTCTCCAAACTTACTGAGTACGCATCCCCAGATACCGGAGACTTGATGATATTGCTCCCAAGTCTTTTTGGGTATGTTCACAAGCAGAATTTAGCTACCTCTTGATAGCCCCTTTCTCTTGGCAAAGTCCACTCTTAGGAGACATTTGGATGATCAGATTGTTGTAGAGAATTATGGCATACAATATGACTGTCTGCTATTTCTTTCCTTGGAAAAGAAGATCCCAACCACCTTTCAAGGAGACAATGCCCAACGGCAATTGGGAGAAATAAAAAATGATCCATCAATCCATTAAATGACGCTTTGCTATGCATATGTTTACGTTTATGTAAATTTCAGAGTATTATCAAAATTTTATTTAGTCACTACTCCAAAGTCCATACTGTGTATAACTTATTTTTCAATTTTTATTATTATTCTAGATAGGCTAATCATGTCCCATAAGTACTAATACTCACTACTTTCAGGGTCCAAATTAAAACCATAAAAGATAATTTCTGATAGTCTTACGTGCTGAAAAAGTTCCATATTCTAAAACAAATCCTATCTGACGTATCCACTTCAGAGAAACTCCTAGGAAATGTTCTAATGTTTCAATTTTTTTCAGTGTATTCCCAAAAGTTATATTTCTCTTTTCATTTATAAATATTATTCAAAGTTTATAATTCTTATGTTAATATTTGATGCTACCAAATTATTACTTTTGTTTTTGAACTTCTAATTTTTATGTAAGGCAAGTTGAGATTTATAGGGATCCAAGTATCCATAGGCATACCCTTTTCAGGTTACTTAGATGAGCACCTTATTTTTATAAATGATATAAATAGTATTTGTAGTTGGTAGAAGTTGCACGTCTTCCATGATTTCATAAAGAATACATTTTCATTTTTCGGAATATCAGCCCCTGAACATTGGACTGTGGTTATAAATTACAGGAAAAAGAACAGGCTGCTTTACGTGCACATAGCAGCTCAATTAAGGCTTCCCATAAAATCAGTGAGTTGATGGCAGCCTCCCAAGATGACACTGCGCTTCGAGATGTCGATAAAACATTCCAACCTTTTATTAAGGAGGATGTTTTGGTTCCTATAATCACCAAGGTGAGTTTGTCTAGGTTGGGTTGTCCTGGATTTTTCACTTGTTTATTTCAGCCATAAATTAACTGATTTTGTAAGTTGGCTGCCTGTATTTATCACAGGAAGATTTCCCTTGTACAGCAGAGCAGTTTTTCAACAAGCTCCTGAATGATAATTCTATGTTTACCCATCAATACCGTGCCGAGCGTAAAGACACAGATATTAAGGTAAGAGAGTAAAAGATTTGGATATAGTCGAAGGCCATAGTTCAGTTTCAAAAATTATTTTATTGCCACCTTTGTATTGAGTTATTGGCTGTTATTTTTTCCTTTCCCTGAATATTCAGGAAATCTGGCATTTAAATCAGCAGTAATAGGATGAAGAGTCACAAAAAAATGTACTATGATTGAAATTTTTGAGGCACCAGAAGGAGAATCTGGATGACTGTAGAGGTGAAAACAGGGATCAGAACAGAGTGGTCATTAAACTTTAGTTAGATGGAAAATAATGGTAATAAGAGGAGAAGCCATTGAAAAAATTAATTGAATTTACATATAGATGTGTGATGTGGGGATGAGAAGAAACATACAACATCAATAAGCAAGGAAGAGTCAAAATTATGCCAGAAGTTGGAAAAGATTTTGATATTGCCATGCATGGACTGCAATTTTGACCCTTAGGTAAAGATTCAGAATCATGGGAAACTTGCTGAAATTTAAAACATAGACGAAAACTAATGCCTACATAGCATTAAGAAAATTAGTAAACTCCAAAATATTTCATAGCAACAGAAACATATAGTCTACATATTTATTTATTTATTAAAAAAATTGTATTTTAGGTTAATAAGTGCAGTTGAACTTCTAGATAAAAATAGGCGAATAAGTTCAATTTTCCTCTGTTTTTTAATTTTTAGGTAGGTTTCATTGTTGTGCCAAGTTATTTCATTCCCCTTCCCCCTAAGTGAATAAGATCCCATTTGAAAATTGAACTTATAGGGTTTTTCTCACAGCTTTCCACTTGTTTTCCATTTTCTACTTGGTGAATAAGTTCAAAATTTCTTTTGATTTGAACTTTTAAGATTGCTCCCAAGTCTTTCCATTTATGATCAATTTAGTGGTTGTGCTGTGGTCCTAGCTGATTAGGTATTCAAAAAAAAAAGAGAAAAAAGGGAGAAAAAGACAACAACAAAAAATTCATTTCGGCCACACAAATTGTCCATTGATTCATCCATCCTTGGCAATGGAAACCTATACAAAATTGTGATCTTGTTCAGTGCTTTGATATGTCTACACTTGTCATTTATCTTCAATGTTACCATCTGTTATGTTTTTGGGTTATTTCAAAACTGTTTACACCATGTTCAGTGGTGCTTCATGAGATTTTGTGTACATGGTGTGTGTTCAGCCCCTGGATGGTCCGAGAAGGATTGCAGCGTGAGAGATGGTCAATGATGGTTACACACAGTTGAGATAGCTTGCTCAATGTATGCTTGACATCAGAATAGTGTTGGATCGGTGTTCTTTCCTTAGGCATTGGATTTCTCTTAGGGTTGACACAGATCACCATATTAATCGATCAGACAGGATCTGCTATGTTGAAAAGTTACCTAGGAAGTGTTTGTTCACCTAGTATTGCCTTGTCCATTGCCTTGGGGTGGACAATGACACTTTAATTGGTGACCCCTAGTCTTATTTAATTAATAAAGTGAGATGCACTTTATAATTTTAAAGTCACTTTATTAAAAGGTAAAGTCATGGTTTAATCCTAAGTTCACATTTAATAAAAGTCAAGTGAGTGATTAATTAAAAAGGGGGTGGTCACTTTATTAAATGACATGAGGTGCACTAAATGTCATTTATTAATTATTTAATCGAGCATTTAATGAGAACCCCTCATCTAATCTAATCTGGACCATTAGATTCAAAGAGGAAGTTGCCATGAACAAAGAGGGACTAGGGCAAGGCAAACTCATTCATTATTTCACTTTTCAAGAAAGCATTTTTGGAGAGGAGGAGAAGAGAGAAGAGAAGTCGATTTTTGGGAGGAAGAAGAAAAGCCCTAGCACAGAAATCGAGGAGGATGGTGTTGGGCACAAATCCCAAGGTGAAAGTACAACATTAATTCATTTCCGTACAGGCACAGATTTCAAGGAAGACTGCTGCACATTTAATGCAGTCCGTACAGCTTGAGTTTAGCACAGAAATTGAGGAACCGTACAACAATTAATGCTGGCCGTACAGTGCAGTTTTCAGGACAGGCTGTACAGCATGAGTTTCTACACAGTCCGTACAGCATTTAAATCAGACCGTACAGCACAGAATTCAAGGCAGATTTCTGGGCACATTTTTCGAGGCATTCAGCAGCAATCATTCTCACACGTGTGGGCCGTACTGCTGGAAAATAGGTTCTGATTTTCTTTTGTGATTTGACACGTTTTTCGAGATGAAAACTGAGATAAGTACTGCTGTCCTGTTTTGTAAATTGTTGAAGAAATAAAATCTCCAGTGTTCCACGTGGACGCGTTTCCTGCATCTCGGCGTTCCGGGGACTCTTGACAAAACGTTTCCCCCCACCCATGCCCCTGAGAATTTTATTTTTTATGTTTTTCCATTATTTTCACTTTTTACAAAAGTGAAAATAAATCAATATATTTAGTATTTACATTGCACAATCATGAATATACGTCAAATGAAATATTATTTTTGGTATTTTATTTTATTTTTATAATTTTAGGGACGTCCCCCCATCCCCCTCTGAATTTCCCTAAAATTTGGGGGTGGTCTCCATACGTCTCAAATGTGCGTTTCCCCGCTCCTACGTAACCCCATCCTAGAGACTTGGGGGAACATTGAAAATCTCTCTCTCTTGCACAAGTTTTCCCTTCGGGGTTTTATCCTGGACCTATTGGTCAAAAATTCCTGTGTTATTTTATGTGTGAATGCCTGTCATAAATTTCTAAGTTAGAATTTATAGACTGAAAATTAAATTTCTGAGTTGTAAAAATTTGAAAAAGAATCTCATGTGTTTCAAAGTGAAGTCATTTTTGTGAATAAAAATGTGCACACTGGGGTTTGGGCATTAAACCATGCAGAGAAGCTTCTAAGCTTGAAACCGGGTTGGGGTTACAGAAACTTTCATGGTATTAGAGTGGAGTTAAAGATCAGAATTTAAACATTCAGAAAAACAGGGGTTTGTGGAAAATTTTCAGATTTGAAGAAAGCAGGGGTTTTGAGAAAAATTTTAAATTTGAAGAAAGTTAGGGTTTTAAGAAAAATTTCGAGATTTCAAAAAAAGTTCTTGAACAGGTTGCTTGAGTAGTACAAGTTGTAGCCATGGTGTCTGGGCTTAGAGTAGAAGACAAGTTGGATGGGGCTACAAATTTTAGCCCATGGAAGGCTAGAATTATGTTGATACTTGAAGAGAATGAGCTATGGGATATATTGAACAGTGCAACAACAAATCCTGTGATAGTACCTACCGATACTACTGATAAGGCAGCTTTCATGATGAGAGATGTAAAGGCAAGGAGGATTATACTTGATGCCGTGAAGGATCATGTAATCCCCCACATATCAACAAAGACACATGCTTTTCAGATGTGGTCATCTTTGACCAATCTTTACCAGAGTTCAAAATAGAATAGGAAAATGGTGTTAAGGAAGAAGTTGAAGAATGTACACATGAGCAAAGAGGAATGCATGGCTTCCTACCTTACTAGGATTACACAGGTCAGGTATGAGCTTGCAGCTGTAGGAGAGGTTATACAGGGCACTGAGATGGTGCGCATAGCCTTAAATGGTGTGACTCAGCAGTGGGGTGTGTTTGTGCAGACTATTATTGGTCGAGAGAACATGCCTACATGGGATCATCTTTGGGATGATCTCACATAGGAGGAGACACGTAGAGGATACTTATAGAGCAGTTCGTCACATCGCAGAGATGATGAGGAAAATGTGGCAAGGGTGGGCCCAAACAGCATACCGGTGAGTAGAAGAAAGACTTGAGTAAAATCAAGTGTTAAATATGTCAGAAGGTTGGACACTATGCTGAACAGTGTCCGAACAAGAAAAAGAAAGGGCAGCAAACAACAGAATTGGATGACATTTCCTTAGGATTTGAGGGAGAGTTATCTCTATATGTTGGATGTACAGAGAGGACATCTTTCACCAGCAGTGATATGGAGAGTGACATGCAAGATCAGATTCAGTGTTCGTTATTGGTTGGTCATTCTTTTAGTGCTGCCACTACTACTCCCACTTGGTACATTGATAGTGGGGCTTCGAGCCATATGACAGGTGTTCATGATGTGTTCACCGAGATAACTGAGACAGGCTTGAGTCTTGAGGTAGTATTGGGAGATGACACAGTTGTGAGAGCAGTTGGGCGAGGGACTGCCACCTTTGAGAGGGAGTCTATGCAGTCCATGACTTTGAGGGATGTTCTTTATGTCCCCGGGCTGAAGAAGAATCTTGTATCAGTTTCCACGATTGAGGACAGGGGCTTTGGAGTATGTGTTCTAGATGGGAAAGTTCATATCTTTCCTAGAGCAGCAGGACCATCTACTTCATGTGCCATTGGAGTGAGATGTGGGAAACTGTACGAGCTTCTCTATCAACCGCATCATGCTTTAGCCCATACTAGCAGTAGCATCGAGACATGTGAGTTGTGGCACAGGAGGATGGGCCACCTTCATCATTCAGCTTTGAGGTTGTTGAGGGCTATGTCTACAGGTTTGCCTCAGTTCAGCATAGAGCAGGGTGGTGTATGCAGAGGGTGTGCTTTGGGAAAGTGCACCAAGACTGCTTTTCCGAGCAATGACACCAGAGCAAATGGGATACTGGATTTGATTCATGCAGATTTATGTGGACCTATGTCTTCAGCTTTAGTGACAGGTTTTGAGTACTATATCAGTTTCATTGATGACTATTCCAGGAAGACCTAGATCTACTTTCTAAGACTTAAACAATCTAAAGAAATCTTGCATAGGTTCCAAGAGTTCAAAGCTCTTGTGGAGAACCAAACAGGGAGGAGGATTCGGGTACTCAGGTCAGACAATGGGGGTGAGTATACCTCCAAGGAGTTTGATGAGTTTTGCAGACAGGAGGGCATCAGGAGGCAATTGACAGTTCCATACACTCCACAGCAGAATGGAGTTGCAGAAAGGAAGAATAGAGCGATAGTGGGAGCAGCTAGAGCCATGTTGCATGATCAGAGTCTTCCTTTCTTTCTATGGGCAGAGGCCTGTAGCACTACTGTTTATGTTCAGAACAGGAGTCCACACCGAGCATCGAGGTGTAAAACTCCTGAGGAGATGTTCACGGGGAAGAGACTTGAGATAGGTCACTTCTGTATATTTGGATGCCTTACATACTCTCATGTCCCTTCTGAGAAGAGGACAAAGTTAGAGCCTACAACAGAGAAAGGCATCTTTGTTGGATATGACGAGACTTCGAAGGCTTTTCGCATATACCTTCCTGCACAGAGGAAAGTTGTGGTGAGGAGGGAGGTCAGATTTGAGGAGGATAAAGCCTTCAGGAAGTCTTATGATTTAGGGGTGGAGAAGCAGCAGATTGTATCTCCACAAGTGACAGGGTCACAGAGTCAGAGTACAGGGTCACAGGTTTCTGGAGTGACTGGGTCACAGGTTATAGGTTCATCAGTTTCAGGGACTCAGTCTACAGGGACTTCTGGTACAGGGGCAGGTTCACAAGTCACAGGTTCACAGGTTTCACCTTCATGTGATTCGGGTGGTATAGGTTCAGGATCACCATGTACAGGATCTCAGGCCACAGGTACTTGTTCAGGTAGACAGTTGTTAGATGAGGAGGTTATGGAGGAGCGCCTACAGGAGGAAGCTACTTCCAAGAAACGTAAGCCAAGTTGGCTTAAGGATCTTGTGAAGGAAGCTGAGGAGTCTATGGGACCACCCAAGAGGGAGGTCAGAGAGAGCAAAGCACCAGAGAGATTTTCCAGTTATATGGCCATGGTGACTAGCTTGAGTGATTCTGAGCCTACTACATTTGAGGAGGATACCCCACACCAGGTTTGGAGAGATGCCATGATGGAAGAGTACAAATCCATCATGAAGAATGGAGTGTGGGAGGTTGTTTCAAGACCATAGGGGAAGTCAGTGGTGACTTCTAAGTGGCTCTATAAAATCAAGCGTGCTGCGGATGGCAGTGTTGTCGCCAGATCTGTCCCACAAAATTTTTTAATTCCGACACCGTGAATGTAAAGTCTACTAGTTTTTTTGCACAAGTCATGATGTCCCAGTCAACATGGTCAATTTCTTATCGCCTCAAACCTCCATCTTGATTAGTTGGGTGTAAGTGTCAAACCTGGTTATCTTTGTTTGCCCAAAAACTCTCCATTTCATCAAACTTCATCTCGTGAGTCTTTGTTTTCTCAAACCCCTTATCTCATATGTCATAATAGGTTATTATTTTAATGAAATAACCTTTAATTTTTATTAAAATAATAATTTTATTAAAAAGTGTTAAAAAGAAAAGTTTTACCCATTATTCCTTTCACATGTCTTGTGTTAGTTCTTTTAAAAGGGGATAAAAGGTTATCATATTTAAAAATGGTCTCTTGCCTTCCTTCCATGTCGAATCTCATCTCCATGCTTGAAGTCTTCACGCAAACCAAGTTACAGGTGTATGCAAGCTTCATAAAAAATTACCAAATTGTTTTGTTTTGCAAAGTTTTGAGCTTTGAGTCAAACGAGACCAATAAGTTTGCCAATCCATGTCACATCTGAAGCAATAGATTTCAATGCTAAATTCAAAGAATGGACAATGCAAGTTGTCCAAATACCTGTAAGATCAATAAAAGAAAGTATAAATGAGTCTAGACTCTAGACTCTACAAGACTACAACTAACAACTCAAAATTTCAAATAAATGAGCAAATTAACAATGCAATTATGCAAGGTGTCCAAAATGAAAATACCTGTGGATATTTAGCTTCCACAAGCATGCCAACAGCCTTTCAAACAGGTGCATTGTCTGTGATGATTTGTACACAAGAATCAACACCTATGTCTTCAATGACTTTGATGAACAACTCACCCATATATTGTGCATCCTTGTATTTTCCAAGAGCATCCACCGCTTTCAAGAACACCGGTCCATTTGGGGAAGACACCATGAAATTGATGAGTGGATGGCGTGCCGCATCCGTCCATCCATCTGAAACAATACTAACACCACACGTGGGCCATTTTGATTTAATTGTCTCAATTATTTTATCCCCCTCCTTCCTTGCCTTAACCAACAATGTGGTTCTAAGTTTCTCTAAACCAGGAGGCACATAACCAGTTGGAGCTCGTTCCATTAGAGTTCGACACATCTCAATGAACAATGGTGACCGTGCAACATTGAATGAAATGAAGTTGAGGTAGAAATAGAATGCAATGGAAAGGTCCACCTCTTCTCGCGCCTCTTGTTGGAAAATCCTATCCATTGGACCACTTGAAGTTGGTCTCTTTCTTGTTGGATAAGCATCAACCTCACTCTTAGTGCTAGAGGGTTTCCTCAAGAATGGAAGAGGATCCTCATTCTATTGTGTCTTGCTTGTTGCAGCCAGCTTCCCTAACCCAACATGGTCCTCTCTTTCCATCTCCCTCCTTTGGTTAACACTCACCGCTTTGCATGAAGAAATCCCACAAGGGAGGGCCAACAAATGGCCTTTAACCTGGTAATATGTGCTCTTGAAAGCATGCTTGCAGTAATTACAAGTCCAACACACATTGCCTCCCACACCAAGCTTCGCTCCGATGCCTTTTTTCCTTGTCACATACTTCCACAAAGGGTATTTACTCTCTTGTGCTTGTTGTCTTGCCAAAACATGGTTAAAATGAGCATGAGCTTCACTAGAAGTAGTTGGAGCACTAATAGGCGTAGAAGAGGATATGCTTGGAGGAGAAAGAGGATGAGAGGGATTAGATGGGGCATTCCTCCCTTTCCTTTGCCCTTTAGCTGCTACCCTAGCTGGTTGAGACATTTTCCTTCTTCCTTGATGGTGAAATCAACTTGAAATCCCTTGCAAATGCTTCCAAACTCCTCCACCTGCTAAAAAACCAACTCTTAGCTCTCCCTAGCTCTCCCTAGTTCTCCCTCACTCTCCCTTCAATTCGCAAATGGCAAAAAGAAGAAGAAAAAAACGGTTCTATTGACCCGCGGGTTCACTTTTTCCGCGCGGTCGTGTCCTGGAATCGGGACAAGATTTGTGTAGAGGCAGGACACAATCCTCCCACGTGGACACGAAAAAACACGTGTCCCCCACGTGGGAGGGTCGTGTCCGTGCCCAACACGTGCCCATGGGACACTTGGCCCTATTAGGACATGTCCGGTGACTTAGGGTCAAAGTTGACCAAAACATGACCCGGGCTAAAACATCAAATTGTTGCAAGTGTAATTGGATAAGACATGCTTCGTTAGTCATTCAAATAGCAAGACTTTAATCATAAAGTAGCATTTCACTGGCGGTTTAAACACAATAGTTATTCAACATAAATTTATAAATAATAATAGCTTAGAACAAAACCTCAAGAATATACTCACTTCATGGTTGTGGTCAATTTGCTAGTAGTGGGTGAAGGTGGATGGATGAGAAGCAAGGCTAAGGGATGACTATACTCACTTAACACCATGATACTTTGGATGTAGGAAAGGGAATAAACACTCAAGCGTATGTTGGATAAAGATAACACAGGGAATGGCAGTGTCTCACAAATGGGATAAGTTGTTTGGGAAGTGCTTATTCAACCTTGGCAGAAGTCTACAACTCACATCCAAGTTGACTCAGCTCCGTGAGGATCTTTTCTAGAGTCGCCATGACTAGGTGCCTGGCAAATCTTAACTCGAGACTCTAGGGGACACTTAGAATTAGTTGTCCCTTACTCCATCTCACATCACAACCCGTAGGCTCCGTGGGGAATTAATCATTACATTCAATTTCAAAGGCCAACAGTCATTGGATATACCATATGTTTAACCACTGCTTTCTTTGGGCCTTTTATTTCATTTCATTTCACTGGCCAGCAATCTTTAGATTTGGCATACATTTAACCATTGCTTTTATTAGGCCTTTCATGTCCCTCATTGGGGATTTTACATTTCATTCATTTCATAGCCCTTCTTTCATTGTGTTTAGAAACATAGTTTTGAATTTCATTTCAATGGGCTTTCACAATAGATATACAATAATTCCCACATACATGTAATGATGGTAGTCTTATTTGCTTCAGGTTTTAGCCAACACAACTTACACAACTCAGAACCGAGACACAACTAAACAAGGATGCTATCCAACAAAGAGGCTAGAGTGGGGAAGTCCTCCATATTATAGGCTAAGGTGTAAATCAAGGTAAAAATGAAACTGGATGGTGACGAATGGATGAGGAAAGTGAGAAGTGGTGCCAACACTAGCAAGCCATATAATGGTGGGAATGATCACCTCCATTCTCCTAAGGAGGGTGAAACCAATGAGTATAAACAAGAACTTCATAATTATGCGCAAACTAGACCATATAGATATAATTTAACAACCATGTCCATAATAGATAAATATACCACTAGATCATGACCACTAGATGCTAAATCAAGCTACCAAAATAACCAAAAGAGCAACATAAACCAATACACATCCATATATCTCTTGGGTCATATACCTGTACCAACCATCTGAACCATCATCTGTCAACTGGAAACCTGCTGCTGCATATCTGGGCACTGCATACTGCTCTGTATGGAAAAAATGGCTACATCGGTAATCAAACCTGAGTTCCTGAGACTCAATCATGGCATAAGGTTGAACAAACTGCTCATGGGTTGCTCTGAAATCATAACTGATCCTGAAATGAATTCTCATCTGATGTTGATCTCAAGCATCTCAATTTAAAGGACTGGCTGAAAAAAGGACTGGAATCTGATCTGAAGATATGGTAGCCCCAACTACTATAAATGTGATAACAGGGCCTACGGAGACAGATTAATACTTTGGCCAATTTTTGTGACCTTCGACAATTAACGGTCAACCTAGGTAAAACCAAGGTAATGGTCTTCAATGCATCGTTGGGTTCTCTTACAGACTTACATTTTTACTTCCAAGGGGAAGAGATTGAGATCACCACATCTTACATTTACCTGGGAGTACAGTTCACGAGGCCTCATTTTGGCATGCGACAAGCCCTCCAGCCTCAACTCAGCAAAGGATATGATTCCCTAGCCCTCATCAAGAGACAGTGCTTCTAGAACCAGTTCTAAGACATCTTGTCCGAACTCTATCTCATGGAGGCAATCATTAGACCCACAGTTCTCTGTGCCTCCAAGATCTGGGAACCGAGCTTGATACAGACAGATTGGGCCCAGACAAAGAGAATTCAGACCTCGCTTCTTAGATGCATCGTCCAATGCAAGCGTACTATTCCACAACCCATTATCCAGGCAAAGTTTGGTGTCCACCCCTTCCTCCTTGAGGTCATCTTCCGATTGGTCTCTTTTCTTCACAGAGTTGGATCTTTTAGAGACTGCCACTGGGAGAGAGAGGTACCTCTACCTTGCACTCTGTTGCTTTGAGGCCCTCGCTTTGAATCACTCCACAAGTCATGCACGTGGTTGGTTTTCAGAGGCATCTCGGCTTCTCCAGTCGGTGACCATCTCCCCAGAGTGCCTTCCCTCGTTGAAATTCTCCCTAGATGCGCCAAGCCATCTCTGGCCGCTTAGACAAGTTCTGAACCAGTCCATCAGAGAGAATATCTACAGATTATACATTCAAGTGACTTGGACTTCACCCCCAACGAGCTTGGACTCAAAGATGCCTTTTACCTTGAGCACTTCTTGGAGCTATAGGATGGCATTATCGCCCGCCACCGATACATGTGCAGGCATTAGATGCACTCACTCAGGATCCCCTTGGGATAGCTTCTGGTTCGTTCTCATCGACTTCAAGTGGAGAATGACCACCATCTACCACGATCTGATAGGATCGACCAAATGTACCACCCACATGAGCTAGAGACAGAGATGCACCTCATTTTTAGGTGTTCCTCATACTATGAGATCAGAGGACAATAGCACCGCCTCTATAGGGTCTCAGGGGAATCCCTCTCCACCTTCTTTTGGTATCAAAACCATGCCCCGCCCTCTTCATTGGGGAGATTTTTAGCCACAGGTCACAGATCCTAAACATATTGCCCGACCTTGAGAGAACTAGGATGCTCACCTCTTATTTTAGGATTGATCCATCAAATCGAAGGAATAAGCGACAGGCAGAGCCCTAGAGTACCTCGAACATTAGAGTGGTGAGACATTGGGTCTCCCCCCAACCTCCCCTCTAGGAGATCGATTGATTTTATCGAGACTAGTTTGGAGTTGCTGAACCGCACATTAATCAATTCATTCTCATAGTGTTAGAGGGATCAAGCCCAGACGAATCCAAAGTAGGATGCCTCCTGCCCGTCAGATCCCCTCACAGCCCCAGCAAAGTAGCCAACAATCTATCCATAATTTCTTTCCTTTAGCCTCAGATGCTAGGAGTATTTTTCATTTCTACATTCTCCCCTGGGTCATACAGACGGACACCTTGATGTCTTCAGAGAGCTCTGACAACAAGCAAGCTGTTAGGATATTTTTATACTCCATCCTTGTCCTACTTGCATTATTTACCATTTGCTAGCACTTAGGGATGTTATTTTCCCCCTAGTGGTGTGCAAATGTCATCTAGGACCCATTAACCACCTAATGCGCCTTGCATGCATGATTTTAGGACCCTCAGAGGCAGTTTGCTATATTTTAGGAGCCCACTCAGTGATTCAATTCAGTCTAACTGAGTTACACATGAGTTGGTGACTCTAATTGGGAGTTTGAGCTCCAATCACCACTGATTGTGGCCTCATGCGCCCTTTTCTGATTGATTTGCATGACAAACTCATGGATTCGCCCTCCTGGGTCAGTTAACTGGTTGTATCATCAGTTCACTGAGATTTGGTTGAGTTTATCTGAGTTTGGGACTTCCGGAGCACTAATTGAGGTGACAATTACTATGCTAGACACAAACTGAGACTCAAATTCTCTTAGGTGATTTGAATTCTCTCCATTGTATCATCATTGTTGACTATACTGATTATTGGATCATGTGACATTATTCTGTGTTAGAGTTTGCACTTTAATTCAATTTAATTAGATCTTTAAACTGAAAGATAGACAAGCACCGCAAAACACAAAAGACACAAGAATTTTCCTCGAGGAAACCATAAAGGAGAAAACCCCGCAACTTCCTCAGAAATAAATTTGTCACTAGTACAATATCAAACAAGATTGAAAAACCCGAATACAAGATGTCTTCTGCAACTTCTCTCTTTCTCCTCCAGCGAACTTGTCTTCTCTCTCACTTGATGTGAACTTGCTTGAGTGAGTGTGATGTTCAAATGAGAGAGTGAGCCTCTCTATTTATACTTTATGTGAGAGTGACCTAATTCCTCATTCAGGCCGACTTGTCCTAGGGAGACTCAAAATTATAATTTACATTTATCTTTTGGGGAGCTATTGCCCTGACTTACAATGGAGGTTTTACCTCGATATTCTTGCATGACCAAATACAATAATGACATCCCCGAACGAAGGAAAAACATCTTCGACGGAGGTACAATAAAAGTACAATAATAATATAATAATAATATACAAAAGAATATCTTCCAAAGTTACATTTACAACAACACTCCCTCTTAACTAGGAAGGGATTCTCTTGCCACAGTCATCATCATAGCTGGACACAAAATATGGACAAAGTCATCATCACAGCTGGACACAAAATCTGGACAACGTCATCATCACTCGGTCATCATCATCGTTGCTACAACAATCCTCATCTCGTTGATCATTGACTAGTAACATCTCTCGAATCTTTCTATCATGAGAAGTTCTACAGAGCCAGCCCTTTTTCATGCTGGATGTAGGCCTGGCTCTCATCTAGGTCTTCATCATCTTTACGATCAAGCCATCAAGTAGGTACAGCCCAGGACCACACATTACATTGCCACAACAATCACCTGCGTCTCCTACTATCATCTCATCATCCCATGCGGAGAACAGCCCAGGTGCATATATCATGTCCATCAGACAACCTGCGTCTTCCATGCAGTGGATACAGCCCAGAAACATCTACGTCTTCCACCTAGTGGATACATCCCAGAAACATCTATGTCTTCCACCCAGTGGATACAGCCCAGATGTATTACGTCTCTCTTTCAGTCAACTTGCGTCTCCCACCCAGTGGGTACAACCCAGGGACATCTACGTCTTCCACCTCGTGGATATAGCCCAGATGTATTACGACTTTCTCGGTCAACTTGCATCTTCAAACATGTGGATACAGCCCAGGAGCAACCCAGATGCATTACGTGTTGGATTTTGTGCAACTTCGTAAGATATTATTATTGTACTTTCATTGTACTTGATTATACCTCCTAAGGGAGATGAACTTGATGTAAACACATGAAAGAATCAATGTAAACCATGGGGTGCAAAGAAGCAAAAGAAAAATATTAAAATTAAATTATTAAATTGCCCCCAAGTGAAGTCGGCCCAGTTAGGGTATTTTTCATGTCAACACTTGTATAAATAGAGGAAAAGTGCTCCTCATTATTCACTCACTCATTCAAGTGAAGTTCACATCACCCACAGAGAGAGAAGTTCACACAAGCTGGAGAAGGAAGTTGTTTTGGGGTTAAAACTTGTGGAAAGCATTTTCTCTTTTATCTTTGTACTTTGATCTCGGGATTATCATCTCTATACAAAGGTTGTTGGGTTTTCTCCCGTTTGTGTTTCCCAGGATAAACTCTGTTGTTATGTTTTGTGCATTGTCTTTCTTCTAGTGATATTGGTTATGCATTTTTATTATTATGCTATGAATGTATGAATTCTAACATGGTATCAGAGCAGTTCTCGAAGAAGTCATTGCCGGAACATTGTCGGAACCCTGCCGGAACTAGGGTTTCATCTTGTGAAGTCTTCACCCAACATTTTGGAGAAAAAGAGCCTTAGGAATTTCGTTTTTGGCAAGGCGCAACTTTTGGTGTAGACAGAATTCAATTCCGAGAATTTTAAATTTTTGACCTAACTCTATGGCTGCAGCAGAATTAGGGTTTCAGTTTTAACCCACTTTTCTTCACAGATCTGGATCAGCCCTACCTCAATTCAACTCGCCTTGGCAAGGCGCATCTACCTGTGGTTTCAGTTTTTCAAATTATCAACTTTCATTTTTGACTTAGCTCCTGTTAGGGTTTTTGAACCAGATCTGCAGTTTAGATGATTGGCATGAATGTTGAAGATTGCTTGGAAGGAGCTTCCAACTTTATCTCTTGGAAGTCTAGGGTTCTTCTACTACTAGAAGAAAATGACTGATTACAAATTGTAAATGAGAAGGTCCCTGAACTAGAAGCCGAAGAAGACAAAACCCCATGGAGGAAGAATGATGCCAGAGCAAGAAGGATTCTAGTGGACTCAGTAAGAGATCATTTGGTTCCACAAATTTCAGGAAAGAAGACTGCTAGGAAAATGTTCAAGACCATAAAGAAGTTGTTTTAACACACTAGCCTCAATGTATCCATGACATTGAGAAACCAGCTCTCAAATATGAAGATATCCAAATCATAATCCATTGCCTCATATTTCATGAGGATCACAGAACTAAGGGACAAGCTTAGTACCGTGGAGATCCCATTGATGAAAAGGAGCTTGTCATCACCACTCTGAATGGTCTTCCACCATCTTGGGAGTCCTTTATCCAAAGCATAAGTGGTAGATCCAAACTACCAAAGTTTGATAAGCTTTGGGCAGATTGCACTCAGGAGGAGACCAGGATTGCATCACGTCAAAGACTCCATGGCACTCAACCCGAGGAGAACCAAGCTTTTGTTTCGCATGCCAAGAAGGGTAAGGGAAAAGGTAGGAAGTTCCATAAACACAAGCACCAAGATAGGAGATCAAGTTCTCGCCCAGATCAAAAGGAGAAGGACATATCTCAAGTTCAATGCTATAGGTGCAGAAAATATGGACACTACGCCAATAGCTGTCGAAGTTCAAGTAAAAGGAAGCATGAAGCATCCACTGCTGATGTTGAAGAAGATACTCCTCACAAGAAGTCAAGGAATGATGATCGTTAAGAGTTCCTCTTCTAGAAGATATGAAGATCGAGATTGCAAGAACAAAGATCACTCTTGGTTCCCACAAGAAGGCAGTGGGAGCCCACACACAAAAACAATAAGAGATAAGTATTTGTCTTTCTTGCTTACATAGATCTGTTTTGTCTTATCTATCTTCATTATATGCAGATCTAATGTATTGAGCAATTGATATAGTTTACCTTGTTGTATTTATTATGCATATGAGCTACACAACATTTCATGAAGCTAGTCTAGATAGCAGACATCTAGATAGTGCACACTCTTGATGACATGTTCTAGTGGAGATAGCAGACATCTAGATAGTTCCCAGATGTGTTTGATAGACATGTTCATGATTGTTGTGCTAAAGTATTAGCTAAGATGCCTGTGTAAACTATTGCCATTACATTTGATTATGCAATGTCACTGATCATCAGTCGGGATTTTGACTTGTAGGGAAAATACCATGTGATTTGGCCTACAAGAGAAGACTTGTTCCGCTGAACATATGAATCCCCTTGATGTTCAGCAAGAAGCTTCCTGGAATATGACTCTCAGCCTAGAAGAATGACCTCAGAGAAAGCTTTCACAGAAGTGGACCACCTTCAGACATTTGGTTGTCCAGTCCATATTCATATGCTCAAAGTTAGAACCTTCAGGCAAGAAGGGAACCTTTGTGGGATACAGTGAGTCTTCAAAGGCTTATAGAATCTACATCCCAGGATCCAGACAGATTGAAGTCAGCAGGGATGTGACCTTTGAACAAGAAATAGCTGTCAGGAAAGGTAGAGGATCAGACATGGAGAGCGATGATAAAGAAATGCTAGAACCAAAGGAGATGAGATCATCTCCCACTCCAGTTCAAGAGGGAGTTAGCAGAAAAGGAAGCACCTATCGATTCCATGGATCCAATTGATATCCCCAGAAATGTTGCAGTTGGTCAAAAAAGACCTAGATGAGCACAACAGACTTAGCATGGTGCATATGGGAAATACAAGGCCAGATTTGTTGCTAGAAGATTCTCTCAGAAAGAGGAAGTCAATTATGATGAGACATTTGCTCCTGTGGCTCAAGATACTTCCATCAGATCGATCATTGCTATTGCTTCAGCTATGGGATGGAAGTTGCATCAGATGAATGTGAATGCAATTCTTTCTCAATGATTTTATTGAGGAAGAAGTTTACATCGAACAACCAGATGGGTTTATTGTGCAAGGAAAGGAGTCTCATGGACTCAAACAAGCACCCCGTGCTTGGTATGGATGAATAGATGGATTCCTGGTGAGCCTGGGATTTTCCAAGAGTGATGCAGACCCCAAACCTTTACTACAAGGTTTTAGATGATGAGCCACTGATTTTGGTATTATATGTTGATTTGTTTCTCACAAGAAATGAGAAACTCATTGCATGGTGTAAGAAGAATCTCACCTCTGAGTTTGAAATGAAGGATCTTGGATTGATGCACTACTTCTTGGGATTAGAACTATGGCAGAGGCAGAAAGAGATTTTCCTAGGACAAGGAAATACACCATTGATATATTGAAGAGATTCAGAATGTTGGATTCCAAGTCCATGGCTACTCTTATGGATACAAATTGGAAGAAGTTGAGAGATTCTACTTCAGATTTTGATTTGATTGATCCCACCATATATCGCCAATTGATTGGGTCATTGATGTATTTGACCAATACCAAACCAGATATATGTTTTGCTGTGAATGCGCTCAATCAGTTCATGTGCGAACCGAGGCAGATTCACTGGATTGCTGCAAAACATATGCTCAGATACTTACATGGTACTGTGGGATATGGATTGAAGTATGCTTCAGATTGTGACCTAAGATTGCAGGGGTTTACAGACTCAGATTGGGCCGGATGCGTTGCAAATCGAAAGAGTACTTCGAGATGTTGCTTCAGTTTGGGTTCTGCAGTTATTTCCTGGTGCGGCAGGAAGCAAAACTCGGTAGCACTCAGTACTGCAGAGGCCGAGTACATGGCTGCTAGCACAGTAGCTCGACAAGCAGTTTGGCTTCGTAAACTCCTGTACGGCCAGATTCCAGAGCCGACCGTGATTTACTGTGATAACCAGAACTGTGTGCAGATGTCAGTGAATCCTGTATTTCATGACAGGTCGAAGCATATCGAGATTCAATATCACTTCATTCGTGATATGATGCAGAAAGATGCGGTCAAGTTACAGTACGTGCCGACAGACGACCAGACTGCAGATGTTCTCACCAAGGCCCTTCCCAGGATGAAGTTCGAATACTTTCACAGAAGACTTGGATTCGAAGAGAATGTGTCCCTCCTCGAGAGGAAAAGATGACATTGAGATACTTGCCCTGCTTTTCCCAGGTGCCTTCTATAGTCCAGGTACTCAGCCAGATATGGGAGAAATCCCATAGGCAGATGAGTCGGACAGTCAGCAGTTGGCCGGGTTCACCCAGGTACCTTTTGCAATCCAGTTACTCAGCCAGATATGGGAGAAATCCCATAGGAAAATGAGTAGGACAGTCAACAGTTGGTCGGGTTCACACAGGTGCCTCTGCAGTTCAGTTACTCAGCCAGGTATGGGAAAAATCCCATCGGCAGATGAGTAGGACAGTCAACAGTTGGTCGTGTGATTGCACTGGTACCTCTACTCATTCAGGTTCTCAGCCAGGTAGGGGAGGATCCCATCGGCAGATGAGATGAACATGTAGTAGATGGTCATGCTCATTTGCTCGTCTGAGATCTCAGCTAGGTATGGGAGGACCCCATCGGCAAATGAGACAGACAAGTAACAAATGGTATAGCAGAGATGGCACAACTGATGATCTCAGATATCCAGGATTGAGTGATTCTTCTGGATCCAGGATCGAGTGATTCTCCTGGACTCACCGAAGGACTGGTGAAGATGTCTCATATATCTAGGATTGAGAGATTCTCCTGGATCCAGGATTGAGTGATTCTCCTGGACTCATCGAAGGACTAGTGAAGATGATGCATGATGACACTTCTCGATGGACTGAGACTGTGTGGACAACATTCAGTATGTATAGAGATGATAGAGACAGCATGGATGTACAAGATGAAACCCAGATGATCGTGATGTAGATGAAGACCAAAGAATACCTTCCTCGTTGAGAGGGAGTGTTGGATTTTGTGCAACTTTGTAAGATATTATTATTGTACTTTCATTGTACTTGATTATACCTCCTAAGGGAGATGAACTTAATTATGTAAACACATGAAAGAATCAATGTAAACCTTGGGGTGCAAAGAAGCAAAAGAAAAATATTAAAATTAAATTATTAATTGCCCCCAAGTGAAGTCGGCCTAGTTTGGGTATTTTTCATGTCAGCACTTGTATAAATAGAAGAAAAGTGCTCCTCATTATTCACTCACTCATTCAAGTGAAGTTCGCATCACCCAGAGAGAGAGAAGTTCGCACAACTTGGAGAAGGAAGTTGTTTTGGGGTTTCTACTTGTGGAAAGCATTTTCACATTTTCTCTTTTATCTTTGTACTTTGATCTCAGGATTATCATCTCTATACGAAGGTTGCTGGGTTTTCTCCTGTTTGGGTTTCCCAGGATAAACTCTGTTGTTATGTTTTGTGCATTGTCTTTCTTCTAGTGATCTTGGTTATGCATTTATATTATTATGCTATGAATGTATAAATTCTAACATTACGTCCTTGCGGACCACCTGCGTCTTCCACCATGTAAGATATAGCACAGATGCTTTATGACCCGTGGACCTACCAGCATCTTCAAACATGTGGATACAGCCCAGGAGCATCCCAGATGCATTACGTCCTTTCGGACCTCCTACGGATCACTCCCTCTTTTGAGGAACCTCGATCTGGATAACAGCAAGCTTCTCTCTGAAGTACTCGAACTTCACTCTCGCTAACAGCTTGATCAACACATCGACTGTTTGCTCGTTTGTCGCCACATACTAGAGCTTCACTGCTCCTCTCTGCACCATATCCTGGATATAGTGGTACTTGATCTCAATATGCTTTGACTTGTCATGGAACACCAGGTTCTCAAACAACTTCACACAACTCTAGTTGTCACAAAAGATACAAGTCACCTTTAGCTCGAGATTGTTAGTTTTTCAACATTTAATTCAATATGATCTTAGGATCTTATCTAAGACAATAACAAGCACAGCAAATCAATCACAAGAGACAATAGACACAAAGCATTTCACTGGGGAAACCATAAAGGAGAAAACCCCGCAACTTCCTCAAAGATAGAATGAGCAATAATACAAAACCCCAAAACAAAGAGATCAACTCCAACAGCTCCTCCTCCTCCACTTGTGCGAACTTGTCTTTCTCTCACTTATGCGAATGAGTGAGTGAGTGAGTGAATGATCAAATGAGAGAGTCACACTCTCTATTTATACTTTACTTCACTTGCCTTTTTCCCTAATTGGGCCGACTTCTCCTAGGAGAGTCTAATAACCCATTATACCCTAACTCTGGGCCGACCCCACTAGGGGAGTCTAATAACTTACTCAAGTATAATAATAACCTTCCTGATTGGAGGAATGAAACCTCTCTGTCGGAAGTATAATGACAATATAAAATATACAAGTGAAATACATTCCGAAGTTACAAATACATCAACACTCCCTCTTAACTAGGAAGGTATTCTCTTCACACAGTTCATCGGCACAAGTCTTCATCACTAAATCATCATCAAAGCTAGATCATCATCAAAGTTGGATCATCGTCATTGTTGCTGCTATCTCGATCATCAATCTCCAATCTACTCATCATAGAAAGTTCTACAGAGCCAGCGCTTTTTCATGCTAGATGTAGGCCTAGCCTCCATGTAGGTCTTCATCATCTCTGCGAGCAAGCCATCCCAGGACTGATTATATGCCTCTACAAAACTTGTGTACCCTACTGTCACCTCATCATCTTCAAATCATCTCATCGTCAACGGAGCACAACCCAGATGCACACAACACAACACTTACACTCACCGACATAGAAGGACTTTCCTATCACCATCCGGGAAAGGCTCAACAATTACATCAACGACCATGGAAGGACTAACCTCTGACCATGTCGGAAAAGCTTCAGCAATTACATCAACAACCATGGAAGGACTAACCTCTGACCATGTCGGAAAAGATCGGCAATTACATCAACGACCATGGAAGGACTAACCTTTGACCATGTCAGAAAAGCCTCAGCAATTACATCAACCACCATGGAATGACTAGCCTCTGACCATGTCGAAAAAGCTCAGCCCTTACATCTACACCATGGGAGGACTGTGAGAATGGCCCAACCCTTACATCTACACCATAGGAGGACTTTCCTACCACTATGTGAGAATGACTTGTGTGCATCTGCGTCTTCTGGACTCACCACTTCCCCTTGGAAGGAACCTCGATCTGAAGTACACCAAGCTTCTCTCTGAAGTATTCAAACTTCACTCTAGCTAGCGACTTGGTCAATACATCGGCTATCTGCTCATCCGTCGCAACATACAGGAGCTTCACTGCTCCTCTCTGCACCATATCCCTGATATAGTGGTACTTGATCTCAATGTGCTTCAACTTGTCATGGAACACTAGGTTCTCCGACAACTTCACACAACTCTGGTTGTCGCAATATATACAAGTAGCATCCAACTGAAGATCAAATAAATCAGACAGTAGCTTCCTAAGCCATACTACCTCACAACTAGCCGAACAAGCTGCGACATACTCTGCTTCGACTGTACTCAGTTCCACGCAGGACTGCTTCCTGCTAAACCAAGAGATCACACCTAATCCCATACTGAAGTAGCACCCCGAAGTGCTCTTCCTATCAATGGCACTGCCTGCCCAATCTGAATCAACATAACCCTCCAGGTTAATCTTCTGATTCGCATCATACTTGAGCCCATAATGAACCGTACCCTTCAGGTACCTCACGATATGCTTTGCAGCAATCAAGTGAACATGTCTCGGATCTGTCAGGAACTGGCTCAAGGTGTTCACAACAAAGCAAATATCTGGCCTCGTATTCAACAGGTACATCAAGGACCCAATCATCTGACGATACATCGTGGCATCAACCGACTCTGATGAAGCATCACTCAATAGCTTCAGGTTCGATGCCATAGGTGTGGCCATGGCCTTGTAGTCCATCATTCCGAACCGCTTCAGGATCTCTACTACATACTTCCCTTGTCCAAGGAAGATTCCATTCTCACTCTGCCACACCTCCATGCCTAGAAAATAGTGCATCATACCCAAGTCCTTCATCTCGAACTCGACAGCAAGCTTCCTCTTCGTGTCAGCAATCAACCCATCCTCACCTGTCACAAACAGGTCACCTACATACAGTAGAAGCATCACTGGATTGCCTTCCTCAACCTTGTAGTAAAGGTTGGAATCCACTTTTCTTTTGGTAAAGCCCAAACTAGTCAGGAAGATATCAATACTGCCGTATCATGTCCTGGGTGCTTGTTTCAAACCGTACAAGGATTTCCTCAGTTTGCACACATGAGTCTCTCTGTCATGTGTCTCAAACCCGAGTGGCTGCTCCACATACACTTCCTCTTCTACTACACCATTCAAGAACGTTGTCTTGACATCTATCTGGTGTATCTTCCACTTCATTACTGCAGCCAAAGCAAGTACTGATCTGATGGAAGTGTATCTGGCTACAGGTGCAAATGTCTCTTCATAATCTATCCCTTCCTTCTGGGAGAAGCCACGTGCCACAAATCTTGCCTTGTATTTCTATATGTTGCCATCTGCAGTATGCTTGATCTTGTAGATCCACTTGGAAGTCACCACAGACTTCCCTTCTAGTCTCGGGACCACATCCCAGACATCATTCTTCATGATCAACTAGTACTCCTCCATCATGGCATCCTTCCATTCTTTCTTCTCAGTTGCTTCCTCATAGTTGGAAGGCTCTTTGTTAATGATGTCACACAGCAGGGCTACATAACTGGAGAATGGTCTCGGCCTCTTGCTTTCTCTATGCATTCCGTCTGGAGCACCATATCTCTCTACATCTTGAATTGCTTCTCGTACCCATGCTGGTTTCCTCTTGTGAGAATTCTTCCCAGGTGGTGGATCTACAGGTTCCTGTGGATCCTCTATCTCACGGTCTTCTTCTGGATTTATTTCATTCATTGTTGTATCTCAATTCCTGGGTGCTTTTGGTTCTTCAATGTCTTCAACTGGTATCTTCCTAGATCTATGATATGCTGAGTCTTCGTCGAATGTTACATCTCTGCTAATGTCGATCTTCTTGAATCCTGGGAAATATATTCTGTAAGCCTTCAAGCTTTCACTATATCCCACAAATATACCCATCTTTCCTAAAGGATCTAACTTCGTCCTCTTCTCTTTCGGAATGTGTATTTACACAAGGCAACCAAATATTCTGAGATGGTTGACCTCTGGTTTCTTGCCGGAGAAAACTTCTTCTGGTGTTTTGTTGTCAAGTACTCTATGTGGAGTACGATTTTGTGGATACACAACTGTCCTAGCATCTTCTACCCATAGATGCATAGGAATATCCTGGTCATGAAGCATTTCCCTTGCTACTTCCATAATTGTTCTATTCTTCCTTTTTGCAACTCCATTCTGTTGTGGATTATATGGAGTGGTCAACTCTCTCTTAATCCCTGAATCTGTGCATAATTTCTTGAATTCTTCTAATGTGAACTCTCCACCATTGTCAGACCAAAAAGTCTTGATACTCTTCTTTGTGTGGTTCTCGATCAAGGCTTTGAATTCCTTGAACTTACTGAATACTTCATCTTTGCCCTTCAAGAAATATATCCATGTCTTCCTAGAAAAATCATCAATGAAAGAAATATAATATACATACCCACTCAAAGAATTGGATGACATCGGACCGCATACATCGGAGTGGATGATTTCCAAGATTCCTTTTGCCTTGCTTTCGCTACTTGGAAATGTCTTCTTTGTGTTCTTTCCTTTTGCACATCCTTTGCAAATGCTTTCATGCTTTGCCTGGATATCTGGAAGACCTTCAACAGCCTTGTTTGCAAGAGATAGTGCACATGTGCAAGCCTTCTATGCCAAAGTTCACTTGGCTCTACTGAGTCATGGACCAAGGCTTGTTCTGGTTGGCCCCTCAATTTGTATAAGCCTCCCTCTTGCTCTCCAATTACTACTGCATCATCTATGGTCTTTCCCTTTGGCCACATTAGAACTTGGCCATCTATAAATGCAACCCTCATACCTTTTGCATCCAATGCAGATATGGAGAGAAGGTTCTTCTTTAGTCCTGGTACAAACAAGACATCCTTCATCTTCATAGACTTTCCAGAGTCTAGCTTATAAGAGGCTTCACCACTTCCTTTTATAGGATATTGGTAGTCATCCCGAAGTTTCACTTTGTGGGGTGATTCATGTTCAGATAGGTTCATAATGGATTCCTTGAATCCTTTCATATGTTTGGAAGCCCCACTATCTATAAGCCAATCATTGCTTCCATGTGTAATAGTTCTTGTGAGGGCAGATATCAAAACATACTCTTCATCGCTTGAAGAATCTTCACTTTCTTCTCTGGCTCTCTTCCTGGGAGGTTCATCATCCTCTGCAGTGTGAGCATGATGCCTTCTTTTGTTGCTCTTCTTCTTGTGAGAGCCACCTTTATTATTTCTGGGACAATCCCTGGAGTAGTGTCCCTTCTCATCACATGTATAGCATCGAGTGGTGGACATATCTCATTGGGGTTTAAAGTTACCCCTCTGATTCTGGTGGTGGTGCTTTTCTTTCTTACTGTGGTGGTGCACCCTTTTGTCATCATGCCTTTTGGAGTGTGTTGTGAGAGCTTGGTCTTCATTACCCATCTTCTCTTCTCGAGCCACAAGTCAAGCTTCTTCTTGTGAGCATTCCTCCCACAGCCTACTGAATGAGATGAGATTCTTCCTAGCACAAATTCCTTGAATGAAGGAATCCCATGACCTAGGGAGACCATTGAAGGTGGTCATCACAATTTCACCATTCTCTATATCTTCTCCCACAACTTCAAGTTGTTCATTTATCTGAGACACCCTTGTGAAGTAGGATTGCATGGTCTCTGCATTTTGTACCTTGACATTCTTCAATTGGTTCCGCAAAGTCATCTTCCGATTTATGTTCTTCCCTTCAAATAGCTTGGTCAAGGAATCAAACATCTCCTTGGGTGTCTTTAGAGAAGACATATGAGGTATGAGATGGTCTTTGATAGAATCTGCAATAATCCTCTTGGCCTTGACCAAGTTCTTCTTATGTAAGGCCTTAGCTGCATCTCCCTCTAGAACTAGAACCTCTTCACTTATGTAGGTGTCCAATTCATTCTCTTCTAAGATTAACCCAATCCTATACTTCCATGCTCGAAAGTTATCAGCCCCTTCAAGCTTATCCGCAAGCTTGGTGTGGTGAGACATCTTAATGAGAAACTCATATGGAAATAAAAGATTTAGATCTTACCACTTGATTTGTTGAAACTGGATCTGGAGCTGGCTACGGTTTGACAGAGAAACCCTAAAAGTCCAAACTTGGAATTTCAAACTTCTGTCTGGACACGAAGATGCAATTGACTGAGGCGAGCAAGCTGGTGTGCTCAAATTTTGAAAACTCCAAAAATTTACCCCTCAAAAGTGACCTGTGAATTTCTTATCTGCAATTTCTGTCAAATTCTGGTTTTCTGGTCCAAAATTCAAATTAAGGTTTGACTTTCCCGGATATTCACCCAACCAAAAAATTCAATCTTGGTCTCTAAATTTTGATTTTGCTGAGGAGAACAATCCTATGCTAAGAGCACTCCAAAATTCCACTTCTATCAAAAGCCCTAATTTCCCGCAGCAGTGACAGGCCAAAAACTAAAAATGCTCGAAATCAAATTCTGTTTCGACAGAAAGATGTGCCTTCCTTAGGAGAGTCATCCTAGCCTCCTGCCTTTGATGATCAATGGAAAGAGACCCAAAAATTAAGAAGCCCTAGCTTTCGCAGCTTCACAGTGTCTTCTTCTCAGGTTAGCTCTGATACCATGTTAGTTTTTCAACATTTAATTCAATATGATCTTAGGATCTTATCTGAGAGAATAAAAAGCAGAACAAATCAATCACAAGAGACAATAGACACAAAGCATTTCACAGGGGAAACCATAAAGGAGAAAACCCCGCAACTTCCTCAGAGATAGAGTGAGCAATAATACAAAACCCCAAAACAAAGAGATAGACTCCAGCAGCTCCTCCTCCTCCACTTGTGCGAACTTGTCTTTCTCTCACTTCTGCGAATGAGTGAGTGAGTGAGTGAATGATCAAATGAGAGAGTCACACTCTCTATTTATACTTTACTTCACTTGCCTTTTTCCCTAACTGGGTCGACTTCTCCTAGCAGAGTCTAATAACCCCTTATACCCTAACTCTGGGCCGACCCCATTAGGGGAGTCTAATAACCCACTCAAGTATAATAATAACCTCCCCGATTGGAGGAATGAAACCTCTCCGTCGGAAGTATAATGACAATATAAAATATAAAAGTGAAATACATTCCGAAGTTACAAATATATCAACAGAGATCAAACAAATCTAACAATAGCTTTCGAAGCCATACTACCTCACAACTAGCCGAACAGGTTGCAATATACTCTCCTTCAGCTGTACTCATTGCCACACATGACTGCTTCCTGCTAAACCCACAGATCATATCAGATCCCAAACTGAAGCAACATCCTGAAGTGCTCTTCCTGTCTATGGCACTGCCTGCCCAATCCGAATCAACATAACCATGCAGGTTAATCTTCTGATTCGTCTCATATTTGAGCCCATACTCAATTGTACCCTTTAAGTACCTCAATATATGTTTTGCAACCGTTAGGTGAACGTGCCTCAGATCTGTCAGGAACTAGCTCAGGGTGTTCACGGCAAAACATATGTCTGGTCTCGTGTTCGTTAAGTACGTTAATGAACCAATCATCTGCTTGTACATGGTGGCATCAACAGTCTCTAAGGAAGCGTAACACAATAGCTTCATGTTTGATGCCATTGGTGTGGCCATTGCCTTGCAGTCCATCATTCCGAACCTCTTAAGAATCTCCACTGCATATTTTCCTTGACCAAGGAAAATTCCATCCACAATTCCATGCCTAAGAAGTAGTGCATCATTCCCAGGTCCTTCATCTCGAATTCTGTGGCAAGCCTTCTCTTTGTATCTGCAATGAGCTCATCCTCCCCTGTTACTAACAGGTCATCTACATACAGTAGTAATATCACTGGTCTTGCGCCCTCAACCTTGAAGTAGAGGTTGGAATCAGCTTTACTCTTGGTAAAGCCTAAGCTCATCAGAAAGTTGTCCATCCTGACGTACCATGTCCTGGGTGCCTGCTTCAAATCATTCAAGGCATTCTTCAACTTGCACACATGAGTTTGTCTGTCATGTGTCTTGAATCCCAGTGGCTGCTCCACATACACTTCCTCTTCGACTACACCATTCAAGAATGCTGTCTTGACGTCCTTCTAGTGTACCTTCCATTTCATTATTGCAGCCAGTGCAAGTATAGATCTGATGGAAGTGTATCTTGCTACAAGTGCAAATGTCTCCTCGTAGTCTATGCCTTCTTTTTGGGAGAAGCCACGTGCCACAAATCTTGCATTGTGTTTTTCGATGCTACCATCTGTAGCATGCTTGATCTTGTAGATCCATTTCGAAGTCACAACAGACTTCCCTACCTGTCTTGGAACTATCTCCCATACATCATTCTTCATAATCGACTGGTACTTCTCGATCATGGCATCCTTCCATTCCTTGTTTTCTGCTGCTTCCTCATAGTTGGAAGGTTCTTTACCAATGATGTCACATAGTAGGGCCACATAATTGGAGTATGGTCTCGGTCTCTTGCTTTCTCTGTGTGTCCCATCTGGAGCACCATATTTCTCTCAATCTTGTATTGCTTCACGTGCCCATGTTGGTCTTCTCTTGTGGGAGTTCTTCTCATGAGGTGGATCTACATGTTCTTGTGGTTCTGTCATGTCATGGTCTTCATGATCTTCTTGAATTGTCTCCTCCATAACTATGTCTTTGGTTCTAGGAACTTTAGGTTCTTCAGTTTCTTCAATAGGTAATTTTCTTGATTTGTTGTATGTTGAATCTTCATTAAAAGTTACATCTCTGTTGATCTCGATCTTCTTGAATCTTGGAAAGTATATTTGGTAAGCTTTTGATGTGTTGCTGTATCCCATGAATATTCCCTTCTTTCCTGAAGGATCTAGTTTTGTTCTCTTTTTCTTTGGGATGTGAATGTACACAGGGCAGCCAAATATTCTGAGATGGCCGACTTCTGGTTTCTCTCCTGAGAAAGCCTCTTTTGGAGTCTTGTTGTTCAATACATGGTGAGGTGTACGGTTTTGTACATACACAGATGTTCTTGTTGCTTCTGCCCATAAGTGCATTGGAAGATCTTGATCATGTAGCATTGCCTTCGCTGCTTCCATTATTGTTTTGTTCTTTCATTTTGCAATGCCATTTTGTTGAGGATTGTAAGGAGTGCTCAACTCCCTCTTAAACCCAGATTCTTTGCAAAGGTCCTTGAATTATTCTGAGTTGAATTCTCCGCCATTGTCTGATCGTAAGGTCTTGATCTTCCTTTCGGTATGATTTTCAACTAAGGCTTTGAATTCCTTGAATTTGCTAAATACTTCATCTTTTCCCTTCAAGAAATAAATCCATGTCTTACGGGAAAAGTCATCTATAAAAGAAACATAGTATACATACCTGCTTAATGAGCTAGAAGACATGGGACCACACACATCTGAGTGGACCATCTTCAATATTCCTTTTTCCTTGCTTTCACTGCTAGGAAATGTCTTCTTTACGTTCTTTCCTTGTGCACATCCCTTGCAAATGCCTTCATGCTTTGTCTGGATTTCTGGTAGACCTGAAACTGCTTTGCTTGCAATTTGTAGTGCTCTATAGTGCACATGTGCAAGCCTTTTATGCCACAATTCACTTGGTTCCATGGATTCATGGACCAATGCTTGTTTTGGTTGTCCTTTCAACTTGTACAAACCTCCCTTTTGCTCTCCAATTACTGTTGCATCATTTATTGTCTTTCCTTTTGGCCATCAACAAATGCAACCCGCATTCCTTTAGCATCTAAAGATGAGATGGAGAGAAGATTTTTATTCAAACCTGCTACATAGAGAACATCTTTCATCTTTAGTGATTTGCCAAAATCTAACTTGTAAGAAGCTTCTCCGCTTCCTTTGATGGGATATTGATAATCATCCCCAAGTTTTACCTTGTGAGGTGACTCATGTTTTGATAGGTTGATGAAAGATTCTTTGTACCCCGTCATATGCTTGGATGCTCCACTATCTACAAACCAATCATTGCTCCCATGAGTGATGGTACCTGTGAGTGCTAAGATGAAGACTATTCTTCATCACTTGAAGAATCATCCCTTTCTTCTCTGGTTCTTTTCCTTGCTAGTTCATCATCTTCAGCGGTGTGAGCATGAAGCCTCTTCTTGTTGGTTTTCCTGGAGGATCCTTGGTTTCTAGGACAATTTCTTGAGTAATGTCCCTTTTCATCACATGTGAAACATCTGATACTAGAGAGAACTCTTCTAGGTCCATGATTCCTATTGGGCCTTCTAGATCTTTTGTGATGATGGTCCTCCCTCTTGTTATGATTTCTCTTTGTGTGAACAGTTAGAGCTTGATCATCATTAGCTCCCATCTTCTCATCTCTTGCTACTAGTTGAGCTTCTTCTTGGGTGCATTCTTTCCATAATCTACTAAGTGTTATTAACTTCTTTTTGGCACATATTCCTTGGAGACCATTCAAGGTGGTCATTACAATCTCTCCTTCTACTTTGTCTTCAATTGCTTCAAGTTGCTCCTTGATTTGAGAGACCCTCGTGAAGTAAGATTGCATAGTCTCTGAGTGTTGGATCTTTATATTCTTGAGTTGGTTCCTTAGAGTCATCTTTCGATTGATGTTCTTCCCTTCAAATATCTTCGTTAAAGCATCGAACATCTCCTTAGGAGTCTTCAAGGATGATACATGAGGGATGAGGTGATCTTTGATGGAGTCTGCAATAATCCTTTGTCCTTGACCAAGTTCTTCTTGTGGATTGTCTTTGCCTCTTCTCCCTCTGGTTCTGCAACCTCCTCATTGACATACTTGTTGACGTCATTTTCTTCTAGGACAAGAGAGATTCTATACTTCCATGCTCGGAAGTTATCAGCCCCTTCAAGCTTATCCTCAAGCTTGATATGATTTGTCATTTTGATATGAGAACCTCAAATGGAAATAGCAATGAATTAGAACTTACCAATTTGAGATGCCCAACCTGGTTTTGGAGCTGGCTGACCTAGGGTTTGTTAGAGAAATCCTAATTTTCTAAATTTGGAATTTTGAACTTCTGCTTGGACAAAAATATGCGCGTCCTCAAGGCGAGTTGTCCAGTGTTCATTTGAGTTACATTTATGCAAAGTATCTTTTAATTTTCGGAATTGATGATCTAAATCGTCATGATTTTTATTGTTATTCAAATGATATCTTGAAGTACTTCCAGTTAAGTGTTTGATTTGTTTTGCATCTCTAATCTTACAGGGTCAAGCACTATTTGGGAAATTAACTTTGGTATTACCGCACACATCTAACTAAGTTACATTCTAATCCCCTTAGCTCTCTTCAATAGATCCACATACAATCAACCCTAGGGAATCCCCCCTTAACCTTAAGTGTTATTCCTAAGGGAAATAACCACTGAGGTGACAATGGTTCTTTCTTCTAAAGTTGCTCCTTGATAGCACTAGTGGATTGGGACTTTTCCTCCCAAGTGCTAAGTGAAGCTATAATAGGAGGCTAGACGTTGGAGTATGGCACATTCTTATTCGCCTTTCCTTGAGGATGTCCACATTGAGAGGACACTTTTGCATAACCACCTCATTATTTTACTCATTGTACTAGCATGAGTTGGTTATGTACTAGCATTATTATATTGTTTTGCTTAGAGAGAAAAGTGGATCTTAACCATTTTATTCTATTGTTGGAGAGTTTGTTGAGTAAATTGTGGATCTAGGAGAGAGAATTATTATTTTATTGTAGAGGAATTTGATCTAACTCTCTATATAAAGAGTATCCGTTCCTCATTTATTTTCATGGTTGGATTGTGGGAGAAATCCCTTGGAGCCTAGTTGAATATCTATTGCAGCTATTGGAGAATTAATGATGGATTTTTGTGGGTGAGAACTTATTTTATATCTTTATGCTAATTCCTTTTTACTTTAGTTTCCTAGACAAGTGTATGTGAGATGAAAAGCGAGTTTACTCTTTCCTCTTCTCATTATCTTATCCATGAATGATTTTATAGATGGATATTTTATCAACATTTGGTTAAATTGCACATTAACTTCATAATGGATAATCATATACTTACCTACATGGATCTTTATTTGCTTTAATAATGCCTTGTAGTAAATTTATTTGAATTGGGAGAGCAAAGAGTTTGACCATAGAAGCTTGTATATTTCAGCTTCATTGGTCAATCTACCTCATGAAGTTGGTCTTCCATGAACCTTTGTTTTGGCTCCATTCCCCATTGGAAAGGCACTACTCCCCTATCCTTCCATCCATTTCATTCCTTATACCTAAATGAATCGTTTTGCTAGAGATACTCTTCATTTCACCTTGTATTTCATAGCCCAATTCCTAGCAATCCTATCAAGGGAAACCCCTTTTGAGCCGAAGGACAATCGTCCTTAAGTGCAGAAGAGGGTTGGTGGGGTGACAAAAATGTTATCGGAACTGGACTAGAATCGGTAAAATCAGTCGGCCTGACTGGTTCACAAGCCCAACCACTCCGGTTAGGTGCCTGAACCGGAAAACTTGCAAAAATGATTTGAACTGGTTGTGAACCGACCGGTTCCGTATGGAACCGGCCGGTCCGTACTCTGCTTATTTTTTGGACTCTAGGGGCCATTTAGAGCCTCTTTATTGATGTATTTTAGTTCAGAACTTTAGAGATGTATTGCACTTGATGCTATTTTGGTTATTTGCACCCGTGCTTGTTATATATATGAGAAAATTTGCATATTTGTGTATTAATGGTTTGGATTCATATGTATGCATATGAATATATATGTTTTTTTGCAAAATATGAATAGCCTATGTATTTTTTGGTTGGCCAGTTTTTTTTCCGGTTTCCTGTCTGGTCCACATTTTGGGATTTACTGGTTCTATCACTTCGATCACCGGTCTGGTTCTGATAACATTGGGTGACAGTGGCCCCCCCTTAATTTCATCAAAATAACACCTTGAGCTTTATGACTTTATCTCTAAGGGTGTGAGTTTGGGTGATAACAGTAACCTCGAGGGACTTGACCATATTTGAAGTTGTGACCTATGCCTCTCATCGACAGCATACCTTAGGTGGATGGTTCAACCAAATGAGCTAACCCTTGGGGCTAAGTGTCTAGCTAAGTTATTTGCTAATAGTCTAATCAAAATTTACAATAGTAAGATAATGTCAATGCTCCATTACAATTGAAAGGCCAGATATTGGAGATCTTAATGTTAAGCAAGAGAGAGAGGAGAGAGGATGTCTAGGCATGTTGGTCTTGATCGTCGAGGGTGAGCGGGTGGTGGAAGGTACTAGCTCACAATCAAAGTCGCCAATCATAGTGAGAGGTGTTGCCGCTTAAAACACACTTGGACATGGGTAAGTCTCCCAACCGTTGTGTGTGTTCCTGAGGGAAACTATGAGTTAAGAACCCAATGTCACCTCGGTCCTAAACTCCTCCGTTTAGGCCACAACTCCTAAAGGCCAAGGGGGGTAGTCCCTAATTACTAAGTTCCTTTTGTTTTTGGGAGTTGTAAGTTAGTAAAAAATAAAAATGGCAGTCTGCGTGCAGTGATGCAATTATTTCAATGACAAGCAAACCTTTTGACAATGAATCAAAGATGTATATAGGAGAGAAACAACCAATTAATCAACAAGACCAGTGTCGTCTCTACTCGGGCTATGGAGTCACAATCTTATCAAGTACTTTTCCAAAGTATTAACTTATTCACTTACAAAATATAACAAGATATAACAACTTCCAGTAAATGAACAAATAAATGTAAGATGCTTGTAACAAGATTATCAAGATACCACATAAAGCATTGATTTACAGAAAATGAACAACTTAATGAATCAAAGACACATTAAACAAGATTAAGCTATAAATGAAGCACTTTGAAAGAAAATATTGTGAACAATAGGAACAATGTTGTGCAAATGGTCCTGTAAATTTTAATAGATTTGAAGTCTCTCTTTAATTTAGGGAATTAAGGGTTGTTGTTGCAATGAAAAATAAACTAATCTATGTGTCTACCCTAAGAGACTATCTCCTTCGATCATAGAGAGAATGTTGGGTGCTCAACCTAAGAACACAAGGTTCCCAACTAGCTCCACGGGTCAATCCTGAAACTTGCTGGGTGTTCAACTAGAGGACATAAAGTGCCACGAGGCTCCCCACAGCCTCTACCCCACTAGCTCCATAGGTCAAGCCTCTTTTTCTCCTTTCTAGTGAAGGTATATTTCTGGGTGCCTATTAAACTAGCCAACACAAATCTTTGCCCTTTCTTATCGCCCAAGATTGGTTGAACCGGCGAGGGGAGAGAATACAGGGAAAAGATAGGGCTTAAGTTAAATTTTACCTTTAAACAAAAAACTACAAAGTAATGCAAGCCAAGTGCAATATTACAGGAGAGACAAAGCCTCTTCGCTTGTGAGGTGCGGGCAAAAGAAATAACTTAAAATAAAATTACAGAAATAAAGTACAAGCCAAGCGCGATTTCACAAGGATGGGCAGAGCCTCTTCACTTCTGAGGTGCGGGCAAAATAAAACAACTTAAAACAAATTACTGGAAAAGAAAATGCAAGCCAAGCGCGATTTCACAAGGATGGGCAGAGCCTCTTCACTTGTGAGGTGCGGGCAAAAGAAAATAAACAAGGAAGTAAATGCTAAACCCAAGCAACTAACAAAACCATGCAAGGATGGGCAAAGCCTCTTCTCTTGCATGCAACTAAAAACTAACTAACTAAAAACTGAAAAATTGAAATGAAGTGCAATAAAATCAATCCCAAGAGACTCTCTTGGGCTTGTTACAATGATAAAATTTCAGCACTTGATAATTAGTAGAAAAAGAGTGATTTTTGCCTCTTTTACCCAAATGGCCGGATTGGTGACTTGTGAAGGCCCTTTATGCTTGGAGATGGCTGATTTTGGGTAACATATCCTTCTTGAATGTGTGCAGACCTGCTAAAAACCAACAAGCAAAAATCACAGAAAAAATGCCCAAAATCACTTTGGGACTATGTTAGTTTATCATACAAAAATATACATAAATGGCTGAAAATTTATGAGTAGTTTGTTGATGAAATAATAGCATGTAAACAATGATTTAAATTAGATTTATATATGAGGAAGATGTAGAATATAATGCAGAAAATTTGAAATGGGAGAAAAGAAGAGATAGTGCCATTTTGCTCATCCAATGCTTGGAGAAGTGGGGTATCTTCAAAGAATTCCACCCTTAAAGCCAAGTGACCTGCAACTTGTAAGATATTGCTACACAACTAAAATGAAATGTGAGTACCTATAAATGGCTAAGAGATCATAAACTTCAACCAACAAGAATATGAAGATCTTAACTAATTAAATAGTAAAACTCATAAAATCACTAGCAAAACTACTAGAGATCTTGCCCAAGCAAAACAGTTTGTTTGTTTGGCCTCCCAATGGTTAAATAGCATGAAGATATGAAGCAAAGCACCACCAAGAACATCAACAACATCAGATCTCCTCCAAAGAATTTGTATTACAAAGCCAAATCGCTGAAAATTACAATGACCCAAAAATGGGCAAGAAGAGAGCAAGAGAATAAGAAAATGGAAAATGAAGCAAGAGCATGAGTGAATGTAACCCAAATGAGGAGGATGAGCCTCCTTAAATAGGAAAAGAGAGAGGGGAGAGTTCTTTTGCATGAATGACATTTGTCACTTGGAGAGAAAGGGGGCCCATGGAGGGGGGGTGCACTTCCTTGGGTTGAAAAAAAACAAACAATGGGGAGGGAAAAAACCCCCCACTCATGTTTTGTATTTCATTACTAGGCCAAGGGGAATGAACTTTGAAGGTGGGACCGCCTCTTTTGGCTTATTTCAATTTATCTCATTTCCCATGGTGAGAGAGAGATTCCCCCTTTTGGTGACAACATCAAACTTGAAAAATACTAGCTTGGGGGGGGGCCTTTGGCCTTTAATTTTACCTTAGGGACATAACATAAACTTAAGAAACTTAACTTGGCCACCCCAAGTGACTTTAGGCACTTTTCCAAAATTTGTCTTACTAATTAATTGCCCAATTTCCTGATTTCCATGGCTGACCTAGGAAAAAGTGTCCAAAACCATAGCAAGACTTGTTCGAATGACTTCAAACTTGGCCCAAGAGTGTAGGGTGTCTCATGCCATTTAACTTGAATACCCATACCCCTATACAACATCAAAAAGGACCAAGTAACCCTCTTTTACTTTACAACATCTCATGCTGAGGGACATTTTTTAATGACCAAAAATTAAAAAATCACATGTAAAACCTAATGAAATTCCGCAAGACTCTGGATAATGTCTAGCATGGTAATATAGAACATTCCTAGGCCCCAATCACCCCATGGACTCGATCACTAGAACGCCTTTCACCACTTTGGAGGTATTTTTGAGTGAAAAACTCAAATAATTAAAATCACTAAAAATGAATTTTAATTATCCAAGTGAAAAAACACTTGATGAAAGGACTTCCCTAATGATAAAGTCTTAGGTGACTAAGTTACACAAAAATAGACCTTCATGCTGACATATCCTTACAAAATCCCCCGCAAGGGTGCGGAAATTTCATAGAGAGAAGGTAAGAAAAAGAGTTGCCTCGCTTGAATAAATCATTAAGTACTTCTTTGTCATCTTCAAGGCAAATGTAACATGTGCATGGTACATCATTGTCCACCTAGTGGGTTTTGGTGGTCAACAAGAGGGCCAATGCAACGGTGGATGATGTCCTCTAGGGAGTGCTCAAGGGTGATGGGGCTCGATTGTACAATCTTGGGGGAAAGCATAAGAATGAGGAAGCCTTGCTGTCTTACAATCCAAGGTCAAAGGAAAACAACTTTTAATAGAATCATGGTTGCTCGAATGAATTTAGGGGGTAGTCCAATGGGTGGGAGGCACCCTACTTTAGATCTGTTTAGAGATGGTTTATCTATCAGTCTAACAATACATGGTCAAGCACGACAACTCCTCACAAGCCTCAAAATGATTCACCAACCATTGAAGAGAGTTATGAAATGGGAAGACCTAACAAAAAACGTACAAGGTACTAGAAATGGAAGTCGTTGCCATGCTTAGGATAAGGATTGGGAGATTGAATTTTGGTAAGGAAGGTGCAATAATATAAAACAATTCAAAAATAGTAAAAGTTGATATTTATGCAATTAACTAATTCTATATCACCATTCATTTTTGTGAATTCTAATATTATGTATGATTTTCTTTAGCCCCATGCTCCATCAGTTGAACCATTGACCCAAGGCATGTTGCTAGTAGGGAGATCGTTGGTTTCCGGAGAAGAGGGTGGATCTCACAAGGTTTTCCTTGGAAATATATATATATATATATATAAAATTGTTGTTCCTGATCCACCATCCACCAAAAAAATTGGTTGTGTGCTCTAGCCATTCTGGACACCCCTTCCCCCATTCCCCATCCTAGAAAACCATGCAACATAGGTAAAATATATTTATCTATCTATCTATCTATTGATAGGATCAAATTCTCTATATCAACAGTAGGGGCTTAACCCAAAAAAGAGGCCCAATTAGACTCTTTCTTGTTTTCTATTGAAAACCCATTGGATTAATGGCTCGATTACCTTTCGATCAACTTTAAAAAGGTAGAGAGAAAAATATTTTTGTTATGTTTTCTTTAATATTCAAACTCAGAAGGAAAGAAAATTACAATTTTAACCAATCCAAATGCAAGAAATAACTTATGAGTGCTAACTACTCTAGTGCTAGCTAATAGTTCTAGTTTTTAAAAAAGACAATATTTATATGATTAGAACTAAAACTGTTATTTATCAAAGAAAGATTCTAACAAAATAATTTAACAGTCTAATTCAAGAAATAAACAATAGAAAATCTATGAAATGAAATTATGAATAATCAATCTTTCAAACTTATCCTTTCAGATTCTAATCATCCTATAAAGATTTACTAAAGCAATGATAGATAAGATAAGATGAGATAAGATAATTTTATTAATGTCCAATAAATAACCACAAAAGTAGGTCAATGGGACTATTTATTACCAAGGAACAATGCAGAGGGCGAGCGTAAAAGTAGCCCCTAGAAAAAGATAAAAAGAAGAACTCAAACAAACCCTAGTTCTATAATAGAAGAGTCAGTCTCAGAGAAAAATATATACAAGGAGATATCTGAAGAGAGATGGTCCAAAGAAGGAGAGTGGATCCAAGAATTGTGATCCAAAAATGGTGATAGTGAAACTGTCATAGGCCACTGGAAGCACTGGAAACACTGGAAACATATGGAGCAACCCGAAGCGCTGGCTCAGGCGATGGATTTTGAGGAGAGAGAGGCCAAGTATGGGTACCAATCACACCCCTTCACGGTGTCAGCAAAGCTTCGAAGATGGTGTAAGAGAGCGACAAGATTGAAAATAGCTTTAAGCTGAAAAGGTCGAGCACCAAACTCTAGAAGGACGATGGATTGAGGTATTGTCTATTTGCGTTTGATGATGCGACGGAGGAGGATCTGTACTCTCTCTACTGAGGCCTAATCACAGTCAAGTAGGCATGGCCCACAAACCTCAGAGCCATAGAGGATTGTTGGTCGGATGAGAGTATCCACAAGAGACATCTTGTATGAAATGTCCTGAAAATGGTGTCTGAAGCACTATCTCTCTAAAAGGGCTAGGGAGCCATATCCTTTATTAACTTAGGGTTGAAGAGCATGCCGTAGGATGAAGCAAGGCCTGTGAACTGAACCCCCAAATAGGTATAAGTGATAGTGATCTCAACCTCTTCACCTCTAGAGAAGAAATGAAGATCAGCGAGAAGCTCCTTCAATCCATTGGAGAGAGCCAAGGCACTGTCTCGGCAAACCCCCTGGAGATGATGCAAAGAGAACCACGTCATTAGCGAAGAGCGGAATAGAAATCAAGACCTGGTATGGAAGAATTGATAGTTTTCTGACGAGCTTGGGCTTTACCAAGAGTAAAGTTGATCCTAACGTTTACTTCAAGGTTATGGATGATGAACCTATCATATTATTGCTATATGTGGATGACTTATTCCTGACAGGAAATGAGAAGCAAATTTCAGAGTGCAAGAAGAAGCTCGCCGCAGAATTCGAGATGAAAGACCTTGGCTTGATGCACTATTTTCTAGGTCTTGAAGTATGGCAGAGCCCAGAGGGAATCTTCCTTAACCAAGGGAAGTATGCAGTAGAAATCTTGAAAAGATTTGATATGTTGGAGTGTAAAGCCATGGCCACACCCATGGATACAAATTTGAAGTTACTATCTGATGCTTCGTCAAAATTGGTGGATATGACTCTATACAGGCAGATTATTGGGTCATTGATGTATCTGACGAATACCAGGCCAGATATATGCTTTGCTGTGAACACCTTGAGTCCGTATCTGGTTGAGCCCAGACGTGTTCACCTTGTAGCTGCAAAGCATGTGATGAGGTACCTAAAAGGTACAATAGACTATGGTCTCAATTATACTAGAGATCATGACTTTAGACTGTTTGGCTACACAGATTCAAATGGGGCAGGCAGTGTCTCAGATAGAAAGAGCACTTCAGGCGGATGTTACAGTCTGGGGTCAACCATGATCTCATGGCTTAGCAGGAAGCAGTCTAGTGTTGCTCTTAGCATTGCAGAAACAAAATATATTGCAGCCTGTTTTGTCAGTGGTGAAGCCATATGGCTTCGGAAGTTGTTATCAGGTCTATTTGATTTGGAATTAGATACCACAGTGATTCTATGTGATAGCCAGAGTTGTATAAAGATGACAAAGAACCCCGTGTTCCATGATAAGTCCAAGCACATAGAAATACGGTATTTCTACATTCGAGATATGGTGCAGAAGGAAGCTATAAAGCTCTAATATGTGAGCACTAATGAGTAGGTTGCAGATGTGTTTACTAAACCTCTGCCTCGTGTGAGGTTTGAGCACTTCCGTGACAAGCTTGGTGTAGTCCATAAGGACTTCCCTCGAAAGGGGGAGTAGTGTTGATCAGTGTTGCACGACTCGGACTCGGCAAAGACTTGGCTGGCATATGAATCGTGGACTCGGGAAAGACTCAGGACAAACTCGGCAAATAGGAAAAAATATAAAAATATTGCACATTTTGGGCAAAAAAAAGAGAGATTAAAAGCATTTCCAATCCATATAAGCTATAAAACTACAATTTATGCAATAATTCATAACATTGTCTCATAAACTCATAAACAATGACTATACGACCTAACACAATCGATTTTAAAATAATAAAATTAAAAATATATATATACAAAATAAATAACGGAAATAAAAAAAATATAAAATATAAAAATATATATGTAAAAAACAAAATATAACAAAATAAAAAATATATATATTTAATAAATATAAATTTAAAACATATAACATAAATAAAAATTTAAAATGAAAAATAACACAAATTAAATAAATAAATAAAAATATATATATATATAATAAAAAAATTTATAACAAAATTCTGAATAAACAAAACTATCTAACACAAACTATATAATAAAAACATAAATAAAAAACACTACATATATAATATATAGTATATGTAAAATATATAACAAAAATATTTAATTAAAAATTATATAACAAAAAATTAAAATATAAATTAAAAAAAAACTATATAAACATAACATAAATAAAATATTTATATAAACTAACTTCCTATTATATCGTTTTTATGTTATGGTTTCTAACTTTCTAAATAAAAAAAACGATATAATAGAAAGTTAGAAACCATAACATAGGTCGTCGAATACAGCAGCCCAGCCATCGAACATGAATGGAACCCGACACTGCACGGAACCCTACATCGCACGTTGAATACCGGAATCACATCCACTCGCGAAAGAATTTTCACGTCCATGCTTTCGCATCCGGCGATTCTGGCGAGTATTCCGGCGAGTTCGTGGGCGATTACGGCGAGTTGACAACAGTTTAGGCGAGTTCCTTGCCGAGTCTGTTGCGGTTACGCGGGAGCAGGAGTCACTCGTCGAGACTCGTGAGTCTTAAACGAGTGATGCTTCACTGGTGCTGATGATATTGTGGTGCAGTGGGATTGATCATCCCTAGACAGTGATCCTGTCATTCTGAAAGGAAGGATAGTCTTAAATGTTGATCCTAAGTTGTGGTGGGATTGATCATCCGTAGACAGTGATCCCATAATTCCGAAAGGAAGATAGTCTTAAATGTTGATCCCGAGTTGTGGTGGGATTGATCATCCCTAGACAGTGATCCCGTAATTCTGAAAGGAAGGATAGCCTTAAATGTTGATCCTTAGACTGAATCCCTAGTTCTGAAAGGAAGGATTGTCTAAGAGTGTTGGACTGAATCCCGAGTTCCGAAAGGAAGGATTGTCCATGATCCCTAGTTCCGAAAGGAAGGATCACCAGAGTTGTTGGACTGAATCCCGAGTTCCGAAAGGAAGGATTGTCCATGATCCCTAGTTCTGAAAGGAAGGATCACCAGAGTTTTTGGACTGAATCCCGAGTTCCGAAAGGAAGGATTGTCCATGATCCCTAGTTCTGAAAGGAAGGATCACCAGAGTTGTTGGACTGAATCCTGAGTTCTGAAAGGAAGGATTGTCCATGATCCCTAGTCTCGAAAGGAAGGATCACTAGAGTTGTTGGACTGAATCCCAAGTTCCAAAAGGAAGGATTGTCCATGATCCTTAGTTCCGAAAGGAAGGATCACCAAAGTTGTTGGACTGAATCCCAAGTTCCAAAAGGAAGGATTGTCCAAGATCCCTAGTTCCGAAAGGAAGGATCACCAAAGTTGTTGGACTGGGTCTTGTAATTCCGAAAGGAAGGATTGTCCACGATCCCGTAATTCCGAAAGGAAGGATCATGTGCTTCAGGTGATGATATTCTAGTGCTGCTGAAGATGATGTTCCAGTACTGTAGATGAGGATGCTCCAGTGCTGCAAATGTTCCAGTACTGAAGATGAGGATGCTCCAGTCTTGCAGAAGATGATGCTCCAGTGCTAAAGATGAGGATGCTCCAGTGCTGCAGAAGATGATGCTCCAATGTTGAAGATGAGGATGCTCCAGTACTGAAGATGATGATGTTCCAACCTCGTGCTGCAGATGATGATACTTCAGCTCTGTACTGAAGTTGCTAATATTGATGTTGTTGAAGTACTTCCAATGATTTATAGATGTATCAACCAATGTTCCAGATGATGTCGTTGATGATGCCCCTCCTCCCTTCGATGATGTTGTGTAGAGTCACACATGCAGATGTTGTTGTCAGTAGAATACCCTTCTTGTTAAGGGGGAGTGTTAAATTAATGTAACTTCAAAGAATATTCTACTTGTACTTTATTATTGTAACTCCGTCAAGGATGTTTTACCTCTGTTATGAGATGTCATTATTATATTTGGTCATGTAAAAGTCATGAGGTAAAGCCTCCATTATAAGTCGGGTCGTTAGCACCCTAAAGAATGTAATATAATATTATTTGACTCTTTCTAGGAGAGGTCGGCCCAGTAAGTTAAAGTGAGGCCAACCTAGTTAGGTTATTTGTCTAGTGAAAAGTAAAGTATAAGTAGAGAGTGACTTCCTCTCATTTGTACCATTCACTCATTCATGCATTGCGCATTAGAGGAGAGAGAAAAGTTTGTGAAGGAGGAGGAGGATTGGCTTGGCTCTAGAGTTTGGGTTTGTCTCTCTTATTTATGTGACCTTATTTTGGGCATTGTACTTTGGTTATCCCAAGATATATTGTTGTGTACCATGTGATTGTGTATCTTTCAGATATGCTAGTTATGCTGCTATTGTGAAAATGTATTAAATGCTCATGAAGTTAGATTTTAGTCTTGAGTAGCATATAATCTTGACATGGTATCAGAGCTTGCCTGAAAAGAGCAACTTTCATAGGGTAAATCTCTCTCTCCCTCTCCGAGCATAAAAATTAGGGCTTCTTACAAAAGTGGAATTTTTTAGTGCAATTGTCATAGGGAAGTGCGCCTCTCCAAGATCAAAATTTTGGCACCAAGATCGAAGTTTTTCAGTGGGTGAATCTTCTAGAAAGTCAAACCCTAGTTTGACTTTGGACCAGAAAACCAGAGAAAGCCAGAAACTGCAAACCAGAATTTCGCAAGTTAAATTTTAAGGGTGAAATTTTGGAATCTTCAGAAACCAAGTATACCAGCATACTCGCCTCAGTCAAGCTCATCTTTTGGTGAGTTCAGTTTTCAATTTTGAGAAACTTTAATTTTTGGTTATTCTCTGCTCTCCGGGATAAGATGGCCCCAAGCACTAAGCTTGATGACAAGTTAGAAGGCATAGAGAACTTTTGTGCTTGGAAGTATAGGATTGGGCTCATTCTAGAAGAGAATGATCTTTCAAAGTTTATTAAAGAAGTTGTACCAGAACCCGCAGAAGTTGAAGCCAAGGAAAAGCATAAGAAAGATATGATTAGAGCCAAGAGGATCATAGCAAATTCCATCAAGGATCACTTGATTCCTCAAGTTTTCTCCAAGAAAACACCTAAGGAAATGTTTGATGCCCTATCAAGGATGTATGAAGGAAAGAACATCAATCAAAAGATGAATTTGAGAACCCAACTCAAAAGCACGAAGATGAATCAAGGTGAATCTATCCAAGATTACTTTACTAGGGTTTCTCAATTCAAAGAACAACTAGAAGAAATTGGAGATAAGCTTGACGAAGATGAACTTGTGATGACTGCTCTCAATGGTCTCACTAGACCTTGGGACTCTTTTATCCAGACAATGAGTGCAAGAAAGGAAAGTCTACTATTTGAAGTTGTATGGGAAGAATGTATCCAAGAGGAGGCTAGAGTGGCAAATCGAGAAGCACTACTCAAAGATGATGATCAAGCTCTAGCTACCCATACTAAAAGAGGAAAGGGAAAATCCAATTTCAAGAAGGAAACTCATAAGGAGTTCCATCCTCCTAAGAAGTTTCAAAAGTATAAGAAGGGAAACCACAAGCGAAGAGACTTCTCTTCTTATCAATGTTTCCGTTGTGATAAGATGGGACATACTACCAAAGATTGTTCAAAGAGAAAAGAAGAATACAAGAAGAAGAGCAACAAAAGACATCATGCTCATTTTGCCGAAGATGAAGAAGAAGAAGGACCTCCTAGGAAGCTACCAAAGGAAGAAATCGAAGATTATGTTTTGTAATAGTGGTGCTTCAAAGCACTCTCTCAAGCTTGATTCAGGAACTCTGATGATGGAGTAGAATTCACCATCAGAAATTCCAGTAATCCCTACAAGGAGACTAGTATCAAAAGAGATCCTACCAAACAAACAAAGATAAGTATTTGAATTGTCATGTTTTATCTAATTGTTTAAATGATATTGTTCACTTGTGTACATATTCCTAGAAGTGTAGCATGCATGTTAAAACAATTGCATTATTGAACAATATGCATGTGATGGGTAAGTAGCCTATGGTGTTATATAACATTCCATTGCTACTTATCTAGAGTGAAACCTCTTTACTGACAAATTGGGAGTAGTGCACACTATTAATAATGTTCTGGTAGAGATGGAAAGCATCTAGAAAGTTACCATATGAATGTGGGATATGGATGAATGTTGAAGCATTGGCTAAGATAGCATTATGGCAGTGTGACTTATGTTTTTATGCATATGTTTTGGAAACTATGAAATGTTTCTAACCATGCTACTAAATTTAACTTGTAGGAAGTATCGTACACGATCGCCTACAAATGAAGAATGATGAGACTTGTTCCGTAGAACAAGTGACGATGGTTCAACTATAAACAAGACTAATGAAATCAAGCAGAGGAAGTCGACTATGACGAGATGTTGCTCTAGTAGCCAGGCTCATGGTGTAATCAAAGTAGAAGAAGATATCAAGCAACCTCCAGGACTCAGAGAACCACATGTATGCAGAATGAAGAAGACTTTGTACGGGCTCAGAAGTCACCCATGGATAGAATGATGAGATCAAGGATCACCTAGAGTGATGAGACATCAACCTTTTCTACAAGGTTGAAGATGAGAAGCTCATAGATGGGTGCAAGAGAGAACTTACAACAGAGTTCAAGATCTTGGTATCCAGTGACTTAGAAAAGATGAAATAAATGGATATAGAAGATAGAAGTATCGTGGCTCGTGGATTCTCTCAAAAGGAAGGAATCGTGAAGAGACATTTGCTCCCATAGCAAGGTACACTTCCATTAGAACCATCATGGCATTTGCAGCCACAATGAAGTGGAAGTTACACCAGATGGATGTGAAAATAGCGTTCCTAAATGGTGTCATTGAAGAGGAAGCATACATAGAACAACCACAAGGATTTGAGGTTGAAGAGACACATGTCTGCAAACTAAAGAAAACTCTGTATGGGTTGAAACAAGCTCCAAGAGCTTGGTATGGAAGAATTGATAGTTTTCTGACGAGCTTGGGCTTTACCAAGAGTAAAGCTGATCCTAACCTTTACTTCAAGGTTATGGATGATGAACTCGTCATATTATTGCTATATGTGGATGACTTATTCCTGACAGGAAATGAGAAGCAAATTTCAAAGTACAAGAAGAAGCTCGCTGCAGAATTCGAGATGAAAGACCTTGGTTTGATGCACTATTTTCTAGGTCTCGAAGTATGGCAAAGCCCAGAGGGAATCTTCCTTAACCAAGGGAAGTATGCAGTAGAAATCTTGAAAGGATTTGATATGTTGGAGTGTAAAGCCATGGCCACACCCATGGATACAAATTTGAAGTTACTATTTGATGCTTCGTCAGAATTGGTGGATATGACTCTATACAAGCAAATTATTGGGTCATTGATGTATCTGACGAATACCAGGCCAGATATATGCTTTGCTGTGAACACCTTGAGTCAGTATCTAGTTGAGCCTAGACGTGTTCACCTTGTCGCTACAAAGCATGTGATGAGGTACCTAAAAGGTACAATAGACTATGGTCTCAGTTATACTAGAGATCATGACTTCGGACTGTCTAGTTACACAAATTTAGATTGGGCAGGAAGTGTCTCAAACAGAAAGAGCACTTCAGGCAGATGTTACAGTTTGGGGTCAACCATGATCTCATGGCTAAGCATGAAGTAGTCCAGTGTTGCTCTTAGCACTGTAGAAGCAGAATATATTGCAACTTGTTCTGCCAATTGTGAAGCCATATGGCTTCAGAAGTTGTTATCAGGTCTATTTGATCTGGAGTTAGATACCACAGTGATTCTATGTGATAACCAAAGTTGTATAAAGATGACAGAGAACCTCGTGTTCCATGATAAGTCGAAGCACATAGAAATACGGTATTTCTACATTTGAAATATGGTGCAGAAGGGAGCTATAAAGCATTAATATGTGAGCACTGATGAGCAGGTTGTGGATGTTTTGACTAAGCCTCTGTCTCGTGTGAAGTTTGAGCACTTCCGTGACAAGCTTGGTGTAGTCCGTAAGGACTTCCCTCAAAAGGGGGAGTAGTGTTGATGATATTGTGGTGCAGTGGGATTGATCATCCCTGGACAGTGATCCCGTAATTCCGATAGGAAGGATAGTCTTAAATGTTGATCTTGAGTTGTGGTGGGATTGATCATCCCTAGACAGTGATCCTGTAATTCCGAAAGGAAGGATAGTCTTAAATGTTGATCCAAAGTTGTGGTGGGATTGATCATCCCTAGACAATGATCCCGTAATTACGAAAGGAAGGATAGTCTTAAATGTTGATCCTGAGTTGTGGTGGGATTGATCATCCCCAGACAGTGATCTCGTAATTCTGAAAGGAAGGTTAGTCTTAAATGTTGATCGAAAGTTGTGGTGGGATTTATCATCCCTAGACAGTGATCCCGTAATTCCGAAAGGAAGGATAGTCTTAAATGTTGATCCTGAGTTGTGGTGGGATTGATCATAAATAGATAGTGATCCCGTAATTCTGAAAGGAAGGATAGTCTTAAATGTTGATCCTTAGACTGAATCCCTAGTTCCGAAAGGAAGGATTGTCTAAGAGTGTTGGACTGAATCCCAAGTTCCGAAAGGAAGGATCACCAGAGTTGTTGGACTGAATCCCGAGTTCCGAAAGGAAGGATTGTCCATGATCCCTAGTTCCGAAAGGAAGGATCACCAAAGTTGTTGGACTGAATCTCGAGTTTCGAAAGGAAGGATTGTCCACGATCCCTAGTTCCAAAAGGAAGGATCACCAGAGTTGTTGGACTGTATCTCGAGTTCCGAAAGGAAGGATTGTCCATGATCCCTAGTTCTGAAAGGAAGGATCACCATAGTTGTTTGACTGAATCCCGAGTTCCGAAAGGAAGGATTGTCCATGATCCCTAGTTCCGAAAGGAAGGATCACCAAAGTTGTTGGACTAAATCCTGAGTTCTGAAAGGAAGGATCACCAGAGTTGTTGGAGTGAATCTCGAGTTTCGAAAGGAAGGATCACCAGAGTTGTTGGACTGGGTCCCGTAATTCCCAAAGGAATTACTGTCCACGATCCCGTAATTCCGAAAGGAAGGATCATGTGTGCTGCAGGTGATGATATTCTGGTGCTACTGAAGATGATGTTCCAGTACTGTAGATGAGGATGCTCCAATGTTGCAGATGTTCCAGTACTGAAGATGAGGATGCTCTAGTGCTGCAGAAGATGATGCTCCACTGTTGAAGATGAGGATGCTCCAGTGCTGCAGAAGATGATGCTCCAGTGCTGAAGATGAGGATGCTCCAGTACTAAAGATGATGATGTTCCAGCCTCGTGTTGCAGATGATGATACTTCAGCTCTATACTGAAGTTGTTGAAGAACTTCCAATGATTTATAGATGTATCAACCAATGTTCTAGATGATGTTGATGATGCCCCTCCTCCCTCCGATGATGTTGTGTAGAGTTACACATGCAGATGTTGTTGTCAGTAGAATACCCTTCTTGTTAAGGGGGAGTGTTAAATTAATGTAACTTCAAAGAATATTCTACATGTACTTTATTATTGTAACTCGGTCGGGGATGTTTTACGGTTTACCTCCGTTCGGAGATGTTGTTATTATATGAGCAAGACTTCTCCTGGAAACTCTCTTTCTCGCTCTCCGGCTGAAATCTATGAGCAAGAATTCTCTCTCTGACAATGTGTGTGTCAAAGCAACTGTGTGTGTCCTCTCCACCAAATCGATCCTCCTTTTAACTCAATGGCCAAGCAAAAAACCTAACTTCCCACTATGGATCAATGGATGAGATCCTTCGGTGAGATCAATGGCCAAGATTAGATTAGCCATTACTTAAATTATTTTCACTTTAACTTTATAAAAAGTACCTCCATTAAGTGAATTAATAATTATATCACATAATGCACTTTTCTTAAGTTTGAACTTTGGATAAAGGCATTAATCCATTTGGCTTTCTGTTTTATGTCTTCCATCATGCAAGGACACATGCAATTGTTAGATGACCTTCTTTGTTGCCACTTTCTAACACTCCCTCTCAATGAGGAAGGAATTCGGTAGCAACCCCAACTTGTTTATGAATTTCACAAACTTGTGCCTGCAAAGTGCCTTAGTGAATATGTCTGCCACCTGCTCATTTGTCTGAATGTACTCCAACTGAATGGTTCCTCTCTGTACACAATCTCTCAAGAAGTGATACCGGATGTCTATGTGTTTGATCCTGTCATGGAACACTGGATTCTTGAATAGATTAATGCCACTTTGATTGTCACAGCGAACCACCGTAGTCTCCAACTCACACTCGAATAACCCTGAGAGCAACTTTCTCAGCCACATCCCCTCACATGCGACCATACTGGCTACCATGTACTCAGCCTCTGCCGAGCTTAATGCAACTGATCTTTTCTTCTTGCTGAACCAAGAGACAACCCCCAACCCAATGCCGAAGCAACAACTTGAACTGCTCTTCCTGTCTTCTACTCATCATGCCCAGTCAGCATCTGTGAAGCCTGCTAACTTTATACTCCCACTGCACTCATAAACCAATCCATATTCCACTGTACCTTTGAGGTAGCGAAGCACATGCTTCACAGTTGTCCAATGCACTCTCCAAGGGTCCACCATGAACCGACTCAAAGAGTTGATTGCAAAGCTAATGTCTGGCCGTGTGTTGACCAGATACATGAGCAACCTGATAAGATGGGATCAAACTCCTATGAACTCGATACATCAATCTTCCTCTAGTTGGTAACTAGAGGCGTGGACATGGGTCTACAGTCTTCCATCCTAAATCTCCTCAAGATCTCTACTGCATACTTCCCCTAACCAATGAAGAAACACTCATCTCTCTGCCAAAGCTCCAGACCTAGGAAGTAATGCATCAACCCAAGGTCTTTCATCTCAAACTCTATTGCAAGGTTGGACTTGCAGTCCTCGATCACCCTCTCATCTCATGTAAGAAAGAGATCATTTGCATATAATACCAGTATCAGAGGTACCTCACCTAACAAAAACTATAGGTTGTGGTCTGCCTCACTCCGCTGGAATCCCATTTCCCATAGATAGTTGTTGATCCTCGAGGACCATGCTCGAGGTGCCTGTTTGAACCCATAAAGAGCTCTCTGCAACCTGCATACATGCGACTCCCTTCTCTCCACCTCGAACCCTTCTGGCTGCTCAATAAATACCTCCTCCTTTATAACTCCATTGAGGAAGGAAGTCTTTACATCCATCTGATGAACACACCAACCCATCTCTGCTACTAATGGGAGAATAGTCTAAATAGAAGAGTATCTGGCGACAGGGACGAAGGTCTCCTCATGGTCAATACCTTCCTTCTGCAAATACCCCTTTGCCACGAAGCACGCCTTATACTTCTCCACGCTTCCGTCTGTTGCATGCTTTACTTTGTAGATCCACCTAGATCCGACCACCCGTTTTCCTTCTGGCCTCAACATAACCTCCCACACCTGGTTTTTCATGATGGAGTCGTACTCCTCAACCATGGCCTCTTGCCACACATCATGTTGTGTAGCCTCCTCGAAACTGGAAGGCTCAGAGTTAATCAACTCCGTCATCAATGCCATATAGCTAAGTCTATCTGGTGGTTTGCTCCGCCTCATGGAGCTCTGTGGAAGAGCCACCTTCCTGGAATCCTGAACTGTGGACCTATATCACTTAGTCCGTGGCCTAGTGTCTACCTGTTGCGGCTGCTGGATATCCTCCTCCTGCTGCGGCTCATCCTCCAAGTTAATGACCAAAGGATCACGTCCACCTGACTCCCTCTAACTACCAGAATCGGTGCCCTGTGTCTATACTTGTATCTGTGGCTCCTCCAATTTGACTCCGGAGTCCTGTGTTGGTTGCTCTTGTTCTGGTAAGTCCATAGATCTTCGTAAGGCTCTGTCCTCATCAAACTAGACATCCCTACTCACAATGATCCTCCTGCGTGCCGGAATATATACCTTATATGCCTTAGAAGTCTTACTGTAACCAACTAGTAGCCCCTTCTCACCAGAAGGGTCTAGCTTCTTCCTAGTGTCAGCATGGATGTGACAATAGCAGACACTGCCAAATATGCGTAGATGACTCACATCTGGCCTAGTGCCTGTGAAAACCTCCTCAGGTGTCTTCTTCCCCAAAGTTGTGTGGGGACACCTATTCTGGATGTATACTGCAGTCCAAAATGCCTCGGCCCATAGGAATAGTGGAAATCCCTGATCAAACAACATGGCCTTGGCTGCACCAACTAGTGTCCTGTTCTTCCTCTCTGCCACTCCATTCTGTTGCGGGGTGTGAGGAACAGTATGCTCCTTCTGGATCCCCTCTAATGAACAAAACTCCGAGAACTCCTTGGAGGTGTATTCACCCCCGTTGTCCGACCTCAATATCCGAATCCTCCTCCCTGTCTAGTTTTCCATGAGAGTCTTGAACTCCCGAAACTGCTCGAAGACCTCTGACTTGGCCTTTAGGAAATAGATCCAGGTCTTCCTGGAATAGTCATCAATGAATGTGACGCAATAATTGTAGCCACTGAAAGAATTGATGCTTATAGGTTCGCAAACATCGGAATACACCATGTCCAAGGTCCCCTTAGACTTGTGCTCACTCTGTGGGAAAGGCCTCCTGATGTTCTTCCCCAACGCACAACCCTTGCAGTGGTTATGCTTCTCCTCCTGTACCTGAGGAACTCCTGTAACTTCCTATCTCAAGTGCCTCAGTGCTCCATGGTGTAAGTGTGCCATCCTCCTATGCCACAACTCACTCTGACTGTTGATGCTACTGACTAGAGCCTTTGCGGGCTTGAAGTGTAGTCTGTACACCTTCCCGCTTCGGACCCCAATCACCCGATCCAACTTCTGCTATGACCCCTTGGGCCTGATATACACTTTCCTATCACGAAAAGTCACCTGAAAACCCTTGTATTCCAGGGTGGAAACGGATATGAGGTTCTTCGTCAGCCCCGGAAAATATAATACGTCAACAAAACTGAGGGGTTTTCCAAACTCCCTCTGAAACAAAACAGTACTAACTCCGTGCGCCTGATACCGCGCATCATCTCCCAACTCAATTTGGAGATTTACTCCACCCTCTTGCAAGCTCTTGACGAATGCTCTATGTCCTGTCATATGACAAGATGCTCTGCTATCAATCTACCAGATGTTGCTGCTTATGGAGCTTGCCATGCAAGCTATCAAGCAAAACTCGTCCTCAAAACTCTAGTTCAACTCCTCCACCTCTGCAAAACCTGCCATCTGTGTGTTGTTCTTCTTCTTCCTGTCTGGGCACTAAGAGGCAAAGTGTCCATTCTTGTGGCAGATGAAACACTTGACCTTTGACATCTCAATGTTCTTCTTACCACCCTTCTTTTTCTTTGCCTTGCCCTTGTCATTGCCTGCTAGGGCTAGAGCCTCTCCATCCACGATCTGCGGGGCACTGCTGGATGAACCTGAACCTTGACCCATACGGATCTCCTCCTGCGCAAAGTCGTCCCACAATCTCTACCAGTTAGGGAGCTTCTCCCTAGCCACCACACCTTTGACAAAGACATCCCATGGCTTAGAAAAGCCATTGAGGGCTATCCGAACTAGCTCCCCATCTTCTGTCTTAGAGCCCACTACTCCAAGTTCATCCCTGATTTGTGTGAGCCTTGTGAGATAAGGCACCACTCCTTCACCCTTGGCCATCTTGGTACTTCGCAGTCTCTCCTGTAGCACCATCTTTCGGTTTTTGTTCTTACTCTGGTAAAGGCTTTCCAGAACCTTCCACATTTCCAATGCGGTCTTATTCCCGGAAAGGTGAGGGACTATGTGATCCTTCACCCCATCCAAGATAATCAACATGGCCCTAGAATCTACCTTCTCCCATTTTTCCAACTCTGTCGGATCTGTGGGTGCAGCCTTCTGGTCATCAATGTGTTCCTTTGCATCACTAACATCCAGGATCCTCGTGATCCTCTCTTTCCATGTAGGAAAGTTCTGATCCCCCTGGAGTCTATCCTCGACTCTCAATTGTACGACCATAATGAAGTGTACCTATCAAACCCTAGATCTAAAAACCTAGGTTTGTGCCTTCAATAGATCTACCCCCAATCTATCCAATAATTGTTGCTTTCTCTCAGATATGCTCAAAAGAGCTCTGATACCATGTAAATTTCCTTAAAACCCACTCTTGAGTCACAGTATTTTCTTTTTTTTTAATATAACCCCAAATTAATTATTGTTAACCACAAATGGATTTCTTCACAAATATTGCAGCAGAAGATAAATACTTAGAGAAATAGAACAGCAATCACATCAATAGAGACACCAATATTTTCGGGTATGAAAACCCCTGGAAAAACCCAAGATGGGAAAACCAGTGTAGTAGGCTGAGGATATATTTTTTATTAGCAAGATATAGAACAGTACAATCCAAAAATCGATTTTACCCAACCTGGCAAAATCGTACAAGCGAAACTCACAGAGAAACCCCAACAAGATCATACGGCCCCTGTGTCAGCATGTGCGGCCCCTGCGTCTGAGTGTACAGCCCTCTGCGTCACTGTACGACCTCTGTGTCACCCGTATAGCCGCCTGCGTCACTTGTACGGCCGGCCTGTGTCACCAAGTACGGCCTCTGCGTAAGCTTGTATGGCCTCCCTGCGTAAGCTTGTACGGCCTCTTCGATTTGCCTATGTCGCCCTGTCAATCTCCGGATATAAGTTCTTCAGTCTCACCCTCTGCAAAATTCTCCTGCAAACTCTCTTTCTCACTCTCCGGCTGAAAGCTATGAGCAAGAATTCTCTCTCTGACAATGTGTGTGTCAAAGCAACTGTGTGTGTCCTCTCCACCAAATCGATCCTCCTTTTAACTCAATGGCCAAGCGAAAAACCTAACTTCCCACTATGGATCAATGGATGAAATCCTCTGGTGAGATCAATGGCCAAGATTAGATTAGCCATTACTTCAATTATTTTCACTTTAACTTTATAAAAAGTACCTCCATTAAGTGAATTAATAATTAGATCACATAATGCACTTTTCCTAAGTCTAAACTTTGGATAAAGGCATTAATCCATTTGGCTTCCTGTTCTATGTCTTCCATCATGCAAGGACACATGCAAATGATAGAAGGCCTTCCTTGTTGCCACTTTCTAACAATCTTTAAAACTTGTGCCAACAGAGTCATCGGCAACCAACTAAAAGTTTGCACGAAGTGCTGATAGTGTATCGGTCAAGATTCTGAACTAATTTCGAGTTTAAGTTTGAAAAAACAGACGATAGTAAGCCCTAATTTGAAAGATTCCAAACGAATTTAAAATTGGCAAAAAGTTAAGACTTGGGAGTATTCTTTCGATTAGAATTCTGGACAGCAAGTATGAAAATTTAACAACTCAAGAAATTGGATCAAGGCATGAAAGATCAAAATTGATTTACAAAACAAAAATCAATAACAAAGTTTTAAAGGGGGAACCATAAATTTTCAATTTTTTTGGGTGTGTTGAGGTCTCAAAACCACCATATTTGAAATGAAATTCTTATTGCTTTTTCAGATTTTTTGAAACATATGGTTCTCTTCTAGATGCTATTATAAGTCTTTAGAAGCCTATTGGATGGTTGAGGCTAAAAACATGCATAATGAAATGTTTCTAATAGTTCAATTTGTTGTTTTTGTAAAATATAATCCAAATTGTTGTACAGGAATCTTTACTTTGATGAAATGAAATAATATAAATGTTCACTAATGACCAAAATAAGTCAAAGGGGCTATAAAATAGAGCAAGTAATAGTAGCAAAATAAGGAGTGCCTAGGTCATCCCATCCCTAAACAAAAAAAATTGACATAGTAACAAATAAAAGTGGGGTAAAACCTAGAATGGTTTGTGTTGACAATGAAGTAAATGATAGCCCTGGAGAAGAAAATAAAGAGAGCATGCAATGCCACAACATAGAGAGCAGGTCGACCAAATCATGAGCAGAAAGCTGAAAAGAAAGTGGTCTTTAGTCCATGTCAGAACCAATGTTATCAGAACTGGACTGGTGACTGAACAGTTTGACCACAAAACAAGAACCGAACCAGAACCAGACTGAAAATGGTAAAAAACTGGTCAACCAAAATATACTTAAAATATTCAAATTTTGATTAAAAAAATATATTCATGTACATCCATGTGAATCCAAACCATTGGATACAAATGTGCAATTTTTTCTCATGTATATAGCATTGTATGGGTAAATATAGCAAAATGACACAAAGTGCAATACATATCTGAATCAAAATACTACAGTGAGGCTCTAAATGGCCTGTAGAGTCAAAAAATTAATCATACCATAGTATAAAATCAAATCAAACTAAATAATCATCAAAAATTTTGGACATTTTTTATAAAGTGCACCGGTAGAAAACATGTCAACCTGATCCAGTTCTAACCAGTTTTGGCTTGAACCGGACGGTTCTGACAAGTTCAGTCCAAAACTGGGCACTTGATTTGGACCGATGTGCCTTCTAAACTGGCCAAACTGGCCATTTTTGGCAAAACCATTTCAGTTCTGATAACAATGGTCTAAACAAGAGAGGGAGCGTGTATTCCCATCAATCACTGTGAAGTCACCAATACCAAGCTTGATAATGTCATATGGAGAATGGCCTATTAAGAAGATTCCTGCCCATTTAGAAGATAAGCTGTGTTGCCGCCAGATTTCACACCCTGGGGGGAAAGGGTTAGCGTGGTAGAAATCTTCAAGCCACTGGGTGTGTCCTTGGGGGCAAGCAAAGAGTCGAGATACTGTCACTCAACACTCAACTCCTCCGTCTAGGCCAACTCCTAACCAAGCCAAGGGAGGTGGTCCCTATGAAAATAAACTATGGCTTTTAGGCTAAGTTAGAGAATGAACTTAATCTAGAAGTTTGAAGGTGAATTAATACTGAACCAAAGAAATGCAATTTTGAATTAAAACAACAACATTAATAAAGATACATCCATCTAACACATTGATTCACTTAATGTTTGATTGTTGCAAATTGTACCAGTGCCAAAATGGAGTCACATAAGTTGGAATGCTACTGTGTCGTTAGAGTGTTGTAAGTCTTGTTGATCAGTTTTAATTAATTTTGTTATGATGTGTGGATCAAGGAGTGGGTTAGTTCTTGGTTTGGCCCAACTCCAACTTAGTCCTTTGAACTAAGCGTAGTGACAACTATACCTAGGGTCCAAATGGGTGAGGCATAACCTGCTTAAAGTAGCCCACTGACTCTGTAGTTAGTTTCACTCGACCTCCCGAGTTCTAGTGATTAAGTTATTGTTGGATTGTCCTATTAAGCTAGTCACTTAACTCCCTTTCTGATGTGATCAACTGATCGAACGAACTGCACAGATCCAGAGCATACGGGCAGGCTAAGCCTTAGTTAATTTTAACAAAGTAAAATGAAGTTTTATTATGAAGCTAAGAATCTCTTTTCACCTACCAGGGATAAACCCTTTTAGTTTACTTCGGGAATACACAGCCTTAAATTTATTTGTTAATAATGTACAAAAATTGTAACAACAAAATTATTGACGGCTGAGAATCTCTTTTCCCTTTCGGTACTTCAGGAATGCACAACCGGATTTAGTTTTGAGCTTGTTAATTGTAAAATAGAGTACAAGATTGTGAAATAAAGACTGTGACAATAAAAGGTAAATCTAACTATACAACCCCGATAGGGCGGATTGTGTGCATGTGATCAGTGTTGCAAACATCGACCGAGAAATCGCGATGTGCCAAGAAATCGCAATTTTTTATGCTGACGATTTTTTCTGAGATATTGCCGATTTTTTCCCAGGGCCGATTTTTCTGAGATATTGCCGATTTTTTCCCAATTTTTTCTAAAGGTGATTTTGACTTCGTGGAGGGTGGAGTGTGAGGAGCCTGTTATGAAATTTTCCCTTGTAGAGCATTCTTACGGCACTAATTAATTAATTTCAAAGCATTTTTATTTCTTACAGCACTAATTAATTAATTTTAGTGCATTCTTATGGCACTAATCAATTAATTTCAAAGCATTCTTACAACATTAATTAATCTTCCCTTGTAGAGCATTCAAAATCCTAGTCGAACTAATTAATTTAATTTATTATTATTATTGACTCATGATGATCATGAGATACATTTGTTATTTTTTTTATGACTCGGGAGTTAGGATTCAGGACATGATCCATTTTTGATGTGTGATGTATCTCTAGACATCTTATATATCTTATATATCAGTTTTCATAATTCATATTCATGTGGCAATGTGTTTATTTGATGTTATTGTTGCTTTAGATGTTTAAAATTTAGAAAAAAATGAATATTTTTGTATTTTTTTAAGTTTGTCGATGTTTGTTGATGTGCCGCCGAGATATCCCAAAACTATGTTTGCTGGACCTTGTTGATTTTTTCTCCGTGCCGATGTTTGCAACTTTGCATGTGATTAATAAAATAAACAAGAAAAAGTTAGAAAAAAACAAACCACAAAAATGAACCTGAGTCCCCCCCAGGGGGGATGGGGTGTGGGCACTGAGTATCCCACATGCTCTTTTTTTTATTTATGGGTTACAATAATCTCTTGAAAAAAACGCCTTGGATCTTTATAGATCTAGATCCAAAGGCTTACAAAAATGCTAGTACAAATTGTCGGATGAAGCTAGGATGCTCCGGGAAGACCCGAATTGGCCCAAAACTTGATTTTTCGCTAATTAAATTCCAAAACCTGCTAAAAAGTAAAAAATTACAGCGAACAAATCAGTGCTCAAAAGTGCCCAAAATCACTTTAGAAGTGGTTTTGGGCAAATTAAAAATTTATTGGAAAATTTCTAAGTAAAACTATTTACAAAAATCACAAAAGGAACTCAAAATGACAATTCCTTTTGAGGATCTTGGCTTGCTTTTTAGGGCAGCCAATGAAGCACTTTAAATTGCCAAATAATACTTTTAAACTCAAAGCAACTAACTTCTACCTCAAGCCTTTAAAATTTTGCTATGAAATGACTTGCATAAAATGAAACTAGCTAAAGTTAGATCTAGAAAAATGAAGCTTTCAATTGCAAGATCTAAACATATAATCAGATCTAGTATGATAAGTAAATTTAAAATTGAAAAGAGCAACTAGATTTGAGGACAAAAGAACCTGTAACCAAAAGAAATTTAATTGAAGGTGAAGGAAAGAGGAAAGAAACAACTCAAAGCTTGGGAACTTTGGGAAATGGGGCTTAATGGTGGAGAGCGGAGGGACTATGTCTCTTTGGAAGTGCTTGAAGATGAGGAGGACGCAACCGAGCTCAACCCCTTCTCCAATCTAGGCAACCTGCAGCTTAGGGATTCTTGTACACAAAATGGTTAAAACGAGCATTGGTGTAACCTACAACAGAAACTTAGAAAGCATGCAATCAACCTAGATTAAACATACACGTCCAAGAGATCTTCGACAACCAAATCATAAGAGCATAAATCAAACTAGAATTTCTTGCCTACTGGGAGACAACTCCCATTCTAAGGCCAACACTCAACCAAAGGTATACAAAAATAAATAAATACATATTACCTCATAACGAAACAATGATCATCCACACACTTGAACCATACACCACATGAGACCTCCAAAGCATTTTTATTATTCCAACTGATATTACAAATACAGAAGCAGAGCTTGAGCGGCCTTTCGGTCCTTTGACAATAAGCAAAAGAGATCCAAAGCCTTTGCTTAAATAGGAAAAAAGAGAGCAAACCCCAAGGGGGTCGAATTTTCCAAGTGTTGGAGCTTTTTGAGATGATTGGGGGCAAATTGAAGTGAACTAGAGGTGGTAGGCGCCACCTTTCACAAGGTAGGTCACCCCCCCCTCTTTCTGTGACACATATACAACAAGAGGTGAGCTCTCCTATGGATAAATGTGCCCCCTTAAAGAGAAATTCGCCCCCTCACTGGAGATCCACTCACTGTGACTTGATTTGATTTCCAATAAGTTGGATCATGATCGATTCAGTCTCCGATATTGATTGCTGCTTAACTGGGCCTTCAGTTGAACAAATTTCCTTCAATTTAGGAAATTTGATTTTCTCCAAATCATTATTTTTTGAATTAAATAATTCTCTTTTATTAATTTCGAGAGAATTTTTATTTAAGTGAAAAATATTCACTTAAAACTTAGGAAAAGTGGAATTAGGGGTTTTGTGGGTGCTCCGGGTTAGAAAACGACCACCCCGATGGCAAAAACACTCCCTAGACCACACTTTTATCATATTTTTTTATTTTTTAATTAAATCATTTAAAAAGCCCGTAAAACGGGAAAAATATTTTTATTGAAACTGACTCAAACTCCTAGGGGACCTATTGCATGTCCATATGACTCATTATTGATGGCTAGCATGTAAAAATACATAGACACTTAGGCTTTAATAACCTCCCAAGGTTTGACCACCAAGGTAAATACTCCAGCTTTGGAGGTGTGAGTGAAAAACTCAGGAATTATACGTCACTGAAGCGCAATGCATAATTCCTAAGGAAAAAACACTCTAGAGTATCTCTTTGATAGATAAACCTAAGGTAAGCCAAGCCTGTTACAAAAAGACCATGCTTAAACCAACTTATTACAATTCCCCATGGGGGTATGGACATGCAATTTTTTGAAAAATGGCCAAAATTTGGCCTAATGGATCTCAGAACACTGATGATGAACAATTAGATTGTTCAAGTCTTCGACGGTTCACTCGGAATCCACTAAGTGCAATTTTAGTGGATAACAAAGCTGCATGAAGTTATATTCTAGTGCATATGAGCAGGATGACCTTGATATACCATTAGTACTTAAGGGTAATTAGTAAACAGCTAATGGAAGAAAGAGCATGCATCATTGATACTAAAGGGAGATGTTGATTGATAATACAGCAACTTGATGCAAATATGAACCTGTGGATTGAAGAAAGTGAATTTCAGTTTAAGGGAGCTTATACCATATTCAAGGGTTGAATAGAGACTATAACACCACAACTTGAAGGTGGAATCCTTTTGGATACAATGCTCATGCACTTGGGAGAAGGAAGGCAATTAGTTACCAGTGGGGATTGATTGGAATGGAACAGATTATCAATCTGAACCAAAATACTAGTATGGAACAATGTACATTACTGGAGACATCCAAGTGATCATATCAATGGATTTCAGACAAGAAACAAGTTACAATGTAATAGATTGGTGCAGATGGAGAATATAAAATAAATAATAATCCAAGGATGAAAGTTATCAACCAATGTAGCCATGATCCAATCGTACTCATGGCCAAATAATAAGAATAGTCCTCCTCAATTAGTAGTTATGCTCATTGTTACACTCCAGGGAAGTCAAGGGGAAGTGATGATCCCAATGTTTGTAAAGTTTTACACTGTTATTGTATGAAGAACCCCTGTGGTTGTATGTATTTTGTTAATATTTCTCAGAAGTTGTATTTTACATTTACATTTACAGATTGGCCTCTTGAAAACTAATTTTAAGAGGTAACACTAACTTCCTTTTGCTTCCTTCAATGCAGGATTCAATTTGATACATATTATAGATATTAGACACTTATATGTAGAAACCTTGAATGTGTAGTTCTACTTTTTGGCTCGTATTCCATTAAAATACAGTATTTGATTTTCATTTGCAAGCTTAACAATGGAAATGGTAGAGAAAAGATATCTTATTACAGTTGTGCAAAGGTTTTTTTTCCTTCTATTGTTTGTAAAAGTTGGCATACCAATTTCAATAAATAGATTTCCTGCATTATAATATTTTTATGAAGTTTGAAAATATGTCAACTCTTTTTTTTAACAGTTGGAGCAGTGGCATGTTGCTGATGAGTACAGTGGTCTACTTCGAGAGATATCCTTTAGATCAATATGCAACAATCCTATGTGTCCCCCAGATACTGCTATGACAGAGTGGCAACATTCAGTTTTCACTGCTAATAATCGTGTTTTGGTAAGGGAAATTTTATCTGTATGGTCACCAATGATCTGTAGAATCTCATCTCTCCTTAAATAGATTGATGATTTGCTATCTTGCTTCTCAGGTATTTGAGATAGTGCAACAGGCACACGATGTGCCATTTGGCTCATACTTTGAGGTGTATAGCCTACTTTAAAAAGCGTCACCACGGTTTACTTTGGGTTATCTTTTAGTGTTTCTTTTATTATCATTTTCTTTCTTGGCTTGAGCAAAAAAATTTGGTTTCAATCGCACATTTTTCTCATTTAATTTGTTTATAACATGAAGGTTCATTCCAGATGGATATTGGAGACTACATCAGAGTCATCCTGTACTATTGATATTAAAGTTGGTATGTAATTTTGTCCAGTCATGTAATATTTGCTCTAATTTTGTCACTAAACTGTTCGCTTTATTAGAAATTCTTTCAAAGCCAACATTAAGGGGAAGTGTCACAGGTGCACATTTCAAAAAATGGTGTTGGATGCAGTCTAAAATAAAGACGGGTGCAGTCACTGAGGTTTGTGTTAGTTGTGTGCCTATTTGTGCTTTATGTTGAAATTCTAGTCACATTTTTCCTCACTCAAGTTGGTGGCCTGCACAGTACAAAAAGGACATTGAACTGATGTTGAAGGTTGCACGTGCTTACTTGGAAAGCTCTAAGCAAGTTGGTAGTATTGATGCAAATAATGAAGAGATGCAGAAAAGCAACAATTCAGATTGAACATCTGGTCAACATGTATGATGTTCCCACTGCAGTTTTGGATTGAAAATTGTGGCATTCTCTCCACACAGTTGTGAGTGACCTCCAAAGGGAGTTGCCTTTTATGTAGTTATACTCTTTTCTTCTGAATTCTGTGCATGCACTTTTCATTGTATAACCTGTTGTAAATGCATGCTTACTAATAATTGCATTGTATCGGTATCTAGTTTTACAAGGGAAGGGGTCTGGATAACAATTAACAGATATAATGTGCCTTCTAAACTGAAGTACATTTATCAAAAAGCAAAAACATATAGAGGAATATGCTTGAGGGTTTCTCTTTAATCTACAGGGGTTTCAATTTTTTAGGTTTAGACATCACAATTCAGTTCTGATTCGGCTCAGAAGACTTTCATTTTTGTACAGGAAATATTTGTCAAATAAAAAACATTGATATGTATCATTCTTTTTGAAAATTAACTAGTGTCCGACTCTGAGTAGCCACAGCGGAAAGTGATACTGAGTACATGAGCTATACAATGAAAGATTTGTTTATATTGCAGATATTTCATATTGTGGCACAGACAGATTCAATAGCTTGGTCGTGCCAATTTTGTATAATACAGTTAATATGGCAAAGGTGGATTTTGTTTTGAATATAGCAGATTATTTCTGTTATGTGGAAAGGTAGAAAACTATCTATGAATTGCAAAAGCATATTCTGTATGTACACAACAGGTTTTGGTTTACATTGGTCTCTTTTTAAATTGTAGTGTTTCCAGTGTGAAACATTGCGATTTCGCTACTTCTAAATTCGACCACATTATTATGATAGAGAATTCAATTATAAGTTATTTTAAGCTTTTAAATCATTTTCGAATTTTAATCGAGAAGATGTCAGCGATAATAAACATAAATCGTAAATCGCCCAATTTTTATGGTGCTATCCAAGTCCTAAAATATACATTAAGGGTCGCATGGAAGTCTTCTAAGATATACATTAAACGTCGCATGGAAGTCTTCAAGGGTAGTGACTTTTGGAAGAACTATAACCATATCTAAGTCAGATGGTTACCAATTAATACACCAAGGGTTATAACAAGGGGATATATCATTATAACTAAAGTTACCTAAAGTAGACAACGTGACAAGCTATTTCTCGAGAGATTGCAAGTGAAAAAAAGATGACACTTGAGAAAAAATCACCACCAAATAATAATCTAAAAGGGGAATAACCAAATAATAACCTAAAAGGTGCTTGAGAAAAAATCATCCATATAAGGTTAAAAAATGCTTAAAAGTGGATTACAATAAGAATCAACAAATTACTTATCATATTGAAATGTATTCTTTAAGTCAAGTTGGGAAAGACTATTCTCTTCGTCAAAAGGATGAACATTGGGAAAGACTATTCTCTCTGTCAAAACAATGAACACAAAAAGGAAGACTATTCTCTTTGTCAAAAGGATGAACACTAGGAAAGACTATTCTCTCTGTCAAAAGGATGAACGCAAAAAGGTATGCCTAAAGTATTAAAACGAGTAAAAGATATATAAAAAAATTTAAATAATTTTAAATGGTTTCAAATATTAAAAATATGAGATATATAAAAAAATTTAAATGGTTTCAAATATTAAAAATATGAAGTATTCAAGGTTTACAAAAAGGGTTATTAAAGTAACTTCTAAATGGTTTCAAATATTAAAAATATGAAGTATTCAAGGTTTACAAAAAGGGTTATTAAAGTAACTTCTAAGTTCTAACTCAAAGTTATAAAATGGTCACTAGGTTCCACTTCAGTTATTTTACTTCAACAAAGTCGTAAAACGAAGTATTAAGGTATATCAAGGAAGCTATATGTTCTTAATCAGGGTATTTTTTGACAAAAATAAAATGGAATCTAATAGTGAAAATAAAGGATGATTTTTTAAAACTTATGAAAAATATGCATTTACGATATTAAATGTTGAGGGTTTTATTCAAGAAAGGGATATTAGCATCACTATTTATTTGAACGATGACAACAATTACATTAATGTTGACTTGTCCCATCAATGAATAATTCTAGATTCCAATCTATTCAAACACAATGAATGGTGTAAAGGATATGAATAAACAATCTCCAACTGACAATTAACGATTATACTTTCGTATCCCAATTCAACATTACATCTCTATCTAAATGTTGACATAATTCTAGGCCCTCCTTGGATGAAAAAATTGGGGACTTCCATCTTAAATAATAATAATAATAATAATAAATTGGCATTTTGTTGTCAAGAGAAGGATATAACATTGCAAGATATTACAATGAAGTCATGCTCAGAAGATCATCCCTCATTAAAAGACTTTGAAGATATCTCAAAGATGATCACTTACGGTAATCAAAAGACAATACAAAAAGTACAAGAAAAAATTGACAAGGTTGTCCATCCAAGATGAAGAGATTTTTCGCCTTAAAATCCATAATTGAGATTTATTTACACAAATTAAGAAAAATAAAAATGGTAAGAAGTCACTACAAGAAAAAGCTAGTATAACTCGCCAGTAAGGAATCAAGGGTTGATAAGGAAACAATGGCTAACCCAGTTGCAATAAAGGAGCCATCGGATAGTAAAATTCAGACGTAAAAAAAACGAACCAATATAGATCCAATGTGTTAGGGTCCTATCCTGACCCCCCCCTACTTTATCAATGTATGAGGCCATAAGGTCCATTAGATACGAGTTGGTAACGACTTAATGTAAAAGGGCCTTCTTTATTGAATAAAGGTCCTTAGGTGGTTGACCTTCGTTACTATTCGTAGTAGTTAGGGTTTTAATTGTTGAAGCACTATATAGAGAGTAGTAACCTATGTAATGTTTGCCACCTTGAAGAGGGAATTGAACATAACTCTCAATTCTTTCATATAAGGGTTTTTTTGTTTTATCTTTTATCTGTTGTGTTTTTTTTTGTTTTTTTTTAAGATTTGGGTTTAAGCATATTACAAGTGGTATTAGAGCTCTCTCTTAGGACAAAAAGGAAGAATTTTTAAAAGTAGGGTTTGGCTCTTTCAATCTAGTAATCTTGGCTCGAAGTTTTCTTCTACTCAGTTTCAGGTCAGATATTTTCAGGGTACAAAAAGGACATACAAAAGTAACTTGTGTCAAAACTTCAGCATCTAGATTGTTATAATTTTAGGGATACACTCTTTGTGAGTTTGGGTTTGTCACTAATACAGAAGGTTTGGCTCCTTCAATCAAATCATCTTGGAATTTTCGCTTCAAATTTTTTCTTGTGGCATTTATAGCTATGGAATTTTTAGGTTACATCAAGGACATAAGGAAGTAGTGTGCCTCAAAATTCCAGGTTTTGGATCGTTATACATTTAGAGATAAACCCTATGTAAGTTAGGGTTTGTGACTAACCCAAAACTCAACCCTAATCAAATGTTCTAAGTAAAATTGTCATATTTAGAGTTGGAAAGATCCAACTTGAGTTCCACAAGTTGAATTGGAAAGAAGATCGACCACAACATTTATGGTACAATTTTCATATTCAAATGTGAAATTTGGAGGTGTAGCAGATTGTACAAGTTTGCTCTTCTGAAAAGTCAAAAATTAGCAAGTTTTGGGAAAATTACCCTAATTTTTTCCTCGCGTGTTAGAACTTTGTAAAACCTATGGAATTGTAGAGTAAACATATTAAGATACTACGGAACAAAATTTCATAGTTACATAATTTTCAAGATTGTTTCCAAATCAGGGATTTATGAGGAGTTATGCTTATTTCAAATTCTTGCTTTCAAAAAACTACCTTGACAAGTAAGTTTATGGTGATTGTAGAGCTTTCTTTGGGGTTAGCGAGCTCAATTTTTGGTTTTTTGTTTTTTTAGAGACGTGTTCCAGTGTCTTTAAATATCAACACAGAGATCTGTCGTTCAATAGGTAAACCTACGATTGGGGAAGCATACATGCAAAAAATACAAGTGGCATTAAGTAACATTGTCGAACACCCTTGTAACCTCTATTGGTACCCCTTCGAGTAGTACCACATCAAATAGCACATGTATACAAAATTTGACTTCCACGTACCATTGGGTATATCGAAAGTCCCCTAGGTATACCTGGAACCAGCTTAGATAAATTAATCGATCATCTCGTTGCTTTAGTACATCAATAACAACACCCAGGGAGATCACTCTCTAGTACTTAAGTACTCGAGTAGTATGATTAAGGGCGCAACTGAGCCTCCTTAGTTAGTGCCCTAAGATATCTTTGAGTTTTATTGTTTGACCATGCACGTATATCGGAGAAATATAGCACCTGACACTCCCTTGTCCTTAGGACCTTATTGATCCCACCCATGGTGAATCCCTATAAACCATCTTACGCCAACACTCTGAACAATATGATCGCCCACTCTACTATCGGCAAGTTGGACAACCTAGAAGCTCAATACACAAATCTTAATGGCCTATTTCAACACCTTTAGTAGACCATCAACAATTGGGATCATACATGGGATAAAAAGTTGGAGCCAAAAAATAGACCACTTGGAGAAGATGTTGGATGAAAAGTTTATATGTTTGACAGTTAGTGGCATACATGCGAAAGACCATGGGAATGCACAACATGGTGAGCCACACCAAGAAAAAAACTTTTCACTCTGGACTATCTAGCCACCAGCAACCCCCTTTAGGTCCTCGTAGTGATAAATCATCCTCCATGGATAATAACACTTGGAACCATTTTCCTAAAGTAGAATTGAACAAGTTTGACTGTTCTAACCCATTAGGATGGGTCACTCAAATGGAACATTACTTCACCCTTCATGGTATTACTAATGACAGTGAAACTTAGGGTGGGGGTCTTGTATTTGGATCTGGAATGTTGGCAATGGTGGGAGTAAAAAAAATTCCTATGGATGCTGCGTTGCTTGCATTCTATTTGTTAAAGGTATCCATGAGCTTTACGAGTGAGATCCTCACTATTTGGGATAGCTTACCAAGTTACGCCAAAATTTACCTCAGCCTTTGAACAATGAGCCATCCATACAAAGAGCTTAACAAATTCTTTCTATAAAGGATGTTTCATTAGTGGCCTCAATGAGGCGATTAAATCACAAGTCAAAATGCAACATCTTTCTATCTAGTTGGAGGCGTCCCATAAGGCTCTCAAAGCAAAGACAACGATCAATGCATAAACCAACAAACCCTCTTTCATTCCCCACTTATGCCCTACATAGGTCAATTCCTCAAGTACAATTCCTTTCCCTCACTTGAAAGTACAAATGTTATCCCCAATAGAAATGTCAAACCGACAAAGATGATGACTCTGCTATAATTTTGATGAAACGTATTCCCCAAGTCATAAATGTGAAAAACCAAAGTTATTTCAAATTGACATGACATATCTATTGGGAGTTGAGTTGGTGGTTAGATCCAAAAGGCACAATTGATGGAAATTTGCTACCATCCCAGTTAAGAATATGCCGAGAGGCTAATAGACCATGTCGCGAAACTCACAAGGAGCATTGAACATTATGCCAACAATCTCCCCCTCAACATTGCCCAAGTGAGTTTTGAACCCGTCGCCCCACTCTGATTCCGTTTGTGAGTTTTCATGAGTTTTGCAATGGATGGCTTGGTGCCTTGGGTATTGAACCATGGTGATTTATGGTCCTATTGTGGTTTATGGCTATTGGGATGTAGATGGAGGTCGAGCCCATGGACGTGCCTTGATATGTTGAAGAAGACTTTGAAACTCTTGTAGTTGGTGGTATGGTCTTTGGCACCCTCATGTGTAGGGTCTTTGACGTCCTGGACATATTGAATAATTTAAGGGTATTAGACCAAGAATTTGAAAATAAACCCATCATAGGGAGATAGTCCTCGTCAAGCCATTTCCATTGATATGTGGAGCATCTTCTAACTCCTTACGGTTGAAGAGATATGAATTTTTGAAGTTGGTGTACCCCACCTTTTTGGGTGAGTCGACCAAACAAAAGAAAATTTAATTATTTGTAATTTTGAATTGCATGTCAACCCAGTTTGAGGTAATAACTTTCCTCCAAGACCTATATAAATAGAATATCAAACATTTCATTTGCTCATCAATTGGAATTTCGCAACTCTTGGAGAAAAGTGCGAAATTTTGTGGAGGAGAAATTTGTGGGCATCTTCACTAAAATTGGCATAACTTTCTCATACGGAATCGGAATTACAAAATTCTTGGCTCCTTGGAAAGCTTGTTACAAGGGCTATGTGATGACATGATCTAGAGTTTCTTCTGGTTTGTCTATTGTTTCTTCACCTTATGATCTTCAAAAAGGTATGGATCATGCTTTTGGGTTTCTCTTGTAATGGCACATGTCTCTCATGGATAGAGTTCATCTTTGATATTAGTATGTGAGCCTATATATTGGTATATATATTTGAAGTCATTATGGAGGATATTATGATGATGTTGCATACCTTTACGCTATGATATTATACACTTTATGATGATAATGCATGTGATAATGATGTACACTCAATGAAGTTGATGCACTCCTATACAATATGATGTACATGCATATCATAGTGTGATGATGCTCTCCAATGCATTATGATGTATACTTGATGTTGATGATGCATACACGGTGCACACTGAGATGACGATGATGCATATTTGATGATGATGATGCATACCCTATGACGATGATGCATACCTATGATGATGATGTATGACGATGCATGCCTTATGTTCAGTGGAAGCAGAGAAGGATTATTTGTTCAGTGACTGTGTATGACGAGGTGTACAAGGATGTACATGAGCAGTGTATGGCAGTAAAATGACTTGTTGGTATACAGGGATGATTTGGCAGTGATCAGAATGCAGAGGTTATCAGCAGCAGATTCAGGGTTTGGTGTGTAGTTGGTTAGACTCAAATTGACTGAGTCGGATGATGTGAACAACAGATTGATTGGTGCAGACAGATTGATTGGTTAGTTGATGAGTAGTGTGGAACAGTTGTGGTGCAGTGGTCAGTGGACAATTGATGAGCAGTGGTCAGTTGATGAGCAGTGACAGTGGCTGTGCAGTGTGGTACAGATTGTGTAGTGTGGTACAAGTGTTGGATAGCAGGTCTGCGGGATCAGTGAAGTTTGTGGTTCAGTAGTTTCAGTTACTATCTTCATATCAGGGTGGAAGGACGGGGCAAGGAAATCTAGGGAGCTAAGGCTTCCTTCAAATTGTAGCCTGTAAACCAGGGGGTTGTAGCCTCCTTCCAGTTGTAGTTGGAGAATTAAAGTCTTTGTAACAAAGGGGGTTGTTGCCTCCTTCTAGTTGTTGCTGGTAAATTATTATTATAAAGGCTTCCGTGGTTTTTCCCCCGGGACTTAGGTTTCCACGTAAAAATATTGTGTACTATGTTTTGCAATGCTTCCTATGTGATGATGAGCTGTAGTTGTTAATAATGTTGATGATGATATAATGATAATGTGATAATTATGTACTCTGCATAATATTGAATAAGCTTCCAATGATTGTTAAAGTTGAAAAAGTAATAAAAGCTGCACACACTGTTCACTCCCCCCTCTCAGTGTGCTCGGTGTGTCCAACAATTGGTATCAGAGCGGGTCCTTCACAGAAAGCCTTACCAACTTGAAGGAGATCCTTGACACACCATGGGGTTCTCAGTGAATGGATTGTCGTGTGGGACAAATTACTTGATTTGGAAAATAAGAATGCGGGCTTATCTTGAAGTAGAAGGTAGTGGGGTATGGCAGTCAGTGCATACTGGGTACAATCATCCGAAGAAAGTGAAAACAACAGCTCAGAAGGAAGCAAGGAAAATAATTCAATGGCTATGGAATCCATTATTGAAGGTTTATCAGATTCCATAAAAGAGAAGATTGGAAAGTGCAACACCACTAAGGAACTATGGCTCAAAATAGAACATCTCTACTCCTCTAAGGAACATGAAGAAGAAGTTATGAAACTCATGATTGCAGATCTGACAGATCTCCAAAAGAAGAAAATAGGAAAGTGTAACTCAATCGAAGAATTGTCACTGAAGTTAGATCAACTCTACTCCATTGAAGAACAGAAAGCAGAAGACAACTCCATAGAAAGGTCAGTACAAGATCCAGGTAAGTTTGAAGGTAAGTCTCTTGAACACCCTGCTTGTAATGTTTTTGAAGAAATATGCTTATCAGGTATAGAAGATAAGCACTATTCTAAATTCATAGATTATAATACTTCAAAATGTGATGAATCCCATTGTTCCCTGACAAATGATAGAAATGAATGTTTAGATAATGATATTGCTAATGCTATGCAAAAGGTTGAGAAACGTTGTGAACAGAACAAGGTATTACAAGAGCAATTAGAGAAATCTGAGAAGAGGAATCAAGAAGAAGTTGAGAAGGCCACACAGACTATAATTGATCTAAATCTCCAAGTTGAAGAAGCTACCAGAATCAAAGAAGCCATATCAAACTCTTTGAAAGATCAACTTGAGAAGTCAGCTGCTGAAAATAAAAGGCAATCAGAACAAATTGGTAGGCTCAAAAGACAATGAGAAGATAAGGAGAAAGAATTGACTCGCAAGCTTCAAGATAAAGATAGTGAGATCAGTACCTTACTTGAAAAATTGCAGAAGGAAAGTACCACCAGCCAGAAAGTAGATTCAAGTGATAAAAAAGGGAATTCAGTTCAGTCATGAGATTGAAGAGAAACAAAGAAGAAAACAAGAAATTGAAATCAAATCCTTAAAGATAGAATTACGAAAGGTATGTCTGACAAATTTTGAATTTGAAAAAGAACTCACAGAGATCAGAAAATAAAATCAAGTACTAAAAGGGCGACTGCAAAAATCTCATGAGGAAGATCAGAACTCAAAAGGACAGATGGAAGACAGTATTGTCGTTGATCTGAAAAAACGGACAGAAGAAGTCAAGAAAATTAAAGAAGACCTAACAAGACAACTCCAAGAAAGATAGAAATTTTTCAAAGGCAAGAATTGCAGATCCTCTCTCTGGAGGAAGATCTGGACAATACAGCTGCTCAGTTAAAAACAAATTTGAAGATCGAAAAGAACATTGAAGAAAGAAAGAATTTAAGGGAAAAAGAAGAAGAGACCAACAATTATACAGAAGAAAGATCTTTTGCTCAGACATATCCTATAATGTTCCATGGTCACTGCTACAAGTGTAACAACTATGGCCACAAAGCCATCCATTGCAGAACTCGTGAAAAAATAATTCAAGATATAAATCAAGGTATGTTTTCCGTTCAATGTTATAATTGTTATCATTATGGTCATTTTGCAAAACATGGCAGGATGCAAGGAGAAGTTAAAGTTTGGAGAAGAAAGCAAGTTCAACCGAATATCATGAACAGTGATCAACCTACCAAAGTATGGAAAAGAAAGTCAGTAGATTGCACCATTGATCAAAACAGAAATGATGAAAATCTTGGGAAAAACCCAATACCATTTTGAAGATTATCGATCAGCAACAATGCCCAATGATAGGGGCAGCAGTATTACCAAAGGAAATTCTTGTTTCCATTGATGCAAAAAGGAAGAAAAGTTATTTCAAGAGTCGAAAAACAAAGAGAAGTTGTTGACAAAGGGAGCATGCCTTGAGGGGGAGCAGTGTTGTCAAAGGAAGTTCCCTTTGCCATTGATGCCAAAGGGGGAGAGAAGTTGTTGACAAGGGGAGCTTGTTCTGAAGAGGATTTATGGTGTTGTCATCAATGATAAAGGGGGAGATTGTTGATTAAGTTGTCATTGATGCCAACAGTGTATAGTCATTGATGCCAACATGTATGGGTGCCCCTTGAGGATCCCCTGAGGGTTAAGTAATTGTCAGTGTCTAAGGAGACCTTTTGATCTTGTCCAAGCCCAAGTTTGAAGCCCTTGGAGCCCTTGGGACAATGACAAAAGCCCTGAACACCCTGTAGAGTGTTTAAGTACCCCAAAGATGTTTTACGGTTCCCCAGTTGTTTCTTTGGTTCTCCAGTACCACAAATTATGCCCCATTATGCTACAAAAGTGTTGAAGAAGTTGCAAGAGTCCAAATGACCCTTTCAATGGTCATTTGTGTTTATTGAGGTCATGGTACTCCAGGAGAAGGTCTAGCAACCCCACAGGTGATGTCATGATGGATATTGACCCTTGGAGGTCTCCTGGTGTGGTTGAGGTGGTTGTAGAAGCCTATGAAGCCCCTTGCTTGATGAAGAAGCCCTTGGACCCACATTTGATGGCTTAATGGTCCTTGTCCCCTTAAAGGTGATGATGTGGTCATTAATGACTTAATGAAGACTTGGAACCCTTGATGAAGACCTTGATGCCCGTGTATCCCTTGTTGGGGTCATGGAACCCTTGGAGATGGTCATTATGCATGGGAAGGTCTGGCACCCACATAAATGGCGGCATGATGACCCTTGGACACTATATGATCATTGATGGTGCATTTGGAAATGATTTAGGTCTTGGAATCCATACATATGGTGGTTTGTAAGCCCATGATTGTTGGAGCCTTTGATATGACAGAATCCTTGGTCATGATGCCCTCATCACTTGGCGATGGAGTCCTATGTGATGGGCTTGAATTCCATGGAAAGTATCTTGTTTAAATATTATATGATATCCTTGAAAGAGTCCTTGAAACCCTTGCATGTGGTGCCTTGGGTATTGAACCATGGTGATGTATGGTCCTATTGTGGTTATATGCCTATTGGGATGTAGATGGAGGTCGAGCCCACAGATGTGCCTTGATATGTTGAAGAAGACTTTGAAACTGTTGTAGTTGGTGGTGTTGATTAAGTTGTCATTGATGCCAACAGTGCTTGGTCATTGATGCCAACGGTGTATATTGATTGATGCCAACATGTCTTGGTGCCCCTTGAGGAGCCCCTGAGGGTTAAGTAATTGTCAGTGTCTAGGGAGACCTTTTGATATTGTCCAAGCCCAAGTTTGAAGCCCTTGGAGCCCTTGGGACAATGACAAAAGCCCTGAACACCCTGTAGAGTGTTTAAGTACCCCAAAGATGTTTTGCGGTTCCCCAGCTGTTTCTTTGGTTCCTCAGTACCACAACTTATGCCCCAGCACGCTACAAAAGTGTTGAAGAAGTTGCAAGAGTCCAAATGACCCTTTCAGTGGTCATTTGTGTTTATTGAGGTCATGGTACCCCAGGAGAAGTTCTAGCAACCCCACAGGTGATTTCATGATGGATCTTGACCCTTGGAGGTCTCCTGGTGTGGTTGAGGTTGTTGAAGAGCCTATGAAGCCCCTTGCTTGATGAAGAATCTTGATGGCTTAATGGTCCTTGTCCCCTTAAAGGTGATGATGTGGTCATTAATGACTTGATGAAGACTTGGAACCCTTGATGAAGATCTTGATGCCCATGTATCCCTTGTTGGGGTCATGGAACCCTTGGAGATGGTCATTATGCATGAGAAGGTCTGGCACCCACATAAATGGCGGCATGAAGACCCTTGGACACTATATGATCATTGATGGTGCATTTGGAAATGATTTAGGTCTTGGAATCCATACATATGGCGGTTTGTAAGACCATGATTGTTGGATCCTTTGATATGATAGAATCCTTGGTAATGATGCCCTCATCACTTGGCGATGGAGTCCTATGTGATGGGCTTGAAGTCCATGGAAAGTATCTTGTTTAAATATTATATGATATCCTTGAAAGAGTCCTTGAAACCCTTGCATGTGGTGCCTTGGGTCTTGAACCATGGTGATGTATGGTACTATTTGTGGTTATATGGCTATTGGGATGTAGATGGAGGTAGAGCCCATGGACGTGCCTTGATATGTTGAAAAAGACTTTGAAACTCTTGTAGTTGGTGGTATGGTCTTTGGCACCCTCATGTGTGGGGTCTTTGATGTCCTGGACATATTGAATAATTTAAGGGTATTAGACCAAGAATTTGCAAATAAACCCATCATAGGGAGATAGTCCTCGTCAAGCCATTTCCATTGATATGTGGAGCATCTTCTAACTCCTTATGGTTGAAGAGATATGAATTTTTGAAGTTGGTGTACCCCACCTTTTTGGGTGAGCCGACCTAACAAAAGAAAATTTAATTATTTGTAATTTTGAATTGCATGTCGGCCCTGTTTGAGGTAATAACTTTCCTCCACGACCTATATAAATAGAATATCAAACATGTCATTTGCTCATCAATTGGAATTTCGCAACTCTTGGAGAAAAGTGCGAAATTTTGTGGAGGATAAATTTTTGGGCATCTTTACTAAAATTGGCATAACTTTCTCATACGAAATCGGAATTACAAAATTCTTGGCTCGTTGGAAAGCTTGTTACGAGGGCTATGTGATGACATGATCTAGAGCTTATTTTGGTTTGTCTATTGTTTCTTGACTTTGTGATCTTCAAAAAGGTATGGCTCATGCTTCTGGGTTTCTCTTGTAATGGCACATGTCTCTCATGGATAGAGTTCATCTTTGATATTAGTATGTGAGCCTATATATTGGTATATATATTTGAAGTCATTATGGAGGATATGATGATGATGTTGCATACATTTATGCTATGATATTATACACTTTATGATGATAATGCATGTGATAATGATGTACACTCTATGAAGTTGATGCACTCCTATACAATATGATATACATGCATAGCATAGTGTGATGATGCTCTCCTATGCATTATGATGTATATTTGATGTTGATGATGCATACACGGTGCACACTGAAGTGACAATTATGCATATTTTATGATGATGATGCATGCCCTATGACGATGATGCATACCTATGATGATGATGCATGACGATGCATGCCTTATGTTCAGTGGAAGTAGAGAAGGATTATTTGTTCAGTGACTGTGTATGATGAGGTGTACAAGGATGTACATGAGCAGTGTATGGCAGTAAAATGACTTTTTGGTATACATGGATGATTTGGCAGTGATAAGAGTGCAGAGGTTATCAGCAGCAGATTCAGGGTTTGGTGTGCAGTTGGTTAGACTCAGATTGACTGAGTCGGATGATGTGAACAATAGATTGATTGGTGCAGACAGATTGGTTGGTCATTTGATAAGTAGTGTGGAGCAGTTGTGGTGCAGTGGTTAGTGGACAATTGATGAGCAGTGAACAGTTATGGTGCAGTGGTTAGTGGACAATTGATGAGGAGTGGTCAGCAGTGAAAGTGGTTTTGCAATGTGATACAGGTTGTGCAGTGTGGTACAGGTTGTGCAGTGTGATACAGGTTGTGCAGTGTGGTTTAGATTGTGCAGTATGGTACAAGTGTTGGATAGCAGGTCCGTAGGATCAGTGCAGTTTGTGGTTCAATAGTTCAGTATCTATCTTCATATCAGGGTGGCAGGACGGGGCAAGGAAATTGAGGGAGCTAAGGCTTCCTTCAGGTTGTAGCCTGTAAACCAGGGGGTTGTAGCCTCCTTCCAGTTGTAGCTGGAGAATTGAAGTCTTTGTAACAAAGGGGGTTGTTGCCTCCTTCCAGTAGTTGCTGGTAAATTATTATTATAAAGGCTTCCGTGGTTTTTGCCCCAGGACTTGGGCTTCCACGTAAAAATATTGTGTACTGTGTTTTTCTATGCTTCCTATGTGATGATGATATGATGAGCTGTAACTGTTAATAATGTTGATGATATAATGATAATGTGATAATGCATTAATGAATGATGTATTGAATAAGCTGCTGATGATTGTTAAAGTTGAAAAATAATAAAAGCTACACACACTGTTCACCCCCCCCCCCTCTCAGTGTGCTCGGTGTGTCCAACAGGTGGTATGGTCTTTGGCACCCTCATGTGTGGGGTCTTTGACGTCCTGGACATATTGAATAATTTAAGGGTATTAGACCAAGAATTTGCAAATAAACCCATCATAGGGAGATAGTCCTCGTCAAGCCATTTCCATTGATATGTGGAGCATCTTCTAACTCCTTACGGTTGAGGAGATATGAATTTTTGAAGTTGGTGTACCCCACCTTTTTGGGTGAGCCGACCAAACAAAAGAAAATTTAATTATTTGTAATTTTGAATTGCATGTCGGCCCAGTTTGAGGTAATAACTTTCCTCCAAGACCTATATAAATAGAATATCAAACATTTCATTTGCTCATCAATTGGAATTCGCAACTCTTGGAGAAAAGTGCGAAATTTTGTGGAGGAGAAATTTGTGGGCATCTTCACTAAAATTGGCATAACTTTCTCATACGGAATCAAAATTACAAAATTCTTGGCTCATTGGAAAGCTTGTTACGAGGGCTATGTGATGACATGATCTAGATTTTCTTCTGGTTTGTCTATTGTTTCTTCACCTTATGATCTTCAAAAAGGTATGGATCATGCTTTTGGGTTTCTCTTGTAATGGCACATGTCTCTCATGGATAGAGTTCATCTTTGATATTAGTATGTGTGCCTATATATTGGTATATATATTTGAAGTCATTATGGAGGATATGATGATGATGTTGCATACATTTATGCTATGATATTATACACTTTATGATGATACTGCATGGGATAATGATGTACACTCTATGAAGTTGATGCACTCCTATACAATATGATGTACATGCATATCATAGTGTGATGATGCTCTCCAATGCATTATGATGTATAATTGATGTTGATGATGCATACACGGTGCACACTGAGATGACGATGATGCATATTTGATGATGATGCATACCCTATGATGATGATGGATACCTATGATGATGATGTATGACGATGCATGCCTTATGTTCAATGGAAGCAGAGAAAGATTATTTGTTCAGTGACTGTGTATGACGAGGTGTACAAGGATGTACATGAGCAGTGTATGGCAGTAAAATGACTTGTTGGTATACAGGGATGATTTGGCAGTGATCAGAGTGCAGAGGTTATCAACAGCAGATCTAGGGTTTGGTTTGTAGTTGGTTAGACTCATATTGACTGAGTCGGATAATGTGAACAACATATTGATTGGTCAATTGATAAGTAGTGTGAACAGTTGTGGTGCAGTGGTCAGTGGACAGTTGATGAGCAGTGACAGTGGTTGTCCAGTGTGGTACAGATTGTGTAGTGTGGTACAAGTGTTGGATAGCAGGTCCGTGGGATCAGTGAAGTTTGTGGTTCAGTAGTTTCAGTTACTATCTTCATATCAGGGTGGAAGGATGGGGCAAGGAAATATAGGGAGCTAAGGCTTCCTTCAGGTTGTAGCCTGTAAACCAGGGGGTTGTAGCCTCCTTCCAGTTGTAGTTGGAGAATTAAAGTCTTTGTAACAAAGGGGGTTGTTGCCTCCTTCCAGTTGTTACTGGTAAATTATTATTATAAAGGCTTCCATGGTTTTTCCCCCAGGACTTGGGTTTCCACGTAAAAATATTGTGTACTGTGTTTTGCAATGCTTCCTGTGTGATGATGATATGATGATATGTGATGATGAGCTATAGTTGTTAATAATGTTGATGATAATATAATTATAATGTGATAATTACGTACTCTGCATAATATTGAATAAGCTTCCAATGATTGTTAAAGTTGAAAAAGTAATAAAAGCTACACACACTGTTCACCCCCCCCTCTCAGTGTGCTCGGTGTGTAAGGGTGCATTGCTAAAATACATGTCTATGTTATGTATATTTATACACAACGTTACATGCTATTGTATCAACTCTTATTAATATAGAATGTATAATATATACTTGTCCTTTATGGATTTTGACATGTTGTCCTTCTTAAAATGGATATTCATTAACTAAATTATGTTCTTATTTGAGAAAGAAATTAGGTTTGTTTCATAGTGACATTTTGAAGCCACAATTATTTTCAAGCACATCATTCTCTAACTGTGGTAGAGGTTTATGTTAAACATTTCACACTCGAATGTGTGAAGAGATCTTGTCATTCAAATAAGATACAACTTATAAATACAACCGGAATTTGATATCATCTATCTTATTCAATTATTAAATTCTTATCTTATATGGATTTTAACCTATTGTCATTTTTACATTGGATATTCAATAAGAACTTTGTTCATTTCATTCGGTATCAGAGCTACATACAATCATGTGGCCCTTTTGTATGTGGACTACACTATACACTTGTAGTTGTGGACGTGTAAAAAGAGAATAGTTGAATCCTAGCCCAAAGAGTACGTGTGCCTATGATCAATCGCCTCAATTTTTTATTTTGTGCTTGTTTCTGCATAGAACTAGAATGTTGTTTTCTTTCGAGGTTCTTCTTTGCTAATAATTCTACCTTCCTAATTTTCGATTTCCTTAGAACTTGCAGCAAAACACTATTTATTCAATGGAAACTCTGAGAATTTTAAATAGCCAAAGGTTTGAAGGTGGTCAAAGACCCGATAAACCAAATAACATCTGAAAAATGATAGGTGGCCAAAAGTGAGAGTCTGAAAAAAAAATGTGGCCAATGGACGAGAATAGATGTGGCTCAATATTTGACTTCTAAGAAAATATAAGATTGTTAAGAAAACCACATATTCCGTAAGCATAATTTTGCCTAAGAGAGGATGATGCAATTCTAATAATTGTTAGAATATAAAGAGTAGTAGCAAGATTCTATGATAAGCATATTTTCCTGAGACGCATATATCTTTTCCCATTTCTTACAACATAAGCAATAGAAGATGACCATGACTTTTCGAGAGGAAAATAGACAAAAACGATGGCTTAAGTCATCCAAGAACATTAAAGTCCATTGCATTATCAAACATATGAGTTTGAGTTTGAAAAGAATCATTTGTTTAAAATTCCACTTATCAACAACCAAGAGTATTATAAAAAATAAATAAAACTATAATGGTTATAAATGGAGCAAAATTAAACAGTGAGTTCCCAATATGAATCATTCAACACTAATGTTCCTTGTGACGTTCCTAATGAGAGAATTGTGCCAAGGCACCCAATGTAAGTATTGCACTTCCCCACTTTAGACTAATAGGAAAAATCAAGTAGTTTGAAGGGGTGTCCCTAATGCATAAGTTATTCAACAATGTCCATTATATGTGAAAGATACAGATAAAAATAAATGCACAGCTTATCAATTCCAAGATGGCACCTTTACCCTATTTTTCAAGGTATCAAGATAATAAGAGATGGTAGAAATATGATTCACTAGCAAGTAACATTTAAAATATAACAATAAATGTTGATTCATTGATGAAGGAAGGTAATCCAAAGCAATCATAACCACAGAAGAAAACTTGCAAATATAAACTTGACTTTGCAATAAGAAAGCTATTTAAGCATGCATCTATAAAACTTGAAAGAATCAAAATGCTTCTAGATCATGGACAGTGGGGTAACATATACCAAGTCACTATAAAAATTCTTTATAGTAAACGCATTAATATACTCACTCATTTGTTTCAAAGTTCATATGATATAACACAGTGAGATAATAGATATCTTTCACTGTTAAAAAACACATCATGCAAACTTCATAAAGATTTGGAAAGCAATATATATTAAAACACTAAGCACGTCAAGTATCTATTGAATCATTGTTTTTCCAAGTAGTTTCATTCAACAACTATATAATAACTTGAACATGAAATTGAGAATAAGCATAAGAAGATTCATTACTCTTTTTCTATCTATCATAGGACTTAATCAGAATATCAACAAACTAAAAATAAATTCAGTTCTTTCCTCAATCGACCCTTTTTTCAATAGTATTTCTAGGCTAAATAGTCTCAAAGTTCTAATTGTCATTCAGTTAGGCAATGCTAACTATGTGCCTTAAAAATAGACAATTCAAACAGAAAATCCTTTACACAAACTAAAACCAAATTGTGCTCAGCCCAATTTCATACAAAGGCTATGGTGCCAACTGTCTTTCTTTCACTTGTCCTCAACTTCAATTCTTGTGCTGGGTCAACTTCCTTTGTGGTGTTAATGATGAGTCTTCCTTGTCCAATCACACTACTCATTTAGGCTTATATCTCAAAATATTGTTCCAAGCATATATTCTCATATGAGAAAAATGCAACATCCTCCCATAAGCAATGTCCAGTTCATAATACTATTAATATGAAATGGGAGGTTGATTCTTTTACAAACTTTTGAGTAGAGCCAATACACTAAAATTAGCAAATAACAAATCAATAATTTTCCTACTTGAGAGTAATTGAATTTCGTCCTCAAACTTATGCTTGCCACCTCGACAAGATTTGACATCTTCATAATAAGCTTCATTTCCGAGCAACCTGAGATGTTTAGTCCATGTTGATGGTAGGCTAACTCTACAAATTGGTGAGAATTGAGCTTTGAATTCCCTAATTGCCCTTTGAACTACATGCGCTTTTCCTATGTGGATAAGAGCAATTTCTTCTTTGTGTACACTTTTTGCATCTTCATAATCATCTGTATATGTCCTTGATCCCAATCATAGTTAGAATATCCTATGACATTGTATTCGGAAATTCAATGACCTCATTGGCATCTTCCTCCTTATCAGAAACTCCTGGCCATTATTCCTCATGGCCTCCATTGAACCCATAGACAATTTAGGCTCAAAAACATCTCCATACAATTCTATAAGGTTATCTAACTCAGAGGGTGACTGAGTTTAACTAAAATTAGATGCAGGCTTCCTCTCTGGATCCATTGAAAAACAATTAAACCCTAATCACTCTTGCTAATTTTTTAGATACAAATAAAGAAAATCTTGAGAAGTGATTGTAATAAGTCTACATTTTCAAAAAGATTATGTAGAATCAAACCCAACGACCTCTAGTGTGATTTACAACGTTGTCTCTTTGTTGCGGGAGCTTAAGGTTTACATGGTGAACTGAGAAATAACCATGTATTTTACCCCTGTGAAAGATTTTATCCTACAAAACCAATTAAAACATATTAAATGCAAATTTGATTGGATAATTGTATGGAAGATATTAATTTAATATGAAATGACTCAAGTGCGAATGCCACATCACATTCCACATAATGTGATATGACACATCCTTCAAAACCAATGGTTTTTATGAGCGCTTTTAGGATCAAAACTCGGTTATGTGCCTTATAAGTTTCCATGTGGCATCATTATATGTATTTCGGGAGCTAAGCTCTTGAATAAAAATTGATCACATTCATACCCAAAATGATCGCGTGCCGTATGATTCAAATGATCATCGATTGTTTGATATTTTGGGCACATAAGCCTTCACTAATTAGCAAGTGGGCGGAAGAGGGTGATAAGCGTGCTAAAGGGCAAGCAGGCTTCAGACCTAAACACCCCACGATTGATCACGGTATAACTTTAAGACACATCATTGAAAAAGTGTGGGAAAAAAAAGAGGAGTCCTTTTGTTGCTTTGCTGATTTCAAAAAAGCTTTTGACACGGTCCCTAGGGATAAGATTTGGCATATAATGGAGGAACTTGGGGTCCCTATGCATCTTAGAGCAGTCGTCCATAGACTATACGAGGAGGTTAAAGTCAAAATCAGAATGCCAGCTAGAATCTCTGAAAGTTTTAGGAGTGATATCAGGGTCAAATAAGGGTTCCCTTTGTCCCCTAACCTTTTTGGTTTATATATCGACAAACTTGAAGAGTGGTTAAACCTGCAGGATGGTAAGGGTGCTCTTTTGGGTGAGTTTGTGATAAGGATTCTTTTGTATGCAGACAACCTTATTTTGATTGCTAAATCAGCTCTTGGGTTACAAGAACATTTACTTTCCCTTAAGCTCTTTTGTATAACAGTGGGGATGCAAGTCAATACTAGCAAGACGAAAGTGGTAGTTTTCTCTGGCAAAAGAAAACATAACCAACACCAGTTCTACTTTGAAGGCAAAATCTTGAAGAAGTGGCAGATTACAAGTATCTCGGAATTGACTTCAACAAAAATTTAAGTTGGGAAAATTGCAGAAAGAAAAGAACTTTGGGAGGCTGGAAAGCATTCTATGCTTTCCAAAATAGGTGTAGAGAGGCAGAGCTATCGGATTGGAAGACTACGCAAACTCTTTTTGGGATTTTAGTGATCCCGGTGATTCTCAATGGCCGTGAAGTATGGGCCAACAGCACATCTGACTTATAATGGAAGCAAATTGAAAATATTCAAAAGCGCTTGATTACAAACAAGTTTAAAATTAAAAGTTCAGTCCCTTGTGATATCATGTTGAGTGAAATGGGGGTTGCTCCCATCGAAGCAATTTCTATGGTGCGACTCATAAGATATCTAAAAAGAATTGAGCAAATGGAGGACAACCGATGTCCTAAGGTCGTTTTCAATGACACATTGTGCGAAAGAAAGAAGACGTGGATGCAACAAAATATTAAATGGCTTGGTATTTACTTGAACATGTGCCCTGTGAACAGCAAATAGATAAAGGAGTTAGTTATTGATAGGTTCCACAAGCGAGCTTGGGATAAAGGGTTGGGGAGAAAGAAGGAGTATTATATTGAAGAGTTTAACCCCACCTACAACCACCATAAAAAAGCATACCTTAGAGAGCCAAAATACTTATTGCTCAATTAAGAACCAATTCCCATCAACTCCGTTGTGAAACTGGACGCTGGAAAAGACCAAAGGAAGCTTGGGAAGAAAGGGTGTGCATATTTTTTACTTCCGGGAAAGTGGAAATAGAAAAACATTTTATTTTTGAGTGTGAAGCCTTCAAAGATAGTAGGGCCAACTATGCAAATATCCTGACAGTTAGCTCTTGGGATAACCTATTAAGTGAGGGGATCGTGGAGAAATTGGGGGCACTTATCATCAAGTTGAACACGAAAAGGGCTAAGTTGCAAAAATCAGGGGGTGAAGCGGTTTGTCCCATAGGCTATTGTTAGCCTCGTGGATGTTAAAATAATTTCTTTCTTTCTTTCTAACGTTCGAGCAATTTATAGCCCAAAATAAATATTGATCATCGGTTTGTGGTAGTCATTTATCATTCAATATTTTGGATTAACAAGGTATGTTTATCACCTTATCACTTTTTCATCTGAAATTATTTCACATCGTCAGATCTACGCCACAATAGATGGCCAGATCAAATCATTAAATTTAAAAGGAAAGCTTAGGAATAGTTCATTGAAATGAAACAAGGATTCCTACCTCATACCAAGAAGAAAATTTCATCAAACTATAAGTGCAAATTTTACCTTGTGTACCTAACATGTTGAAGAGTGAATCAATTGTTCTTTTAAAGACAAACAACTACTAGTTCATTAACTTGTCAAACCAGGGTTCATATTTTATTTTAAGTTATTGTGCAATGTCTATGCGAGCTGCAAGTTCTTATCAAACATTTATTTATCTAGTGTGCAGTGTAGTGAAGTGGAAAGACTCAATGCAATATCAAACTCAAAATCGATTAACCAAGAAACAACATGTAGTTATTATTCCCATGGAAGGTCTTAACGCAAATATGTTCTTAGTCAATTGATAAACTTAGCAATCATAATAAAATAGCATAATAGACTTAACTATTTCTCTCGAGAATTTAAACAATCAACTATGAGTTCAAGTTGTGCAACAACTATCTACATCAATGAGATGATTAATAATTACCAATCAAGCAACTATTAAAATTTTCTACTAACCAATAGCTCAGTACATATTCTTAGGAGTGGGCCTTCCTCCTCTGAACAAGTATTGTAAATGGTTGCAACAGTCGATGAATCAAACACACAAACACATATGAGAAATAATTTCTAAGTTCTAAACTGGCTTCAATTAATTGAGTCACAACATAATCACAATACTTCTTTGGTCCCCCCCAAAATGGAAGAGAACCCTTTTATACAATGATAACAGAGCATTCATATTGTTCAAATATAGAATGCAATCAGGCTCAGTAATCTATAATTCAAGATGTTTCAACTGCTAAACAAAAATTACAAAAAAAAACAAAATGACTCGATCCCTTTTCATTCCAACCAAAGCACAACTTATTAGCACAAGGACCATAGGGGTTATAGTTATTACAAGGTTGATAATCACACAAAGACCATAGAGGTCATTAGCACGAGGTTCATAAGGATTGTATATGTTTATCAAGGGTACCACAAGGGATATTGGCTTGGGAACTAACACAATAGAGTGGTCATAGGGGACCATAGGGGTTACGCATGACAACCACTTATGGCTATAAAGGTTGAAGGGGTTTGTAGGGGCTATATTGATTATTCCAACATTCACAAATTGTTATAATATTGGTTATTGGCACTATTACCACATCACTTTCAAGGGTGAAAGGTGTTATCGATATAAGGACCGTAGGAGTTATATGGGTTATTAGTAAGATGCCACAAGGATTATTAAGATGTGAAACATAGGTTATTATAGGGGTTAGGATGGGGATGATGCATTTCTACAATAAGACTTGTTTGTGACCTTTTATAGGATGCTTTTTTCGTACAAATTGGAAAATGGAATCGAGAATGCCTTTTTTTGTTATCCCATGTTTGCATTTTTTGGTGTCTCAAGACATTTTTTTGCAATTTTTATTTTATTTACGTATTTGTTTATAATTTAACACCCTCTATGCATACTTGTGTTGGAGTTGATAAATAATTGGATATGTTTATGAAAGAGAGCAATGTGTCGATAACCCTTTGCCTCCAAAATATGGCACACCAATGTAGTTTATTGGTTTCTCAAATTTCTTAAGCGAGAGGAATATTTTAGAGTCAAAGAGGGGTAGAGGATATTTTATAGTCATAGAAGTTATTCCAAGCGATCACAAGATAGGGATAACCAACTTCACACACATGCACACCACATAATATGTATGGCAAAGGAGGAAGGGGAAGTTGAGCACGCAAGCATACCTGCCCCACAACCAATCAATGACTATGTTAATGAGAGATACCAATATTTTATCACTGCCCCCAGTGAAATAAGGATATTGTTATGTCGGAACTTACATGATGTTGTGATTGATGTTCATAGCTAGTGTAGGACATAAGAGGAGAGGAAATTTTATAGTTGTAAAAGCTACTCCAAGACATGATAAGATATGTGCATTCGACTACTATTTCACACACATGCACCCACACAAAACGTCCCACGAAGGAGGAAGGAACATTGAGCAAGCAAGCCACTCAACCCATAAAAAATAACCATTGTGTTAGTAGGAGACACCACTCCATCGTGGCTTCCCCCATTAGCATAAGGATCATGGTATGCTAGCATTCATATGATGTCATATGCCAACCTTCACAAGCAATGTTGGATAATACATAAGAGGAGAGGTCCGCAGGGGTGTAGCTCAACCGGCGATTCACTTGATATGAAAGAAATGTTGTAAATGGAGGTCACGAGTTCAAATCACCCAGACTTACCCATGCCCCATGCTTGCGGGCTGTGTGGGTGCACCTAGGGGTATAGTGGTAGCAGACGGGATTAGATCCCTGGACCCCGTGTCACGCGAGTACCAGCCTCTTCCCAGTTGCCGATTCCCCTAGTTACAAAAAAAAATACACAAGAGGAGAGGGGATTTAATAGCCATAAAATCTATTTAGGATCA
>BSBM01000668.1:22540000-22627500 GCA_027924585.1 Larix kaempferi | reverse complement strand
ACATCCGTTCTTACTTCATATAATGCATTCCTCAAATGCATTCATATAATTTATATGTTATTCATAAAATACCAATTCCACATTAAGTGACTAATTTATGAAGTTAAGCGATTACACATTAACTTACTAATTCAATGTTATTATTAGCTATATATATTATATATTATAATGTTTGTTATATTGTATTAATATGTAATGAAATATTTATATTTGGAAAATATCTATGTAACCGAACCTAATGGTGAACCTCATCCGAACTTCATCAGAAAATTCGAACCCGAATCAAACTTAATGGTTGCCGAACCCGAACTCAATCCGAACCTTGTGACATATGTTTAAAGCTGAGAGAGAAGCTTTGTTTGGTGGAGAACACATTCCTCGCAAAGATTGAGTGTTAGCTTTTTTTGTTGCTCCAAGTTTGTTATCCATTATCCGTCAATTTCTGTTATTTCCTATTTTTACGGATTTTCCTTTTTTTAACAATTCTATTTATAGACTAGAGTTCACAGTTGACTAGTGATTAGTCATCAATGATTTATTTGCATTTAGATAATGATTTGAGTGTTTGGCATGTCTTGGTGTGTGTCGACACATAGAGGAGTGCACCTGATGTGTGTTGGCATGTGTCTACCTTGGCACATGTGGACGCATAACTTGAGTTACATAAAGGAGTGTGCTTGGCACATGTTGACATGTGGCCACCATATAGAGGAGTGTGCTTGGCATGTGTCAGCATGTGTTTGAATATTCTTGGCACGTGTTGACATGTGGCCACCATATAAAGGAGTGTGCTTGGCGTGTGTCAGCATGTGTCTAAATATTCTTGGCACATGTGGGGCGCATTACATGGGGAGTCACATTTTTCTATTTTTCAACATTTTTGCATGCATGGGCCCCTCTCTTATTCTATAAAATGAGATGGAGGGCAAAGTAGCAAATAAGTAGTCATTGTAATTAGTCTTTCATTGTTAATGAGAAGTTATGTGATTGCTGCAACATATTTCTAACTTGCTGGTTTTGTTTTTCAGATTTAGTATTTCTCTGTAATGTCCTCTTCTGCCTAAGCAACAGAAACCAACCCGCTAACCTATTTAATTCCCATAGTTTCGAGCGGGTACTGAAAAAAGGGAATTAACTAATGGTTGATGTTACACAAGATAAAAGCACATCATGAGCAGTGATAATAAGTCATTGGCAGATAAAAAGGACCACTTAAGCGGGATCAAGTGACATGCGCGACATGCGAGACCTAATTCCAAATGCATGGTGCATGCATCATTAAAGTTGCATGCATGCAAAAGTTAAGTTGCATGCGGCATGCACCAGTCAAAGAAATAAAAGAAGCAAGTCGAATTCTCTGGGCATGCATATGTTTATTATTTCACTTTTGGAAGTCGATTTGAGAGCTCTGAGAGCTGCTTCAGGGTTGAAGGCAAATTGCCTTAACCAACATTGGGTTCGACGGTGAAATCTATCTGTCTTAGTCAATGCAGAGGATAGATCATTCAGATCTGACATAGAGCTTCAATACTACAGCGTATTCATCATTCTTTGCAGATATTTGAGGGCATCTACACTGCAAAGTTAATTCAGGAGGGTGCACTTCTGAACATCTGAGGGTGCATTAGTTGGATCCAGTCAGAGGGCGTATTGTTGGGGAATCTCCGGAGGCATTCCCTATCTCTTTCGCATTGGCGCTTTGAAGATCCAATCCACAGAGGGCGCATTGCCTCATTATCTTCCATATATCGTATTCTCCCTCTCCACTTCTCAGAGGGTGCATTTATTCAAGCAAAGTAAATGGAGGCGCATTGATCTGGTCAATTGGAGGTTCTATCACCCATCCCTTTCACTGGGTGAATCCTAGTTGGTCCTATTGCTGCTTATTGGGATCAGTACCAGTCTTTCCGGAGACATTTCTGTTGATCTGTGACCAGAGGAGGGCGTGAGCATTGCATGGGCAAATTGCTTTGGGAGCTACTACCATCTATTGGAGCCAGACTTGCTGCATGGCTTGCATGTCTTCACTATATCATCACACTGCCTCCACCTATCTCATTGGTATGCCCATGCTTTGATTTTGAGTTTATTTACATTGTAGATCTGAATATCTGGGTCCTCGGGGTCATGCAATAATATTATTGTCCATGCAAAACCTGTTATTGGCTAAACTGTACATCAAACACTTGAATAATCTACCACACATTGCAACAAACCCTACACGACATCAATATACACAGATTTGGTATATTACATTCTCAGATCTACACTCTGGCACTTGCTGGATTGATCTGAAATTCTGATATGCAGTGTCTACACTCCTTATCTAGATTCTATGCTCCTGTGCTTTTACTTTCTGAAAATCTGAAAATCTGAAAATTTGGTTTGTGTTTATTAACGTTTTTGGTTTCAACAGTAGGTTAAAATCTTTGAGTGCAGATCTGCTATCATGAATTAGAAAATTTAATGCTCCAGAACAGTATTGCAGATGAACGCAAGGCGATTAGCACTCTCTATTTATGGTCATCAAGGCAACCCATCTCTCATTTTATTAATTATGTGTCATCTCAGTCTTTCTTGTTTCTGGTTTGGGCTAGATATGTATATAAGTTCCTTTGTAATGCTCTGAAAGCCAAACTTGTATTGCTCGGGGAAGTCAAGTTGAACTCTGTGGGTGTTTTATGAAGTGCCTGATTGAATATTGCCGCCTCTGGATGTAGTTGGATCTCTTCTCATAAAGAAATGTATGGAAATTTTTAAAAAAAAGTTATTTTTCAATATTTAAAAAAAAAAGAGTTTCTGCCAGTAATGGAATTCAGCACTCCAATGGCTCAGATTCCGAACTGAAACAGAAGTCTTTATTTAAAACCTAAAATTCAAAAACTAAAAGCACATCGCAGCTTTGCTCTGTACTGCTCGTGGTCTAATGTTTCTTTACATGTTAAATAAAACTAGTTTTCTTCTATAAATGTAAGCTACCAGCGTTAATATAATTCAGCACTTCCAAGCTCAGATTCTGAACTGAAACAGATATTTTTATTTATAACCTGAAATTCCAAAAGTAAAAACGCATCTCAGCTTTGCTTTGTACAATGTTTGGTGTAATGCTTCCATAAATTTTAAATTAAACTAATTTCCTTCTTGAAATTTAATATTCCGCCATTATTTAGCACTTCCATGTTCACATTCCAAACAGAGACTTTTTTTTTAATTAAAACCTAAATTCAAAAACTAAAAGCACATCACAGCTTCGCTTTGTATTCCTCGTGGTCTAATGTTCTTTATTATTTAAATTGAACTTGTTTTCTTTTTTAATTTAAGGTTCCGCCATTAATGGAATTCGGCACTTCCATACTCAGATTCCGAACTGAAATGGAATTCTTCATTAAAAACCTAAAATTCTGAAACTTAAAACATATCTCAGATCTGTTTTGTACTGCTCATAGTCTAATGTTTCTTTACTTTTTAAATTATCTAGTTTTCTTCTTTAAATTAGATATACAGCCATTGTTTAGCACTTCCGCATGCAGATGCCGAACTGAAACATAATTCTTTCTTTAAAATCTAAATTTTGAAAACTAAAAGCATACCTCAGCTTTACCTTGTACTTCTAGTGTTCTAATGTTTCTTTGCATTTTTAAATGGATCTAGTTTTCTTCTTTAAATTTAATATTCCGCCATTATTTCGCACTTCCATGCGCAGATTCCGAACTGAAACAGAATTCTTTATTTAAAACCTAAATTTTAAAGAATAAAAGCATACCTCAGCTTTGCTTTGTACTGCTCATGGTCTAAACTTTCGGTCCTGAAAGGGCTTGGATCGTTGGGCAGTGGATTATTATCCGAAGAATTATTATTCCTTTTGCGCTTCCGAGCGACGTTTGCACCGCTTTCTTGCTTGTTTTGATGCGCATTTGAATCTTTCGCAGAAACATTACCGGTTGCAAGGTTGTATGCTGCAATTGCAAACAAGTAGCGTTTGGCTTCGAAGCTCTGCGAAAATAAATAAATGCAAAGAAAATAGCAAATAAGTGCAAAGTACCTCTCAAATTATCAAGAGCCGAAGAAAGTTTAGACTGATTATCGTAAATGAAGGCTGGATTCTTGTAAAAATTGCTCCCCGTTCCCATCCTCTCCCTCGCGAATCTAAGTTTACTTCGTTATGCGTAAATGCGCAGAATTTGAAGAGTACTATTACACACACAAGAAAACATCAACAGTGTGACGTGGCGATAGTGGCAATGATGCGTTCGCAGGTGTGATGACTTGACTGAAAGTATTTATATCATATTAGCATACATCGACGTTCGGAAATGAAACACAGAAAGTAACTTCGATATATCTACTAGCAATTGCCCGTGAGGTGCAATGTAATGTGGATGGAAAAAACCATAAAGTGGTAAAGACTAATAACGTAACATAAATTCATATAAGTAATTGACATTTGGTAAAGACTAATAATGTAACATAAATTCATATATTTAAAAAAAAAACTAAATGGAAGTGAATTAATAAAGAGTCAATATAATACTTTATTTGACAAGGACTAACAATCTGACATAGATCTTAGAGCTCTTAGAGTAGGTAGTTCTCGAAAATATCTTTCATTTTTTTATAATGGCCATTGTTGTGGATGATGACTGTTGTGTCTTGTGACTTATTAGAAGGCATAGGGGATGATGATATTAGTGCAATGGCCAGCTATTTTGATGGTAGTAGAGGATATAGCCAACTTTCAAAGCTAGACTTTAGTTGAAATTTTGTATCCTATACTGTTGATACCCCATAAATGGAGGCTGTAATCATATAAATTTTCCTATTTTTGGAGAAGAAACAAAAGATAATAGAGAAATCTTCCTTAACCTTGGGTTTCAAAATGACAACTTACCATAAAGAAGGTCAGCCAAGTTGCCTTTGTGCAGATAATCATATACAAGAAGCTTCTCTTGAGCAATAGTTCCTCCTTGGCTAAGCTTGCCCTTGTCGAGAATGTGTAGACAATGCCATAGTTGGTCTTACCTAGTACTAGCACCAAGTTTTACCTAGTCAAAATGTTTAGCTCCTCTACATGTTTGTGCTAAACCCACCAGTTTTCTGTCATTAAATTTTTGTCACCCATCCTGACAAATCTTTGTGCAACTCTTTGTGGTAAATTCATTTTTTTATCTAGTTTTTGTAAATTAATTTTTTTATTTTTTTAAATAATAATTTTGTTAAGATGAAGTCAAGTCAAAAAATATTTAAAAGTATTATTTTGACTTCACCCATTACCTTTTAACCATGAAGTTTTAGAGATTAAATATGGTTACGTAGATGATTCAAAGTTTAAAGCTTTCACATATTAAATTTTGGGGTCCAGTCGCACCCAAGTTAAAAGTGTCACCCAAGTTATTGAACCATTTGTCATGTACCTCAATTATTTGACCAAGCGCCAAAGATAAAAGTATTTTTCGTGCCCATGCTAAACTAGTTCTGTTTCAAGTCTCTTTTGAACATGAAATCAACGAGATAGTGCCTCTGCGTTTTAAATCTCAGGAGATAGAACAGATCCAAGAAGTGATGTGCAATGTCGTCACTTACAATATTTGTGCGTGTAGCTTTAGCATTTGCTTCAAACCCCCAATCTACTTTAGGCAGCAACCATTCATCAACCTCTCAATCAAATTCAGAAGGTTCAATACATGGACTTCGCTCAATTTTGGCATGGCATCGCATCTTGTTTCACGCTTTATGTTCTCAACCCCTTTCCTTGCTGGCATTTCTTCTATACAAAGTACAGGCTCTTCAATTTTTGGCATCCATTTTACATCAGCTTCAGGTGCTTCGTTTTTATTATCCGGATTTGGAAAACCTGGTGCATTTGTTTCAGCTCCTGCACCCTCTTTCAATCTGGACAACAACGGGGCTCTAGTATTTGGTTATGCCTCAAAGATTTTGTTTGGCTCAACCACTTCTGCTTCATTTGACGAGAGTATCACGCTCAGAAATTCGCAGACCACAAGTGATGAAGATGCTCACATTATTTGCGCAGTGGAACAGGTTATTGGGATTGCTCATGGTGTTGAAAGTTTTTTGTTTTGGTCATGTGCATAGCTGCATAGGTCATTGAATTTGAAGGATCGGGCTAGTTGAGATCATCTTAACAAAGACATACGAACAGTTGGCAAAGTATGTAAAAAATAAATAGTATGGATTATAGTAATTTCCTCATTTGTTGGTGAAATAAGATTTGATGTATCGGTAAGTTTCAATAACAAATTCTATGATTAGAAATCAGCTCCATATTGAAGACAGAAGATCAGTAGTCAATCAAAACAGTTCCAGGACTTCCAGGCAGCAAATTAGCATCCATGATCCACATTTCCAGCAAACAGCTAAGCACATGAGAATCGTAAAAGGCAGCTTGAAGACTTTAGAAAGGGGGTTCGAGGGCAAGAGACTTGATCACAATTTTGTAAATGAGATTGAAGGAAGACTTATTCTGAAAATATTTTGTTATGAAAAAATTCCAGGAAGCCATATTATCAGTTGTGTTTATCTCTGCCTACCATATGTATTTTCCTCTCATTTGAATAAAATTATGATTCAAATTCAGACACATTGTTTTGAATGATAGAAATCCTGTATAACATAACTATATTATGCTTTCCTGTTGTTCATGTGCTTTTATTCAAATGATATCGTTTGTTGTCACAAAAAATTTCTGTTGTGAATGTTCTTTCTATGATATGCAAGAGTGATCTATTATGGACAGTTGTATTATCATATTCATGTCCTTATTCTTCTTACCTTTCATAATACCAATCGAGATGTTCTAATAGTAGGTTTCTTTGTCTTTGATCTATAAGATATTCTATATAAGTTTGCAATTGATCTCTAAACTATAAGTGATAGACAAGTCTGTTGAGGACTATCGTTTATCAATTCATAATTAGTTGAGGTGCCTTGGCATAGTTCCATATCAGTCTGGAACATTTTAAGGGCTAACACCGAGTACTTGACCTGTCACGTTCAACACATCCTCCACTGTGAGATGCTCTCCACCTTCAAAAAGCATCAATCTTCCCTCCCCTGTTTCTTCATCTTCAAATTCATTAAAATAAGGATCCCCTCCCCCTCCCTGCACTTTCCTAATGTGGGCACTTGCAATCGCTATCAATAAGGACACACAGATAACAATGGCTTTCATCAATGCAATAACAATGCCTGCAACTACCCAGGGCTTAGTCCAGAATGCCTCTGAACTTGCGTTCCTGCACAGGGTGCAAGAGGTGGCCCACAGAGCCTGTTTCCTGCAAATGATTCATTGCCAAAACTCTATGAAAACATCGGAATGGACCCACTGGGATTGTTAAGGGCCAAATTCAAACTAGATAAATTTAGATGGACAAGAGCTTCAGGAATTATACCATACTAAGAGTTATTGCTTAGATCTAGCTCTTGTAGGCCAAAATGTCTAAGGAACAGAGGAACAAGTCCTTGCATATTGTTATATCTCAAGTCTAAAATCTGCAAATTAGTGCATGTAACATTAGGCAAAGCAGGCTCTGGTATGGATTCTGGAACCGCTCAAATCATTACCATCTAGGAGAAGATCCACAAGTTGTCCAAAAATATTCCATACTGAAGGAGGAATGCTGCCACTGAGCTATTTCCCTAATAATGAAACAGACATAACCCTAACACTATTTTCAAGCTCTAAAGGTATAGGTACTCCGAGCATGTTACCTCCCAAGTAGAGCTTCTCCAAATGTAGAAGCTTAGCTAATTCCTTTGGAATCGTTCCAACTGGTCCTGCAGCAGCAAGCTTAATGTTGTACACCACCAAAGATGATTTTTGGCAAAAGCAAGATTTTGCGTTCCCTCATTAGTGTTTTTGCAGTGTAGGTGAGACCCATTTTCATATGCCCATGTCACACCTCCCCATTCATAGAGTGGGACTGAAGCATTCCATGAAAATAGCAGAATGCTATCAGAATCCCCTTGTAAGGACTGCTATATGCCGAGAAGTATGCTTGCATTTGATTTAGTCTGGCTTCCCCCTGGAATAATGTACATAAAGAGCCTGTCCAATAAGAGCAAACAAAACCCATTCCTACCAAAACCAAATGCAGAACTACCGATATCAACCAGCCAATTATGGAGAGCTCCATCAGATTGGCTCCTCTACAGTTAGAGGCACACAATGTGTTCAGATCTAGCCTTGCAATATCTATGAGTGGGATGATTTCATCATCAACTGAAAGCAATCTTGCTTCACCTGATCTTTATCATTTCAGGGAATCAATATTAGGGAATCAAGACATATCAACACTTTCAGCAGCTCCTTCATGCATTATTACTAAAGGTTTCGTGCTACAAAGCTCTACTAGTGGTGGGTATGAAGCATATAGAGGGGAAAGTGCAGATGACATTAACCGTGAAATAAACTGCTTTTCAATCCTGCTTATATGGGCAAAAACAAAACTACTAAGCCATTTCCCTACCAGACAAGCATGTTGCCGTACAATGTGAGTAAACTAAAGATGGTAGGTCGGATAGTAGAGCTAAGAATGCAAGCAAGCACTGGGAACTACATAGGACTTTTGCAAAATATAAACTAGTATAGCCTTCACAGTGAAGATTCTAAAGAAGAGAATTTAAATTGCAATAGAACTACAAATAAGAGTGTGGTATATTCACCTTTTAATTTTAATAAATATTTGCACAGTGAAGAATCTAAAGAAGAAAATTTAAATTGCAATAGAACTACAAATAAGAGTGTGGTATAGTTACCTTTTAATTTTAATAAATATTTGCATGTATCAAGCATAAAAGAGAGAAGATATTCAAATGGAGGGTGACATTTGAATTAAGCAAAACCACCTTTGTAAACTCATGAAACAATTTCCCTGTGCAAACCGAGCAAATTTATGAATTTTCCAATAAACTGCAAATAGACCACCAATGCTGCACCATGTGCCGTAGCTTCCAGTGACCTAACAATCGTCAAACTTTAGTCTAACCCATCTGCATAGGCGAAAAATCCCCAAGAAGGGAACAAGTGTAGGAGGAGGCTCCATCTCTTCAGTTTTCTCGATGCCTCCATCATCTTCCACTTGTATGGCTTCTGTACTGGCCTCCAAATATGGTGATGGTGACTCCAGTGGCTCGGATACTTCAGAAACAGGTGCCAAATGTTGTATGAGGGGAGGAGACCACCCAAATAGACCTCTGGCATTGTCAAAGCTGAAAAACTCAAATGCAACGCCGCTACAAAGGAAAATCACTATTCACTGTTACGACTGGTTGATAGATGTCCAGAGAGTGATCCATCAGCTCAACTCAATAAACCAACCCCTGTCTAGCAGGATAGCATCCACTGTCAAGCAAACCTTACAAGACCACCTGATATACAATGTACTGTGCTCGAGGTGATTAATAGGAAACAAAACAAACCCGAAATTTATCTCCGTGCCCAATTCCTGAAAAACAATGTATTTCTAATAGCTCTGAGACCATCAACAGTGTGAAGAAAGCAATATCATCCCTGCTAGCCCACAATTCCAAAATTATGTGCCCACCGTCATCTAATCAAGAAACCAGCCTATTAATTCTCTAGGGTCATGGCCCGAAACTACATAACAAACCGAACCCATCAATGATCCCCAATTAAATGATTGCAAATTGAAACATGAGCGCTTGCCTACGTGAAATTCTTCCGATCGAAGGATAGCATATACACAATCTATGCTTGCATACAGTTACAAAACCCCCAATATCATCACAAAAATGTGAAAAACCATTGCAATTTGTTGTCCCTTAGAATTCCAGGGTTTCTTAAAAACTCTAAGTTATCGAATTGTCTTCTCCATGATTCTCCATTGCTAAAACGACTAAGCTACTGGATGCCGACAAAACATCAGATAAGTTCTTAATACAGTTGATGCTTGTAAGCTACTCGATGCTTCAATTTTTCACAGAAATGGTCAATACTTTTCATTAAAGCCCCTGCTTTCGGCTGAACTTCAAGTTTCGCCATTGTCGGAAATTAGAGCAGCAGGGACTCTAGCCTCTTGGAAGCTTTGGTTGGTCGAGATTCTGCCGTGGTCGAAAATTGGAGCACCGAGAAGTTTATCGTCTTGGAAGCTCTGGTTGCAGGGATCGGATATAGAAATGGTAAGAAATCCTGCCCGATACAACTGAACGGCGGACAGTCACTGGTAACGGCAGCGACCAAGACAGGAAAATCGAACAGCGTACAACAGATTTTCGGTGCAGAGATGTGGCGTCTTTTAATTAGCTCGATAGACGAGGAATCTGTAATAGTGCCATCACTCCATTTCTCATTGAAGGAAACGTCTTCGACGTAAAAATGAGATAAATTGGTTTGTATGTAGGTAATGTAAGTTTATGCGTTGAAAGCAAGTAAAGAAATTATAATGCAAATATTAATAAGTAATAAATAGGAACACATGCAATAAATAGAAACCAATTTAATCGATGGCAATTAAAATTAAATGTCCATTAATTTGTCGAAGCTAAAGTATATATATGTAATATAATTAGAGTTATCAAGTTTGACTCTAAAAATATTGGCAAGCAACATTGTTATTTTCATTTGGTATGGGGAGTGTAGGGATTGAAAAATGCAATTTTAAGTGTGAAGGGGACAAGGAATGAAAGCGTGCCTCTTCCTTTTTGTGAAGTGTGACATATGAACTGTATTTCATCTTTGCATAGCGGTCAAAGGAGAATGATGGTGCAGTTTGCATTCCTTCTAATGTTGTAGTGTGTGGCATTGCCGTAAAGGTCAGCCTTGACGTTTAGTGTTACCAATGTCAATGGTTGACCTTGTTAATGTCAATCATAGGGATTTATGGATAGTCAATGTCCAAGCCATCTTGAGGGGGATTTGTTTCTTGTTACTTCAATTTATGGGTGGAATCAGTATGTGATTTGGTTGAGATTGGTCCCATGGAGGGCCAATGTACATATTTATCAAATGCCTCGACAACATAGGCTGGCAATGTAGGAGGGTTAGATCCAGGTGTGTATACAATTTGCATGACCACTCCAAGTGACCTAATATCTAATATTATAATACATGAAATAAGTACAAATCTATTCATGCTGCGACCTCTTTCACTAAATTGCATAAAAAAATAGCTAAATCAAAACAAAGTAAAAAGTTAAGACAAACACATATTTGATTATTATGTCATCCAAAAAAACTTTAATTGTGTGATTGCATTTGATGTGGAAAAATAATAAATGAGCAAATATCTAAAGTGTGAAATTTTAATTGTGAATATGTAATATATAATAATAATTAAGATTGGTTAAACATAAGTAGGAAACTGGACCAATATACCTTCAAGCTCAACTCTCAGTAGAGCCATGTAAAAATTGACCGAATTATGCTATTGTGCTGGAAAACCAATCGACTCAATGCCAGTTTCGTCGCCCCGCATGAATTTGTTGCCTTGGCATGAAATGTGGAGCCCTTGTAGTGCATGGGATTTAAGGAGTGGTCGGTGCCTCTCTCATCGATGTTGAGCGTCTTCAACGCCACGTCGGTGTAGAGTGGACTCTCTCGACGGTGCTCAACACATGGAAGTTGTAGGCAATCTTAAACGCCACATCAACATAGAGTTCCATCACGATCCGACCAATTGGGGCGTTGTCGACTTACATGTCAAAGAAAACCTTTGAGTTCAACATCTTAGATTTGAATTCACAGACCAAATCCTGCAAAAATTTATACGGATCTTTCATAAAAACCCTTCAAAGACAAAAATATGGGATATTTTCTTTTAATTTTGTTATTATGTTTTTGTTTTAAGAAACTGAATGATAGTAAATACTTAATTCCATAATATTTAGTCCTATGATAAGTCCACGTTTTATTCTTTGATAATAGGATTGCTTGTACATATTTGTTTTAAAATATATATATATATATATAATAGTTTATTTAGCAAAATTACTTTACATAAATTTTTGCTTCCTATACTAAGATTATTGATTGGAAATCAAATTATTTGTTTTTATAAAAAAAAATACTTTTATAGATTTTGAATCTCTATTTCTAACTTTTTCATATTTTTTTTAATTGGTTTAATAGATTTTTTTCATTAAAAGTACATTCACTATTTACTTTTAAACGATTAAAATGAAACTATAAACCATTGAAGATATATTCTTAAATGATTTACCAATTTTGTATATTCTTATACAATTATCATCCAAATTGTTTTTTTAAATCATTTGCATAGAGTTATGTTGAAGACTTTGTTGTCACAAATAGACAACAATAATGAAAATAATATCACAATAGTGCTTTTATATACACTTCTTTCTCATTGGCTCCATCGAATACTTTTCTTCTCGACGTTGATCGGCATACTTATGTTGCTTCCACCTTCGGTTCTCTACTAATTCTCTGACGCGGATATTTTAAGTAGATTTCATTTATGGGTATGAAAGACCAATTATAATAATAGCAATCTTGGCAGTGCAGGAAAGATAGGCAAATAATTTGGAAAAGATTATGCATTGGCCATTAACTTATAATTTGAATTGCATCACAAACAGGCAGCGACGTTCAAATACAAGGTCAACAGGTCGTTATTATAGACTGTAATTACATCGAATCAAAGGCTCCAACCTTCTTGATGCAATGGAAGTAGAGGCGAAGAGATTTGCAAAAGCATAAAAGACTCTGCACATATCTGTTATTCAACTTGAGGAGCAGGAGATCTATCCAATGTACGACAACGTTGTTTATAAGAAGCATGAGAATCCAACAATCTCTATAGATGAAACTGATATTCAGGGAAATATGAAGGTAGACCTTCAACAACTTGTCCACAAACTTAGAAGGCTTATACTCTTTAACTTGCTAGACTCTGCAGAGAAGCTGTCGACAATAGCTAAACTGTACACCTTTTTTTGCATAGGGCGTACAAATGGTCACTTTCGTACGACATGCTTTAGTTCCATGCTTTTGATTGATGACAGGGAGTGGCTCCTCATAGGCCATCGACAGACGACGAAGCGACCCCTTAAATAACGCCTTTGGCGTAATAAACATAAATATATGAGAAATTAGGAGTTTATAAATTTGTAATCCCAATTTTATTTATATTAACTTTTTTTATTAAACACATGAAGATTTGAAAGGAGAGGAAATATATGTTTTTTACTATTAAAATCAATTATTTTTTAGATTTGAACTTATAACTTTTTAAAAGAAAAATATGTTTTTAACTTTTATATTTTTACAAGAAAAAAACCAGTTACTTGATATTCCATTTAAATCAAAGATAACTTAAATAGTACAATCAAAGATAACTTAAATAGTACATTTCAATTCATTCAAAAAGTGAGTTGATATCTACATCTAGCCTTGGCTCAATATAGCTACAATGACCCGACCACAATCTAGATAGACTTTCAAGCATCAATCATTACAAACTACACCAAAAACCACATAAAGTAGTTTTATCAGTTATTACACTCTTCCAAAGCATATACTATCTCGAATATATACCCACACATAATGCCAACTAAAAGAATAAAAATGACAAATATAACAGCCCCGTTAAAATGTTTTAAAAGATCCCCTTGACACCATAGAAGTGTCCATGAGCTCCTCAAATAAAAGTTGTCCTTCACGTAAGCCCACTGCCATTTTTTGCAATCTATCTTCCAAAGCATTGTATCGACGATAAATATGCTTGAAAGATAAAATATTGAAAGAAGATTGAAGCCTTCTGAATCTAACACCTCATTGTTACAATGCAGCTGCCTGAAGTGATGACTTTCCAGCAACCCAGTTAATAATGACTCTTGAATCACCCATAACCTTGTAGAGATAAATAGTGTTTGTTAGATGCAAAATAAAGAAGTCCCCACAAAGCCATCAATTATGCTTTGGTATTTGTACCAGCCCCACAGCCCAAAAACAAGCGATAGTAGTGGCTACTATCAATTTGTAGCATCCTCTCTCCACCACATAGACCACACTGAGAGGCTTTGTCAAAATAACCCACGGGATACTCTTTGATAGAGTTGGTTCTAAAATAGATCTATATATCTTATGTTTCCCTTCGTTGAAGTATTCCTTATAGATCCCCAAAATCTTAGCACTGATGGTAGATATATTAGCAGAAATATCCATAGTAGTAGGGCTACCATGATGTAGATCAGTATTCCTAGATTCACGAGCCAATCCCTTGGTTGAGATGAGCATTTTGTTCATCAGTGGTATAGTTATTTTTGAGCCAGCAACAACAGTTTCCCCCATGTCATGTCTATCCCTACATGACCCCATTGAGATGATTATGGTTTAGTCATGGTTCATTTGACAAATGAGCATAACAGTTGGCCGGTGATATTATTTTCCCCATATTCAGTTACAGGTGATTCTAGAGACAGGTATATGTTGGAGCAGGTATATATGTGAGTATTTCACATGGATGTTGTAGTTGTCTCTATAGTTTATTTTAATAACTGTGACTATGCATAATTATCTAGCAATGGCATTTGAGATATATTGGTTATGATTGAAACTTGTATCTTGAGTGGTCAGAAGACTCCCTATGTAAGGCCATTAAATATGCTCACTAGTATTTCTTACCTTACCCACACTTACCTTGATTCATGCTATGACGGTATCACCTTTTTCACTGTCTCCATCCATTCAACATCTACCATATTTTAGTTTTATCCCTGACTTGAGACTTGACACTTTGTCCTATGTATTTGATAGACTCCATGTTGCTTTGTGTCTTATCTCTGAGTTGTGCTACAAAACTTTCCCAAGCCTTGACCCTTCTAGGCCGAAGGAACCCGTCGGTGTTGCGTCCTGATCCAAGGTGAGTTGGGATTTTGAAGCCTTGACCTCTCTGGTCGGTTTCCCCTGATATTTGGTCTTGATTGTGGATGATTCCCGCTAGTTGACCCCATGCTTCACTTCTGGGCTAGGAGTACCTGCTGGTGTTGTGACATGAGCTAAGACTAGCTAGTTGCCCGAGTTGTGTTAGATAGACTTGAAGCAAGTGATCCTATCATCATTACATGCATCAATATATATTCTTATATCCAAAGAAATGCAAGTAAAGTGAAATGCAAAGTGCCTTGGATGAAAGCTGTAATTAGTTGTTCTTTTAAGCACATGTAAAATCCAAAGGGTCATATATGAAATCGGCCTAATAAAAGCATATGCACATTTATTGAAAATCTAAAAGACTGTTGGCCTTAAAATTGATGTAATGATTATTTCCCATGGAGCCCAAGGGCTTGGATGTGGATGGAGCAAGGGATAGCTAGAAAAGATCATCACTGAGCATGAATCAGGCCTCAATGTGAGCCATAAGACACTTGTTAAAGTTGAAGGGACACTTCTCAATCAACTTATTCCATTTGTGAGACACTGTCACCTACCTAAATTTTGAGGATATTTATTTTAAATTTTTACAAAATAATTTATGTTAAATAATAATTTCAGAGCTTTGTAATTATGACCAGATTTGGTCAAAGATGGCTGCAATGACTCATTATTATTATTTAATAAAATAAAATAGGAGACAAACACTCAAGAAAGCTGTTACAAGAGTGTTCACTGACCCACTAGGAGGAATGGAGGCTGATAGAAGGCATGGGACAGATGGCAGCATTTGCACTCTACCACTAGCTGTTGGTATGGGACAACTACCCCTAAAATTTTGGCATTCCCCCTCCAGGTGGAGGGAGGTGAGCAGGTAGCTCACTAATGACCAGTTAACTACAAAAAGGCCTAGGCAGCCTATATAAGGCAATTCGAATTGAGCAGGGAGCTCTGACAATATTTTCTGCAGAAATATTTCCTCATGTGCATCAGGTGATGACTGAGAGATTCGAATAGGGAGGCTGTGGGGAGTGCAATTGTGAGTCTGCTAGTTATTCTAAGAAGGAAAACCAAAGGTGCTGGTGCAGGTCCCTTTGACTGCTAAGTCTTTAAGACTGGATAAATTCTTGCTGTTGTAAGTGGAGGACCTAAGCTTCTGAAGTTTCTTCCTCCTGGTGGTTCAGTGAACATGCTCGAGGGTCCTAAGATAGGCATCTTGGCTGTTTTAGGAGCAGGTTGGGTGGAACAGGCTTCTTGGGTGATTTGTTCCTCCTACAATTATCAGGTTCTACAACTTTCATGGATCTTTTTGTTAGTTGCATGATTTTCTGCAGTAACTAGTTTAGAAATCTTTACAAATATTCAGTAGAAGTAACTATTTTATTTCTGATTTAATTTAATTGTTTAACTGATAAAATGACTTTTCTGCATTTTTCCCCATGTTTGAGTCTGCATCGTACTCCAGTACAGAGAGGTAGCATTAAATTTGCTAGTTTAGTAAGTAAAAGATTAGAGGATTATTTGGATTCCTACAGTAAAGTTTCTTTTACTCTGCTCTTCCATTCACAAATAAGGACGCAAGAAAAGCACAGCATCATAGTCAGAGACATAGCATTCATCTATTTCTTAAACCGGGAAAGAGTACATGCACAGATCTATACTCCCAAGCATTTCATATTCTAGATATTTTAGCAGCCGCAAAATGAATCTCTGCACCGACTGAATATAAATGTTCACCTATTATTTTATTCACAATTTCTTTTCATTTCTGATTTCATTCTCACCATTTGCGCAGTAATATAAAAATCATAACTTTTTGGGACTAAGAGTCCGAGCATTCATTTGGATTCATAGTTTACAAAATTGTCTTACCATGCCATTCCGCTAACATTCCAATAATTATTTTATAACAGAGCTTTTATTCAACCCTAAACCATATGTTATTCCTTTCCTAATCATCGTTCTGAGAATATGAACCATAGATTTAACCATCAAGAAGATTCACATAGCCGACAGCACGATTGTTATATCGTCGCCTACTTTAAAACTTACAACCCTAGTAATAAAAAGGATTTAATATCAAAACCCTTATATGCAAGTCGAGACCCAGAATCGGGTTCGATTCTCAGTATTAGTAAGGTCGCATTAGAACTCACACGGTAGGGTTCCATTCATGGAAACAAAGTAAAAACTTGTGGCTCAGCCATCATCAACATTATGAGTTACCGGATTGAAATTTCTCAGGCATGCAAACTCGATAGCAAATTTAAGGCTACATCTAGCGTTCTTTCGTAAACCATAGGACACGGTGGCATTGTTATTTCAAAAATCCAAAAAAAAACATTTGATAGCCAAACCCTATCTTATCATCATTCCAAACCTAAAACATCCACAGCAATGACGAATGACAGGAAAGCTACCTACATACCACCATCGTGGCTCAACCATACTTTAAACCAAACGGTAATATTTCATTCACAACGAGCCCTTGTACAACGGAGCGAGTGAAAACTCAGCTCTCAGGCGTCGTCTCCACCATTAAAAGTATATAATAGAGTTACATTACGGTTCCATAGTCCATAGGGTTTATCCCTTATCAACCCACAACATTCAAATGAGACCGTGGAGCAACAACTACATAGGGGTTTACCCTTAACAAACAACAGAACCTTTTTCAAGTTCAAAGGTCTTAGCAATTGACGCAATTAAATAGCCCAACAGTAACTTAAACAAACAAAGACTACCCCTGTATAACATTCATCAATTAAAGTTTTAAAAACTTAACACCCAGCCATCACCGGAAACAAGGTCGAATAGTTCCAATCCATGACACATGACAGTCACCATCAATCATGCAAGAGCACCTACTAGGTTTTCGAACCTCCGGAGCTTACCAGGAAGTAGATGCATTTTCCCTCCACCCGAAACCTTTGCTAACAACCTCTGCGAAGTGGGTACCTACCAAAGAAACAGTGTGTAGGGATTATGAACTGAGAAATGCTTTTGTAAAATAAAATGTCACAGTAAAAACTTCATTCATGGCACTTACCTTTAGGATTGAAACTCCAAACTTGGGCACGTCACTCTAGTATGAACGACGAAGCATGATAGCACCTGACCGCAGCTACGATGGAAAACACATAAAAACTTATCACAACCGGAGGATCGAGCCCTAGTTCAACCAACGAAATCAACTCTGAGAGATGAAGAACCTTACACCCCTCCCTCACTGTATCGTAATGCTAATGCACAATTTTGAGCCTGCAACTACAAAAAAATACCCCTCACAGGTCCCAGGGTTTGAACCGAGGGAGGGTTCCTCCCCTCGACATCCTCTGAAACCCTACATTGCAACAGTTGGTTGGCTCCTCGACCCTTCACCAAAAGCGCAACAATGAATGCCGAAACCATACATCCAGTACTTACCAATGCGAGAACCGGGTTTCATTCACAACCCCAGATCTTGCCAAGATCAACGGCGAGAGATCTGCCAGACAAGGCACGTCGAACTTCGAACCACGAGTGTAATCAATGATGCATTGATTTCTCCATCCACCAAATCGCCAGGTAAGCAGATCGAGAGCTGGTGCATGACACAGCTCAGCTTGTGGTGATGTTTATTACAAACACCAGCCATGCGAATACTTTACAGCTAGACTACCACACCACTTACCCTGGGCACGCCGTGATTGCTAAGCCTATCAACACCAGCTTGGAAAGTATGTCGAGTTAATACCCTATCAAACATCATGTAACTGCTTTGTCAGACCTTGGGTAGTGGTACACCTTAATTCCTATAACTTTTCGTGCATCATAATGCTTGTATCATATGCTAATGTTAGTGTGATTTCATATTCGCTTTATAATGTTAACTTTTCATATTTGAGGCTCGTATATAGATCTTTATAACAAAGCTTAGCCATGCCTACATTTTTGCAAATATTGGGATAATATAGGCTTTAGATATAGTTGGAATTTGGGTCATACAAATTGTATGGTTAGATACCACACACTTTGTAAATTTCATACAATAGCCATGAAATTCTAATCCATACTATTGTGAGCCTATAGGTATAGTTAACCCATATACTCTTAATATGCTAGGCCATGTATTGCAAAGTCCAATATGACGAATGTAATAACCAAGGAATGATTTAAATGGTGATAATAAGCACTATAATATTGAGTTCATAACACTAGCCACTAGGTCGTTCATAAATTAACTATGTATTGATAATCAAATAATGAATTCAGGACTTAGACTAGTCTAAGTCCAGTGGAGTCAAGACAGAATGGTAGTTCCATGATAAAACGCTACCTTCTACCAGCTTTCAATAGAGCGCCATCAATAGATTTTAGTATCACTGTTTGATAGCAGAAATAATGGTCATATGATAATGAATGCAGCACTTGGACTTTGTGACAATTATAACACGGGAGAATTTTGTAAAACAATAAATAAACCGGAATAAGACCTAAGTATCCATACCTCCAGTATCTTGTGTCGCAAGGAAGTACTTAGCATTCTATGTTGACATTAAATTGAAAGACACATGTACTCTTATCTTAGGTTGTCATAGAAACCCTTACCTTCTATCTGCACACGGAAATAGGATCCAAATGACTTAGCTAAACATAGCTAAGTAAACTCCAGGGTACCTAGTAGGACACCCTTTTCATCAACATCAAAAGCAACTGTCAGAATCTAGTCAATAAGACACTGTCGCAAATTATCATGAGCTACAACTAACACCATTAAAACAATACCGTAAGTATCTTAATATGAGTACGACATGTCGTTGTCATTATTTTGTCTTTAGTTAAAGGTCTCGATAATTAATTGTTTTTGCATTAATGACCTTATTAATTTCTGACGTCTTTATTAGCAATTATTATTTCCGCATTTGCAATTATTAACATTAATGCCGAGTTAAATTTTTTTAATTTTTTCATGGAAATATCGGGATGTTACAGACACCACCTTTCCCTAGTGTTTTTGTCTTATACGCATCACTATGGGTTCCCTCTTGTCCTTTATTCTCTGAGAGATCACTATGTCAAGGTCGTCAAGTCAATTCCCTTTACCTAGCCTTGTTTCATCCACCTCACCCATCCTAGCAGTTTGTTTAAGTATGTGAGTGAGCATATATAGGGGGATTCATGAAGGACTTGATGGTTTCATTGATACAGGTCATGTTATTATGTGATTTTTTGGTTGCCTCTGTTATGTTTAACATGTTGCAATCTGGTTATTAACATAAACTTGTGAGCAATATTCATCCCATGTGCATGCAGAATCATCCAGATTATTGCTCAACCTTCAGTTTGAGTATTTTGACTTGGTCAAACCTAGTTTGACCTGGTCAACATGGTTCCCGAGGCAATATGACTACAATGTTTGAGACTGTACATGTGTTCTCGAGATGTATCCAGTACACCATTTCCATGTCCAATTGGTGGTCGTTGGCCATTTTCAGCGGTTTCATGGTCTATTATTATTATTATGGCCATATTTTTATTGTTGGATGTGTTGTTGGGATTCATATGCATATCTTGATGGATACATATGGTATTCATAGTCACTGTTGATGGATTTTCTTATCCACTAAAATTTCACTTAGTGTATTTCGAGTGAATCGTCAAAGACTTGAACAATCCAATTGTTCATTATCAATGTTCCGAGGTCCATCAGGCCAAATTTTGGCCCCTGTTCTAAATTTTTGCATGTTCATACCCTAGGGGGAGTTGTAATAAGTTGACATAGCATTATGAATTTTTATAAAATACTTGGCTAACTAAGACTTAGGCATCAATATGATACTCTAGAGTGTTTTTTTCCTTGGTAATTATGCATTGCTTTTCAGTGATGTATAATTTATGAGTTTTTCACTCACACCTCCAAAGCTGGAGTTTCTGCATTAGTGTCTGAACCTTGGGAGGTTATTAAATTCTATGTGTCTATGTATATTACCATGCTAGTCACTTTTATTGAGTCATATGGACATGCACTACGTCCTCCTTAAGTGTTTTTTAAGTTTTGGGAAAAATAAAATTTCCTGTAAAATCAAGCTATTTTTTAATAGTTTAATTGAGAAAATAAAAAAAGTAATAAAAGTGTGGTTAGAAGGTGAAATTCACCGTGGGAGTGCTCGTTTTCTATCCCAGAGCACCCGATAAACCCCTAAACCCACTTTCCTAAGTATTTGAGTGATTATTTATCAGTTAAATGCATTTTCTCTATAAAAAAAAAGTTAATAAAAAATAGAAAAATAATAAAAAAAAGAGAAAATCAAGTTCCTGTTGTAGGGGAATCTTGTCCCAATCAAGATTTGAGTTAAATGGTGATCAATTTGGGGTTGATTGGATATCAAATAGGCTTGATTGGATCAAATCTATCAAGAGGGCGAGTTGGCTCAATCAAGAGGGGGCGCATCCATCTCAAGGAGGGCACATTTGCTAATGTGGCAGCCCACGAAAGGATTGGTGATCAATCCAAACGAGAGGGGCACATCCCTTCATGAGGTGGCACCACCATCTCAAGTGCAACTCTAGATCAGTCCCCCCGTTTCCCTCATGAAATCGACCATCCTCTCTAGTTGAGGAATGTGCCCCCCCTCTCTGCTTTTGGCTATTTAAGCGAGGCCCATTCTCGTTGTTGTGGATGGAATGTGGAACCTTTACTCTCATGTGTAATTTCATTGTTGAATTTATTTATGAATAAAAGGCTTTGGAGGTCTATTACGGTGTCTTTGGCTCAAGTTTGATGATCATTGTCTCATGTACTTTCTGAGGTAACTGTAGATATTTTTTGCATTTGCTTTCCTTGTCAATAATTAGCCTTTTGAAGGGTTAGTATTAATCGATAGGAGTGAGTAAAAGAAGTTTCTTTTCTCATTTAAAATGATTATGTTTAAGATAGGGAATTCCCATGCTTAGAAGTCTTTATGTATGCTCTTCTCATCTTCGATCTAAGTTTTACTAATATATTTGACAAGTTGCTTGGCAAGTATAAGGGTTTTCTTGTAGGTGCTTCAATTTGGATTGATGGAGGAACTAGTTTTCTTCTTTCATTCTCCAAATTCTTTGTGAAGAAGACATAGTCCCTTTCAATGCCACTGGAATGAATCAATCGCCCAAGTTCAAAGGGCTTGACTTTCCACCTTCTCTCCTTCTTAAAAATTAACCTTTCTTTGGTTATGGTTACTCATATGCTTAAATTAAATTAGTTTGTATTTTAAAGAATATCTAAAGGGATGATTTATTTAAGTATATTGCTAGATCCAAGTTTAAAGCTTCATTTTGAGTAGATATAAGTTGCTTAAGTACTTGTGCATACTTCCAATATTTCAGTACTTAACCCTTTTCATGCTTTTAACATTTTATTGGGCACATTTGATGCATTTTAGGTGGTTGGCTTTATATTTTTCTCGTCGTGACAAGAGGAAGTGCTACCAGAAAGTCAAAGATCTAAAGCGATCCAAGGCTTCCCAGAGAAATACTCTTCTATCTTGTCTCATTTCTAAAAGCTTGTAAAGCTTTTGGATCCAAATCTATAAGGACCAAGGCATCCACTTGATAATTTGTAAAATAATAATAAAAGCGAGTGGGCTACCAAGCGCCCACACCCCATCCCCCTTGGGGGGATTCACAATCTCATTTTTCATGGTGTGATTTTTCTATCATGTTTGCTTTATTTCATCAACACAAGCACACACTCCGTCCTAACGGGCTGTATAGTTAGTTTTATTTTTCTTTCTTTCATTTCACAAGCAAATTAAATACTAACCAAGCATTGCTCTCGTTAAGTATGCTCTCTCCCTCACACTAGTGTTGGATGATCAAACAAGAGACTCCTTGCTTTATTAATTAGTCTCACACTTTACTTTTGTCTTTTTTAAAGTCTTAAATTGGAACGAATAATTTTGTTGCAACTCGCCTATGCTCTTTCCCTCTGTAGACCTTGCCTAATCGCTGGGAAATCAAGAACGAATTTGTAACACTCTTTAAATTTTCAACATCTTAATTTAAACAACTCACCTTAATAAAAGCAATTCCCCTCAAACATAATGAAAATCCGGCGTTGACAAAGTTTCCCTTTTGTGGGAAAATTTTGCAAGGAAAGTGAGAACAACTAGAAAGTGACTGCAGGGTCCCGTTAGGCTGCACCCTCATTTGGTGTAGTTTTGGACACACCCTTACGACTCCATCTAACTCACACGTTCTTGTGCAAAACCACATTAAGCATAATCTGGACATATTCCTCGTACCTTCTTGGTATATTGGGAATTCCCTTTTCCCGTAATCCACTCATCCATAATAATTAAAACTGACCAAGAAGCACTTGCACAACATTTCCTTTTCAACAGACTCCATTTACACTATTTTGGCACTGGTCTATCAATTTACTATCTTTTGCTTAAACAACTATGTGCCGTGGTTAATATTATTATTTGTTGTTATCTTAAAACATGCGTTGTTGCTTTCTTGTTTCAATAATAATTTCAAACTCCTAGAATTAATTCCATTTTCATAACTTAGCATAAAAGCCACAGTTTTCTTTTCTTAGGGACCACCGCCTTGGCTTCGCTAGGAGTTGGCCTAGACGGAGGATTTGAATGTTGAGTGATAGTATCTCAACTCGAGACTTGCCCCCAAGCAGCGCACCATACGGCTTGAAGATTTTTTCCACGATAACCCCCAGGTGCGTGTTCCGGCAGCAACATATTTGATGTCTCTGATTCATTTGGTTCACTCAGATGATGATTTTGGGCAAAGGAAAAGGACTTATTAGTACTTTTATTCTCCAGCATGATGAGCCAACATTTTATTCCCTTTAAAAATGACCATGGTTACTCCAGAAAAATCGGTTTGGCTAATGTGGGCTGGGAAATAACTTGGGAATGATGTTTTATGATATGGTGAGGCTATATGCACATGTTTCATGCATTATATCTCTCAGAGGAGGATTTCACATGTTGTATCTTTGTCCTAGGGAGGAAGTCTTCCTTGGGGGCGCACTCCACCATGGCCTTGGATGTATTATCATGTTATATTGTTATATCTTTGCAATTGGGGGATCCTAGGGTGAATTGAGCCCCTAGTTGATCCCCTCACCATGTCATCACATGTCATATCATATTGTTATGTGATATTTTCCTTTCCTATGGCGTCATTGGGAAAAATTGCACCCCCCTTTGGCTTAGTCATCTTGATCCATGTGATGTAAAAATAAAAATATCTCCACTGTTGATGATCGCTTATCTATATTTTAATATCAACCACTCATTCAAAAGTTGGTTAGGGATTTGGTCTCTCTCGGATCTATTTAAGAGAGAGAGGACCCCTCATTATAAACCGACTTTTGGCTCTTGGCTATTGGAATAGAGAAAATCCATTTTTTCGAAAATACTTGAGATTCTTGTGTGAAATGTTCTTGATTCGTGATTGTGTTATCTTACACTGTGAACTCTTGTGAATTTCTCGTGGATATAATTGGCATTTATCCATTGTGGTTATTTTATGGTACGGTAGCGATTGTAAGAGGGGCGTTATTTTGGAAGACGTAGCTCCTCTCTCTTTTTGTGGTTTCTTCGGGGAGTTTTCTATTGTTCATTTTGTCAATTGATATGCTTCCTTACTTTGTTGTAATTGAATTTATTTCATGTATGGCAAACTGATTTCAGTTGTTTACTTCTGTAGGAGAGAGGGGTGCATTGGCTACTTGGGGCATTTCGCTTAAGGACAAGATATTCACCGGATCTTAATCAAGTGGGAATTACTTTGTAAGAGTGTCACAATATTAGCATTCTCCAAGATTCCAGGTTAGTTCTTAAATATTTTCTCTATTTTTTATTTCCATTCCATTTGTCTCTTTAATTAAAACCCTCATTTAGTAACTAGGAAAATTCTCGGGGCTCATACTACTTAGAATTTTGAAATTCCGACACTTGGGTATTTGTGGCCATCTTGAAAAACCCCAAAACCCTCCTAGGAATCTTGGTTGGACTCCATTTTCCAATCTAGATCAGGCACTGGAAACTACCCTCCTTTGGTTGTATGCTCGTTTCTTATGTCGTGTTTGTCTCGTTGCTTGTGATAATAAAATATTGTCATATCTTTCATCCAAGATAATAAATTGAGTGTTAGGGAACTTAATTTTTCGATTGAGTCATTGTATTGGGGTATCTTATCAATCTTCAGTCCAAATCCCCCTAGGGCACTGGCTTAGTCATCACGCACCTAGCACTTTCAAACCGAATCATACTAGTTAATCAAGATAGAAAGAAATATACTATTTGGGATCATTTCTATCCATATTAAACACCATCCCTACCTTTAAGCCTCTCTTTTTATTTATCTCTTGAATATAGGGTTTATAGGCAAGATTCATTTGTTTCCATCTTTTCATTACCTTGCCCGAGTTCTTGCCTTTTTCATATTCTCTTTAGGCTAGAGAGGGTCTCATTACCTATTTTTATTAGATCTATTTAACAATGGCATATTTATTATAGTTTTTTCATATGTATATCATGTTGATTTAAGATGCCAGACATAAGCCTGACTTCCAACTTCAAAGGCCTTCACTATCATGGCAGTGGTTTAGGCTTTTAACACATAATTGAGGAGTTTCAAAATCAATTGAGTTTGATTGTATTCATTAGACTCATTGACTGATTTAGCATCGGTGGATCATATTGGCTTATTTACATCTTCTTTGTATGAATTACTTGAAGGTATTTGAATTGAATCTTCTTCTTTTTTGCTACCAATTAGTTGTTTTTTATTGAATCTTAATACAAATAAAATTAGTTTTTATTCTAGAGAAGATCTTGATCCTCAATTCTTAAAGGGTACTAGCTCAATGGAAGAGCACTTGCCTTACAAATAGGAGGTTGGTGGTTCGATTCCTCTATTCCCTACCATAAATTAATAAATGATATTGCAATGTATTTCTAAGAGGGGGGGGGGGAGTTTCATAAACAAGGGGGGTTCATAGTTGCCTCTATAGGATTCTATGAGGGGGGTTTTCAACCACCCTCCCAAGTTTCTATAAGGGGGGTTGTTAACCGCCTCGATACGTTGCTATGAGGAGGGTTTCAAACTATTTGTGTACATTGCTATGAGGGGGTTTCTACACTGCTTCCATAAGTTGCTAAGAGAGGGGCCATAAATACCACAATATGTTGCTACAAGGGAGGCTCATAACTGCCCTTGTGTGATTCTACCAGGGGGTTCAAAAATTCCCCTGTATGCTGCTATGAGTGGGGGTTCTAAACTTCCCTTGTATGTTTCTACAATGGCAGTTCTAAACCGCTCTCATAGGTTTTCAAGAGGGGGGTTCTAAACCGAACCCATAGGTTGTTATGAAGGGGGTTCTAAACCTCCCTCATAAGTTTCTACAAGGGGGGTTCCTAACCGCCACCAAACGATGCTACGAGGGGGGCCTAAACTGCCCTTGTAGGTTGCTATGAGGGGGGTTTTCAACCGTCCCCAAACATGAATTTTAAGGGAAGTTCTTAGCATTAGAGGCGGATTTTAAGAACCCTCCTAACATCGATGACTTTAAAAGTATATCCTTTTAGAGGCATTTTTTGTAGAGATTTGAACCGCCTCCAAAATTCCTTTTTTCGGGGGAGGGGGTTCCAAACCACCTTCGAAAAGTGACTTTTATTGGTGGTTTCGAGCCGCCTCCAAATGTCACTTTTCAGGGGTGGTTTGGAACCCCCCTGGAAAAGGACTTTTGGAGGTGGTTCATATCTCTTTAGAAACCGCCTCTAAAAGGATAGACTTTTAAAGTCATTGATGTTGGGGGGAGTTTTACAAACCACCTCTAATGCTAAGAACCGCCTCCAATTCCCACTTTTGGAGGAGGATAACCACCGCCCCTAAAGGTATTTTTTTGTTGTAGTCAACATATACCCCTTCTCATCCTTCATATGCATATGCTTGTTTGGATTAACTTGTGTGTAAATTGAATATAGGAGAAAGTATCAACCATTTCTTTATTTTCTGTCTTGGGTTAGGTGTCTAGGTAACCTGCTTTATCCCAAGAGGAATCCTACTTATCCGTAGGGAGTATTTCCTAACATAGAAACTGGTGACCATACTAGGGATTCCCTAATATTGTTGAACTTTTGAGCTTTTGATTGGATCAATTATACCTCTTTGAGTGTGTTCTTATGTTGATGTTTACCTTCTTTGATCTTTATTAAGAAGTCTACTGAACCTTAAGCTTGATCCAACCTTGGATATGAGCCAAAAATAGTCAATTCTTACACCTACAGGAGTCTACCACTCCCCCACATAGTCGCTCAAAGCGAAAATTCTCAGTTTGTCGCCCCCCTTGCAGTGCCTCGGGGAGCAAAAATATCCAGTCCGTCGCTCTGTTTGAGTGGTTCCAGGAGCGAAAATCCCTCTTTTGGGGTAATTTTCAGCCTTGCTTTGTGTTAATTTGTTTGGATTTTGCTTCTTAGTTGTTTGTGTGGTCTTTTCCTATTGATTTGTAGTTGTGTGGGCTCTATATTAGAGCATTTGATTGCTTATTTGGTCTTTTTAAACTCAGTTTTGATCCCTACTAATCTTTGGACAAGTCAAACCAACATAGGACAATTTGGTATTTTGCTGGGTCTGCACTTTGTTGTGGATTGTTTTATTTTGTCTAGCAATACCTAGGTCTCTATAACATTGATTTTAACACTCCCAAGCCTTGTTTGGAAAAATTTGGAGCCTTTTAGGCTTGTTTGGGAAGTCAAGTGTGAATAAGGTTTTTTCTATCCAAACTTCTATTTGGTCTTGTTTTGAGTGAAATTTTCAATTTGTTTCAAGCCTAGGGGTTGTAGCCTTATCCTAAAATATTCCTTGCCGCTTGATTGTGTTCAAATTGAGTGATTGGAGTTTCAAAATTTCATTTTGTTTGGATTTGTTTAATAGGTTGTAAAGTGACAAAATTGAAAGGGGTTGAGTAATCCAATTCTTTTTCAAATTTTGTTGCCTTAGGTCCATTTTTTGTTTTCTTTGACTTCTTTGGTCTTAATTAAAATTGATTGGCTTCCCTCATTTCAGTTGAAAAACAAAGAACAACTTATCTTTAGTGTCTTATGCCATTTAAAAGAGCTTGAAAAGATAATTTTGTTCTCTTCTTTGTCTTTAAATCTTCCTTAATCTTTATTGAAATTGCAAATTGAAAGCAAAGAAGTAGTTTATTCAAGTCTTTTAGGCATTTTAAGTCTTCAAAAGAAACAAGTTTATTTTATTTTGGTTGTCTTTGGTTCTCATAATTGAATTCTCTCTTGGTTAAACAAAGAAGTAGTTTCAATTCTTTTTGAAATTTGAGAATTTTTTAAAATAAGAAAACAAAAGAAAAAGGGAAAAATAGTTTTTGTTTTTGGTGTTTCTTTGAAGGAATGATTTGTGTTTAAATCCAAATCAATGAATAATTTGAGAGATTGGCTTGGCATTGTTGATCATTAAAAGGAAAAGAGAAAGATTGCATTGGCATTGGGTGATTGTTGCATTGGAATTTGAAACACACTCTCTCTCCTTAGTAGATAAAGGTCATCAAAGTGAAGAATTTGCATGGTTTTGAGTCAAGTATTCACATCATTAGTTTCACGTCCACTTTCCCTTTGAGTAAAGAACAACCCAAAAAATTAACCTCGTGGCAATAAAATAAACTAGACATTTTTGTTTTGTTAGCAAACCAACAGTAGTATAGGAGATAGGAATTTTAGATTAGGGAAGTGAGTTAATCATCCAAGAGTCACTAAAATGAAACTAGGACTACTAAAGAGCAAAAATCCAATATTAGTAGCGCAAAGTGCTTGTTGGGAAAGCTCCTCTAACACAGGATCCAAGCGGTAGGAGAAATCGAGAAGAGTGTTCAAACCAGTCCCCAACATTCTCTCTTGGTGGGGTCATGCGAGTACGAGAGTAATCTTAGTAGTGAAAAGTCCTCGTGGTGACACCACTATCTAAACACTTCGGGTCTAAGACAATTGTCTTACCTTCCTTACCCATTTGTAGAAGCTCTCTCCCACAACTGTTCCTCCCAACCACCGAGCGTGAAGTGGTAGCCTTAGTTGTCTTTCCTAGGTTATCTCTTAGGTAACCGCATTGGTGGTGCTGTCAGTACCTGAGACAGACGTGTAACACACAATTTTGGATCCTTAGGAGGGTACTTGGTTGTGAACGGTACTTGCAACTCTGGACGTCCATGACGAGAGTGTTGTGGGTAATTGTTTCTCATATCTTCGCTGACGGATTGATATCCCATCTTCGGAAGACCCTTTATCTATTGTTTGTGTGGATTGATTACCTTTAGTTTTTCATAGGGGTGTGCTCTTTTTTTGTTCATAGTTGGACTTAGGGATCACTATAATTATTATTATTTTATTTATTTTCACTAGCTAATCAAGGCCCAAGAAGATCCCATAGAATGCAAGGATTAGGACATGAAGACAACGAACCTTTTCCACAAATAGGTTCACCAAACCTTTCTAACGAAGCAAAAATACACGAAGAAATTGTTTTAGACCAAGGAAGCGTTACTCCATAACACACCCAACCCGAAGGGGTGGTTGAAACCATAGAAGAGTTAGGCTTCCTTCCCTCCACAAGTCAACCCCTAACTGAAGGTTTTTATTTCCTGATTGTTTAGTTATTTTCGGCCACTTTTATAGACTTTGTTCTTTCTCACCTCCGTCGAACGAAATCACCCCACAGAAGAACCTTAGGCATGGATATACCTGGACCCTCACATGAATTCCAAGGAATTTCCTTACCATCTACTTATGTTGTCATAAATCCTGCAATACTCATGGCCTTTACTTTTCCTTTGGAAAGTACGATTACGAATGAACCACTTATCCCACCGTGACCACCTTCGAGTGTCATCGCTAGAATAACAGCTGGATTGTTACCACACGAGTTACTTGGTCATCAATTACTTCCCCCGTTTAGTCAAGTGGTTAATAATCCAATCGTGTCAATATTTATGTCAAGTGGTTTTGTCGCCCCAAACCCCACACAAATTGGTAATATGATCACTCCCTCAATGCTGAATCCCTCCTTACCTTTTGTTAGAGGGAAAATTTTCATTCGGGAGTAAGTTTCAGCTAGGGGTAAACCCTCAACCACTGGGAAATTGCCTAATTGGACGATTTATTCGGCTTGAGGGCCATATGGTTATCAACCTAGCCCTTTGGCGGCTGGTCCCACACCCCTACATGCCAGATTACCTTACACGGGGGATACAAATGTTCATTGGGGTCAACCTAACTTTATGGGTGCACCTACACAAGGGTTTCCACCCAATCAACCAATAAACTCCCAACCCTTTAAACCCCAGTACACAGGAGGACCAAGTTACGGTCCTACTAGTATACCGATGCCTCATCAATACTACCAGTATCCGTAGCCGAACCGAAAACTACCATTCCTAGCTATTTTAGATCTATTGGATTTGTCACGTTTAACCAATGATCCCATTCAACATAACCCGCTTTGGCCTCCTATCCCCGCCAAAATCTCCATCTGATATTCCCAAATTTGATGGGAAACTCGGTGAAGATCCAAACAACCACGTAATGACTTATCATTTGTGATGTTTCTCAAACTCGTTAATGGACAATTCCTTCCGTTTGAGGCTCTTTCAACATACCCTCACTGACACTACATCCAAGTGGTACATCGAGCTTCCACGACACAATCTTCGTCGATTTCAACACCATGGATATGGCTTTCTTAATGCATTTCCAGTTCCCTTTTTGATATGAAACTGGCACTGAACTTTTAACCTCGCTCAGAAAATCCACCTCCACCCACATTTTTTATCACATTTATGAGTGGAGGAGGCGGTGTAGGTTAATTAACGCTACCATTAAGGACCAACTATTGGTCGATTGGTTTACCAAATCATTACTGCCACCTTTATCTAGGGATTTTTCCATGGGAGGAGCTGTCACCGAGGGGCAGGCAATCAACTATGCTCAATATGTGGATTTAGTTTATTCTCAATCCGACACGCTTTATGATTTGATTCAAAATGCTCTTCTCCCCACGAACGATCCTTCAAGGTGTGCCACGGAACCTCTAGCTAATGGCAAAGTAGGTTCTGTGAAGACTTACTCTGTGCCTCAACTGACTTGATTGCTAAGTCAATCGACCTCCGCTCCAGCCCGAAATCAGACTAGTAACAACACCAAATCCACTTCGTCTCTTTCCCAGAATTTTGAGGTGAATCAGGTTCAATCCTCTTCATCATCAGGTGGTAAGAAGAAGAATAAGGGTAATTCCAAAAAACCTTCTAACCAGCAGGAGAATCCTTGAACCCAGGAAACCAACAACGAAACGAAACCTAAACGGAAGGCTAAGTTTCCATGCCTCATTTGCAGAGGCGACCACTGTACCAAACAATTTCCTCATAGTGAGTAAGTTAAAATATTTTTAAAAGGCACCCCACAAGAAGTGTTGACTAAACGCTTCCCCTTGCAACAACAACAAATGGTTTCACATAACCCACCCCCCAACAGGGGGGCAACAAAATCCATCCACACCAATTGGAGGCTCAAGTCCTCATGTGTAAGGAGACCGTTGGCCTAACCGCTATATCGCATACATATGAGTCTACTTTAAATAAGAACACTAACAAAAGTATCGCGGATAAACCATCTACCTCCGCTACCCCTCCATCTCCGTCCCCTATTTCAATTGAGAAGTCAATCCTTGACATAGTGTTGCCCCTCCTAAGGGCACAATTTGAAAAGTGTCATTGAATCCAAATGCCCGCACTGCACACACCTACAACATCGTAGAAGACTTGGCCCAAGCACCTTGTGCAATGTCCACGCTTGAAGTTTTACAAAACTGCCCTAGTCAACGTAGAACCCTGTTGTTAGCTCTCGGAGCTGTGCATCCCGAATATTCCAACACCATCATTTTCAATTTGGAGTACTTCAAGTCGAGGCTATCCCACCGACTAGCTTTCCATATTTGTACAAATATCAGTGGGAAAAAAATCCATCGTACTGTCTTGGAAGAAGGATCCTTGACTTCTATCATGTCTATATCTTGCTAGAGGGCTATCGGCTCTCCTGAAGTTAACAAATCTTTGACCACATTGAAGGCATTTGACGACCGTCATTTTCAACCCTACGAACTCTTACCAGCCTTAGCCATAGAATTGGGGGGCAAGACTGTCTCCATCCATGTAGAGGTAATCGATGCACCATTGGACTATAATTTATTGGTTGGTCGAAATTGGCTCTACGCGATGACCATTGTAGCATCCTCAGTTTTCGTTTGGTACAATTTCCTCATCGAGGTAAAATTGTTACCAATGACCAGGTCGATTTTTGCACTCTAGATGTCCATAATAATGTTGCTAACAACATTCCTCTTTTGGGACAATCCAAACCCTAATTCGAAGATGTGGAAGTAGGTCTACCTAAGGATTCTCTCCTCATAGGATTTTTTCTGTTAACTACCCCAAATCCCCCATGGCTAATCACTTCGGTTAATATGATTTCATCAATGGTACAAAAATCTTAGGAATCGTATGATCCTTGGGTTGTGCCTAACTCATCTTAGTTTGAGTTCATCAGAAATAGAATGCCACTTAGCCCAAATGAGCCACTATATGAAGCGATTCAATCTGCCTCGCATGATTCAGATCTCGATGACCAACATCTTGTGGCATGAGACCCCTATACTCTGTCATCTTGGTTAGATTCATCTTCACCTTCGTTGTATTATCTTCTACATACTTTTCCATCCAATGAGTCTATTATGGAGGTCATGAGTTTATATGAGTTTCCCTGGGAAGATTGCTCTTTGGGGTTTGTTACACTTTGCTACGAAGATTGGTATTGTTGCCTTTCAAGTTTTTGGAGACTCCGAAATTCTTATAGATTTGGCTACAGGAAAATCCAGACTACATGTGATTTATTTGGACCATTGGTGCCTAAGAGTCTGTAATTTGATGGAGTCTTTTAATATCCTATCCTCACAACATTTATACAGGGGAATCAATTAGGATGATGACAACCTTTATTAAAAGGCTTTGGGAGGACAAGAATGTTTTCTTTATTTCAAAGAATTTAAGGATGGGATCCTTGCATCAGATGGATCATGGCAAGTTTTTTAGTTGCAGTTTTTCTTTTCTGAGGAAGAATATTTCTTCTCTGTTCTCTTGACTATAGTTATTTTCTCATTTTTTGCTGAAAGAACTTTGTATCAGATCTTTTGTCTTTCCTTGTTTAGGCTGGTATGTTTTGGATCTTACCTTGACCAGAAGTATTTCAGTCGCTGGAAGTTTTGATGTATTCACAACTTGGATGGGGTCATAAAGTTTTTGTTATGATGGTTTCCTCCATCATTGATAATTGACTTTGATGTAACAGTTGTTGCTCTCTTTGATTCTTATTGTATATCAAGAAGTTTTTTTTTTTTTTTTGATGAAAAAAAAGTAAGAACTTGGACCCCAAAACTAAGTTCTTTGAGAAAAATTTTGGTGCAATTAATGCATTATAAACCATCTTTGCCTCACAATTATTATGCATGTGGATTATTCATAATATAACAAGAGCTGCATATAGCTTAGTCCCTGCCATATAACATAGTAAACAAAAATCAATATTAAATAATAATAAAACATAATAAAAATTAAATAAAATGATTCACAAATTCAATATAATTTAATTATAATGACTAAACTGCACATAGTTATTGTTCTAACACGAAAAAAAATCAATCAAAATGAATGAATTGACAAATAAACATGTCATATTAATCTATTTAAAAGTGCACATATAAAAAAATATAATAAACAAATGAATGAATTCATAGAAAAAAATATAATAAACAAAAAAATAAATTCATAGAAATTTTCTATTTTAAATATTTAATGGATTATAATTGAGTGTGAAGTGGATTAACAATGATATGTTCAATAAGAATTGATAAATATTCTAGTATTAATATAGCTTAATGGACGAATGGCCTGAAATTCGTTACTAGCACTATTCAAACATCTTCAGGGTGTATCATTTTGTATAATTTTGTATTGATATGTACTTAAATTTAGACTTCAACTAACAAAAACCAGTTAGCTAATTAAGGCCACTGGCTTTGCACCGTGATAAGCTCCCTCCATGTTGCTTTGGTATACCATTGAAGTTGAAAGAGTACAGGGTCCACACATAAAGGGTTGAGAGAGATGTATACCAAAATCATTAGCATAATGCAAGGATTCTGTGGAGTTAAGTCACAATAAGGGTTTCCTAGGCCACTTAAAAACAATTGTTAGAGATATATATCAAAACAAGTAACAGATAGGTCATAAGTAAATATTTTTGAGACCAAACTTCAATATAATGATAATTGTTATCCAATCTTATTTAATCTATATTAATTATATATTATTCTATTTGTTCTAAATAATATTATATATACATTATATTCAATTTTCACATAGGTCATAAGTAAATATTTTTGATACCAAACCTCAATATAATGATAATTGTTATCCAATCCTATTTAATCTATATTAATTATATATTATTCTATTTGTTCTAAATAATATTATATATACATTATATTCAATTTTCACAGCATCTATTATTATTATTATTATTACTATTATTATTATTACTATTATTATTATTTCTAAATAATATATTATATAAGTTTTGTATATTAACATCATTACAACTTTACAACTCACCTTAGATTGAGGTTAATTATATATTATTCTATTTGTTCTAAATAATATTATATATACATTATATTCAATTTTCACAACATCTATTATGGATTGGACTATTATCTTGCCATTCTCCAATGTCTAGCTCACAAGAACAAACCGAAGCATCTCACAAGTGGAAGTTACAACCAAGACATCCTCTTTCCCTTGTATAACTTGTCCTAGGGTTTCCTCGTGAACCCTAGCAAATCACTCCAAGAAGACAAGTACACATAAAATTGTATGATGAGAATGAATGAAAGGGCTCTCTCCTTCGTCTATATATATGAGAGGTATGGAAAGCCAATAATAAATATGTAGGCAAATGCCCTTACAGGCAACCTAAGCACTATACTCTAATGGTACACATGTCAATCTCCAAAGTGATGCCGTCCACAAGCATGGCTCCAAAGCAAAGACGCTCCCCACCCTCCTCTTACAAGCCTCCAATGGCTCCATCAATCCTCCTAAGCCATGTACTCCACTGGTCCACTCCACCTGCATGAACATTGTCACAACCCAAGCATCCTCAAGTCAACTCCACGACTCCATACAAGTACCAAAGCTAGCTTGCATTGTCTAAGGCTCAATTCCCTCCTCTGGAATGCAAAACACTCCTCCTCCTTAGTAGGGTGTTCTCTAAGCAAGTAATAATCTTCATGTGGCCATCATGTAGAACATCACTCGAGCTGTCAAGAGATCTCTAATACCCTAGGGAAGAATGTCAAGCAAACACCTAATTAAGGTCGGGCAACCACTAAATAAGCCATCTCCAATGTGCAAATTCATCATGGGTCGTATCCCATGTGCAAATCCATCTCGGACCATCCAAAGGTTGATCATAAACAATGTACCCTGAAATTCATGAAGCACCCCAGACATGGTGTGAACACTTTCAAAGTAACCCAAAAGCTAACAAAGGAATAGTCAATATATAATCTAATAGAGCACAGGACTTTCTTAAAATGCAAATATGCATCTACGGAATGTAATTTTGTTATCATATAATAAAATTACCATTTTTTTTTAGGAAAAAAATAGGCACTATGAATAGTTAAGAAGTATCAATGAAAGCCCATGTCAATTGTTGCAGCTATATATGGACAACACAGATATCCATCTAGTTGATTCTAACAAGTATGTCATATTATATTATCAACATTCCTTTATTCCTTTATTATAATATTGGGTCTTCAAGATATTTAAAGGATATGTCACCACTAATCCAATGACTCATATAATTCTTCATAACAAACCATTTGATATCTTCAAATTACGGCTAGTTGAACTATAACATTTATTTATCAGGAAGGTGGTCATCCATCACCTCGTTGACACTAGAATGTCAAGGATGACATATTGTCCAAATGGGTTTCTTATGCTTTAAGAATTTCCCATCCAAGTTTAGACATATAAATTCAAGACAAATTTTCCTATGATAATCATTGAGGTCATAACCTACAAGACTCAAGTACAATGTATATGCTTGTCCATTTAACCTCACACCAAAATCTGCCACATGGAATCAAGATACTCGATACTCAAGAATATAGCTTTCCTTTCATTGGAGATGAAGCTGAATCCTTTTACCCACTCATTTGAGGTGCCAATTTGTCACTACATTAATTTCATACTCTTACATAGGAAAGGAAGGAAGAAAATACAAATGTTATTAGACTCCTTCCCTTATATTTCATTGTGTGTGGTTCTGAGTGGAAGTATAGGCTTCTGTCAGCCCTTCTCATTCTTACAATGTTTAATCACTGAAATTGAAAGTCAATCAAGAAATATAGTTTATAGGAAAATTTATTCAAGGACTTCAGGACGATATAATAATGGCAACAATTAAATAGCAACCGACATGATTGATATAACTGATAACATGCATAATATTGAAAACGATGCCATACCAGTAGCATCTTGAGGAGAGTATGTGTGCCAATGTGGGCAAGTGATTTACTGATACGATTGCTTGAGCTTCCTTCCGGTTGATTAACATAACGTGCCACGCTCTCGCCTTGTTAACAAGTCTCCACCAAAACTGCTGGGTGTACAAGTGGATTTAAGGGCTTGGGAAAAGACACATCTTTCCAGCTGCGAAAATTGTAGAGAAAGCGACTCAACTGTGCAGCTTCTCTGGTAAGATCAACTTGAGACAACATAAAGACAACAAACTGTTGTACACTTTCATCAAGTCGCAGCCATATCAGTGCAGGAAGACAACTAGAAACTTTTGCAAACCAATTTATTATCACAAAATCCCTCCGAATCACTTCACTAACTCTAGGATGCCTGACTTTCACTGCAAAAGTCATAGGCTTTACCTTCTTACCAGCATATCGAAACTTCAGAGTAGCTTTATGCACTTGTGCAATGCTGCCAGAAGCCACAGACTCCTCTTCAAAGTCCTCAAATATTTCATCAATTCTACGACCAAAAGCCTTTTCAATAGTTTGCTGTGTATATGAAAATTTATGTGCTGATGCCTTTGAGTGTAGTTTGGCAAGTTCTTTACATAAATCTATGGGGAAAAGATCATGACGTGTAACCGTCCATTGACCGCACTTGATAAAGGCAGCCCCTGATTTCTCCAAAGATCTATGAACAAGATGCAACCACATTTCTCTATACCTTCCTCCAAACATAGATGCAAATGGAGCCATGGAAATAGTTGGTGTAAATAAAGTTATTAAATAAAGTGCCCTTAGCACCAAAATCAGTCCCTCCAGGAATGCCAATAGAGATGAAATGAAAAGGGCATGTCTATTGAGTACTTGACTATTTAAATGGAAACTGGGCTGTAATTCTTGTGATTCAGCCCACCTATTACGCGCCCATGAAGCCTCCCCAATAATAACAGCCAAGATTCGAGGGGTAAGATGTGATCTAACACAAGCCAAGCTCACAACACAAGCAATCTTACTAATATTCGGAAATGTGGGACCACCATAGTAGCATATCAGATAGAATCTCCTCCATGCAGCTCGAGCATGGCAAGTCATGCCAGCACTTGCAGACATCAGCGAAAATCCTTTGGTATTATGTGGCCTACAAAGATCATGCCGGAGTTTGGAGAATCTTGAAAACATTGGGATACAATGTGCCTTTCTTGCACTTTCCTGGGCAAATCCATACTTGTCATCTATCCTACTCCAGTAGGACTTCTGGTATTGTGAATTATGAAGTCTGAAATGGTGAGGGTTGTGCTTTGTTATTGTTGTTTTCTTTCTTAGTAGACACAAATGATATTATATGCTTTTCTCAAGTCAACCACCCTAGTTCCTCTCAAGATGAGCATGGTTCTAAGTTAATTGTGGAGTTTCTTTTGAGGTATCTTGAAGCAACCCTGCGAAATACCTAAAGGCATTGAATTAGGTTGATCATCACTTTCACCGTTCACGTACAGGTTATTACATCTTTCTTCAATAATATGTTGATCTTGTTCTATATCCAATATGGTATATTCCATGCATACTGCCCTTTGTATTTGAATAAGTAAAGTAGGTTGCTATATAAAAATAAGGTTATCCATTCTTGAACAGATATTGAATAAGTAAAGTAGGTTGTATTTGAATAAGTAAAGTAGGTTGCTATATGACAATCTTTTCTGAGATATTGAGGAATCTTTCTAGGGATATCTTCCCAGGTCACCACTTTTTTTTAGACTGTCGTTCATCTTCTGCTTATGATGCTTGACATTTCTGCCTAATGACTACTGACCTTTCCCATCCCATTATTTTTTCAGGTAAACAATATGAAATTCTTGTTCTTCCAGTGCTTATAGCTTACTATTTCTTCATATTCATCATTTTCACAAGATGGTTTGGTGGTAATGGATTTTATTAATTTTCTAGGTAGCCCAAAAATTTCATTTGACCATACTTTGCTCTTGGTTATTTGGATGAAGTCAATACATAGTGTTTCTTGATTTGGATCACTCCTTCTGATATTATTTTTTTCCTGTTTTCATATAATAGGTTTACAAAGCAGTATTAAGCATCAATCATTCCTTCAGATGATATTGTTCAATGTGTCGATTTGGTATGTGGATTAAAAATCCATATCCAGATATAATTGGTCTTGAATTTGATTATTTATAGTGAATTCCCTTTTAAGCTAATTTGTGCTTTTAAAAGATAAACAATAAACACCATGCAAACTTCTAACAGGTACCTGCTCCAAATTGATGATGAATGTGCAAATTGAAACCATGAACATTTTAACTTGCTCAGCCATGGTTCCAACCTGTTCCAGAGAGGCATTTATTAGAATTCTGCATAATGGATAATGTTTACCCTTATAAAGTACCTAATCTATCAATTGACCCAAGTACACATCATAGCCAAGAACGCTAACCATCCTAACACTAGTCTCGGATGATTGTGTACTAGTCTAGGATGATTGTGCATTATTGAAGTATTTATCTGTGTAGTCCTCACTAGTGTAGAAGTATCGGCAAGGATGTTTTCCAGCTATCGTCTTAAATATCTAATATTCCATCAATTAATTATTATGTTGCTTGTGCAAGTGGGTCATTTTCCTATATCAGAGTGGAATTGGGAGACTTTGTGGCATTCATAGGGGCAGGCAACATCCTATTAGAGTCCCTCATTGGTGGAGCAGCAGCTTCAAGCACGTGGACATCCTACTTCGCCACACTCTGTAATTGCTGATCTAATGCTTTTCGCATTCATACAAACTTAGCTCAAAATTACAATGAATTGGACCCAATTGCAGTTGCCGTCCTCTTCACAACAACCATTATCGCCATAAGGAGCACCAAACTCACATCCAGAATAAATAAAAAATGTCAACATTTGAAAGTATCAAGCAAATTGCCTTGCCCCAATGATTGAAATCAAATTTTGAAATATGATCCTTGAGGCACCAAATACTTTCTACTGAAAGTCACTAACAAGCCAGAGCCAGGGCCAAGCTGAAGGAATAAGGAAATAAATAAGGGGCAACCATCTACTTGGAAACTTTCAGAGTTGACTCAAAATACAGGCCTGCCATAAAACTTGTTCATACTTGGCATGAGCCTATCAAACTTGGGTCAAATTGTTCAAACTCGCCCTTTTTGAATGGTCTAAAGTGGTCAAGATAGTCAGACAAGATTAGATTTGGCCACACTCTACATCAAGTAGGATTAGCTTTCAAACAGCCACAGACAACCTACGATTGAGAAAGAGATCAAGGGATGATTCAGCTTCAGATTTACAGAAGGCACACCAGGATGGGCCATAGATACCTTGTTTTGAAAGGTTTTCTGCCGTGAATTATATTTATATGCCATAGATTAAGGACCCCAACATCGAGTAAGATTAGCTTTCAAACAGCCACAGACAACCTACAATTGAGAAAGAGATCAAGGGATGATTCAGCTTCAGATTTACAGAAGGCACACTAGGATGGGCCATAGATACCTTGTTTTGAAAAGTTTTCTGCTGTGAATTATATTTATATGCCATAGATAAAGGACCCCAACATCAAGTAGGATTAGATTTTAAACAACCACAAACAAACTACAATTGAGAAAGAGATCAAGGGACGAGTCAGCTTCAGATTTACAGAAGGCACACCAGTATGGCCATAGATTCCTTGTTTTGAAAGGTTTTCTGCTGTGAATTATATTTATATGCCATATTCCAGATGAAAAAACTTACCTTGGAAATGCTGTGACATTGCTCTATTCCAATTCGGGGATTGAGGAGGGATGTTCTTTGACCTAAAGGCATGGTGTAATCTTCTTTCAAAGTTACCTGATTTAGCTCCCCATCCTGGATCAAATTTGCAGGGTCATATTTTAAAGAATTGCTATCAATTTTTATATAACTCCCCATCCGAGATTAAATTTAAAGGGCAGGGCCATAGTTTAAAGAAAGGCTGTCATTGTTGATATAGCTCCCATCTCAGATAAATTTGAAGGACGATCATATTTTAATTTGAAAGGCTGCCATTGTTGTAGCAGTTCTATGTTGACAAAGTTAAAATAAACTATTATTTTCATTTGAAAAGTAAAAGTAATCAAAATTTCAACCATTTCAATTTGTGTTAAAGATAGGTTCTACATAATCTGAAGGCAACGAACCAATGTATCAACTAGAACTAAGGCAATCACTAGTCAAGAATTAATTGTGTTGAAACATATACTTGTCATAAATCACTTATAGGCAGAAATTCTTACATACGCATCTTAGTGCTTACAGCACACTTACATCTCAAGAATGATTAGTACTGGAAGGATGTATGGAACCCAAGTTTCTACTCGGGCTTATTGAGCTGCATTAGCACTTGCAGATATAAATTACTGAGCATACTCAGGTAACACGCAGAGAAAAAATTACAAATCATGCAATTTAATACCATTTCAGTAAAATGTAAACCCCAGAGCTTTGCCATCAAGCACGAAGTGGTAGAGCCTGGAATATGTGGTCTATGTTAGAAAATTACGATTCTTTACATGCGGAATAAACTTTTAAAGAATAAAAACGAATTAATAATGTATGCCGTTAGAATCATACCTCCAGCCATTGATGTTTCTCACACTCTGATTTGAGACTTTGCTTAAGGCAACCGTTCCGTATGGCACTTCCAAACTCTGCTCACTCTGGATTGATGGTGTAAAAACTGAAGGAGATTGAGTTAGTGAGATTGGGGACCAAACAGAAGTCTTTATAGCCCAGCTTCCATCAAGCTTCTTTTGGCTATGTGTCAATTGTTCCACAGATCAAGGTAGAGAACCGTTGAGGGAGTTATGGACCATTCCTAAAGCTCTCAACGAGAAATCAGTTATTTCCTTAATTAGTTGAAGAGCTGTTAATATTCGTTAAGAGAGCTTACATTCTCCCACTTGGTCCATACTTCCAAACTTAATGTCTCATCTTAAAACCCATTGATAATATATATTAAAAATAGATACATGAATCATGGCGATAAGTCCTCTTAAGACGAGTATTATCTTCCATGTATTACTATGTATTTATTTCTATTAGAATTTATGTGGCAACAATTTCTTAATGAATAAACCTTATGTTTATTCTTGGTCCTATACAGATGAATTCTCTCAATTAAATTAAGGTGCACATAAATATGAGAAAAACATCACAATAATAACATTGTCCATACAATGAGAAACTACATAATGGAATCAAGTCCCATATTCAATACATGATCCTTGAATTTAAACGGTGGCATGCCCTTAGTCAAAGGGTCATCGATCATCAACTCAGTGCTAACGTGCTCAATGACCACTTTATTTTCTTTAACACGTTCCCTTATAGCTAAATACTTAATGTCGATGTGTTTATTTCGACTCCCACTTTTGTTGTTTTTATCCATAAAAATAGCAGCTGAATTGTCGCAATACATTCTTAATGGATTAGAGATAGAATCCATAATTCTAAGCCCAGAAATGAAACTCTTAAGCCATACACCATGTAAAGTAGCCTCAAAACAGGAGATGAACAAAACAACAAATGCAATGTCAGGTCTTGTGCAGACCTGAGCATATATTAGGCTTCTGACAGCAAAAGCATATGGAATGTTCTTCATTTGTTCCATTTCAAAGTCGTTCTTCAGGCATTGGTTCAAATTGAATCTATCACCTTTCACAATGGGAGCTATACTTGGTGAACAATCCTTCATCCGAAATCTCTCTAAAATTTTATTAATATAGGTTTCCTGAGACAAACCCAAAATGCCTCGAAATCTATCTCTATGGATCTTAATGCCATTGACATAAGATGCTTCACCCATGTCCTTCATATCAAAATTTTTAGAGAGAAATGTTTCACCTCATGCAGCAAACCCTTATCATTGGTTGCCAGCAAAATGTCATCCACATATAAAACAAGAAAACAAATTTTACTCCCACTAACTTTCAGGTATATACATTGATCCATAATGTTTTCTACAAAACCGAAAGAAGAAATTACATTATGGAATTTCAAATACCATTGGCGGGATGCTTGTTTTAAATTGAGGCCTTAAAAATAAAATTTCATGCTTTACCAATGTAAATTCATGCTTAAAATTGAATCTATTGACATAAAAATTGCCTGTGGGCTAAATTTTCAATTCAAGCAGATTCAATGATTCTTTATGATAGAATTGAATTTCATGATAAAACTATTAATTCATAATTCCTGTGGGTAAGTTATGAAATATTTTATCCTAATTAATTATATAAATATAATAAAAATTGCCTGTGGGCTAAATTTTCAATTCAAGTAGATTCAATGATTCTTTATGATAGAATTGAACTTCATGATAAAACTATTAATTCATAATTCCTGTGGGTAAGTTATGGAATATTTTATCCTAATTAATTATATAAATATAATAAAAATTCCTGTGGGATAAAATTTATTATATTTAGTATAATTAATTACAATTAATGTCTAAATATTGTTTATGTGATCCTAATTAATCATAATATATAACATTATTTAATTAGAGATGCTGTGGCTATTCTCTAATCAATAAAAATTATATGGATCATTAGACATTACTAAAATTAGACATTACTAAAATTAACTTGATACTAATCATACAAATGAAATATATATTCAAGTTGATTAGGAAAAATCCTAATAGCACCCTATTATAAAACTTTATCTAACATCATGAACTGTGAGAAAAATAGTTAACTGTAAAGATCTCGACGGAGATCCAAAGAACAGTTTCTTGATTTCAATTCTTTTATACATGTGCATAAAACTCAGATAGAAATGAAATAAAGATTCAAACTTGTGCGCACTTGATAATCTACTTTTACCGACTGGAACTATTCGCTTCAAAAAGTAATTGTATAGAGATCGTTTTACCAACCAGGCTGCAAACTTTCGATCTTCGGCCAGAGCATGGTTCCAAGAAAAGATATTGTTAAATATATTATCTGCGGCCTCGATCTGCCGGAAAAAATATTCGGCCTCCCGAAGAGAATTTTCTCCTTAGGGTTATTGTGCAAAGGATGCTTGTTACTTGATCGTAATATTACCAGAAATATATAAATTTACGATAATAGAAAAATACTCTGGGCGCAGCAGTCAAAATAAACCAATGGGATGCAACTTTAAAAACATGGCTCTGCCATATCAAATATAGAGACGCAGAAAAAATAAACAATATAACGCATAAGCAATGTCCCAATGGACGCACATCACTCCAAACATCAAGGCAGAGATAAAATTATGCTCTGATACCAACTGTTAGAAAATTACGATTCTTTACATGTGGAATAAACTTTTAAAGAATTGAAAAGAATTAATAATGTATGCCGTCGGAATCATACCTCCAGCCATTGATGCTGCTCACACTCTGATTTGAGACTTTGCTTAAGGAAACCGTTCCGTATGGCACTTCCAAACTCTGCTCACTCTGGATTGATGGTGTAAAAACTGAAGGAGATTGAGTTAGCGAGCTTGGGGACCAAACATAAATCTTTATAGCCTAGCTTCCATCAAGTTTCTTTTGGCTATGTGTCAATTGTTCCACAGATCAAGGTAGAGAACCGTTGAGGGAGTTATGGACCATTCCCGAAGCTCTCAACGTGAAATCAGTTATTTCCTTAATTAGTTGAAGAGTTGTTAATATTTGTTAAGAGAGCTTACAGTCTATCCAACTTAATTAAGTTAGGCATTACATTGCAGACTGCACCAAATGGTAACAATAGAAAGTAATTCAAAAGAACAACAACTAATCTATAGATTGAATGATAGCATATAAAAATCACAATCTAACTTTCAAAGCTAAAATGGGGCCTTTCAATTTAGAGTAATACAAAATAAGATACAGCTTACAGGTAGCAAGGGTATATCATTCAAGATAGAGTCTATAATCAAGTTGCCAATTTGTCGAAATAGTAGCAAATGACTTTCACATTGTCACAATCAAATTTCCTATAGGAAAACTTTGGTTGCCATCAACAAAAGTTAAAACTCCTGAAATGTAGCAATATTTTGGCATTCCCCTGCATCCCTTCACTTAGAATTTGTACAGGAAATTGTATAGCAGGTCAAAGAAATGCCTCAATCAAATACAAAACACACTGGCAGCACAACATAATCATGGTGGAAGCACGAAAGATTAATTTCATCAAAACAAAACAAAGAGTATGTGAATCCTAAATCTTAGAAAACAACAATTTCAAATTCCAAAATGTAAGAAAATATAAAACTAACCTGCTCTGCAAATTCTCTTGTGACTATCAACGTAACTGCCATGCCATGAAAGAAAAACATTTAGTATCTCACACTATGGAAAATAGAAAACATGCATGTCAAAAAACACTTTCAGAATGCACGAACACATTGACATATATGCGCGTGAGCACTGAGCGAGAGAGAGAGATTATGAGACTATTTCCAGCAGACCAGGCTTGCACTCCATGAGAGCATGGACTAGAATGTTAAAAGAATGATTATAACCGGTTCCCAGAACTTGTACCTACCTTTTCTCAACTTCTTAAAATCCCTGTTACCATTTTGCTTGGATGTTTCTAGAAATCAATTTGACTGTGCACGAAACGTATGACATGGAACTTTGGAAGTCTAAATTTGTTTATACAGTATTCAGAGAGGGCTTTTGGGAAACGATTTCTGTCAGATTTGTGTCAGTCAAATATTTGGGTAAAGATCTAATGTATTGAATTTTTATTTTTATTTTTAATTTTTGTTAATGCGTGCAATGATAAAAATTGTCAAATGTGAAGCTTTCGTCCAATAAATTTTTAAAATAAAACATAATAAAAAGTATTAAAAAATGATATTATATTTGATAACTTTGTAAACATGCTAGTTGATAATATATTGTTGTCAAATTAATTACAAATGGTGGAACATATAGTCTTGCCTACGGCAGGGACTAAAAACTAAACACACAAAATTAAAACCAATATTAATGTGGAATAAAATCCCAACAAAATGCCAAAGTGCTATAATACTAATACTTGTGATTATTATGAACATCACATAAATAACAAACATAAGTCAATGATAACCCACAAAGCATTACATTAACCCACCAATAATATTTGTAACCATATTATCACCTTAACAAAGACACTTACACCCAAAACACACTTTCTCAATTGACACCCACCAATAATAAAACACACCTTCTCAATGAACACCCACCAATGATATTTGTAACAATACTATCACCTTAACAAAATTTGTAACGATACTATCACCTTAACAAAAGAACTTACACCCAATAATATTTTTTTTCTAAAACGACACTTTCCCAATTGACACCCACCAATAATATTTGTAATGATATTTTTTTTCTAAAACGACACTTTCTCAATTGACACCCACCAATAATATTTGTAACGATATTTGTTTTTTTCAAACGAAAAACAAGACAACTTTTATTAAGGGAAAAGACAAATTGTAATGAGATTATCACCTTAACAAAAGGGCTTACACCCAAAACAGACTTTGCTGATATGATGGCATTGATATGTATATAACATATAGGAATTTGAAGCAAATGAGGATATACCGATAAGATTCACTATGAAGTTTTAGAGTTCTAAATGTGCATGTTTTTCGAGAAACACACATTAGTTCAGGTGGAGGATCATCTGGGCTCCATGTTGGGGTTTCAAGCCAAATTCGAGGGTAGGTGCATGAGCATAAGATGGTGAAGTGACAAAAGAAAATTGTTGCAGAATCATGGCTAATACCACTTTTGCCTCCAACAGAGCAAAATTCTGACCCATGCATATCCCTGGACCAATTCCAAACGGCATAAATGCGAATGGATGCTTTGCAGCTTTTGCTATTCCCTCACCAAATCGTGATGGGTTAAACTCTTTTGCATCATTTCCCCGAAAGGCTGGATCATGGTGGATTGCAAGGATTGGAAGCAGAAGGTCAGTGCCTGCAGGAAGTGAGAGCCTTCCAAGCTTCATTGGTTTGTATGTCTGTCGTCGTAGAGCCACTGCTGGTGGATAAAGTCTCAGGGACTCGTTTAGAATCATTTCCACCTGCAAACATGTGTACAATATTTTTAGCCGGCCAGCCAAACTTTCTGCCTTGAGAATGAAAAATATCAGTAAAGTATGTTCTTAGGACCGTCTACACCTACTTGTTCAGATAACACAGATTGCTTCACGGTGGTCTTGGTGAAGCAATTAAGGTGCTACAATAAAATCTCGACCTTTTAACTTTCTCTTAAAGTTGTCGATCACCCACGGAAACATTCTACAGTTCATTGTTCTAATTTAGCCTCTATGAAAATAATAATAATAATAGAGGTTTGTGGATGCAGCAATTACAATCGTAAGGCGATTCACGCTATCTGCATCTGGGTAAGCATTTTTTCCACATACTTCCAACACCTCTTTGCGTCCATGCGCCTGCCAGTCTTGGTGCATTCCCAGTAATATCATGGTCCATGTCAACAGGTTTGATGTAGTTTCATGTCCCGCAAAGTAGAAAATCTTGCATTCATCAACGATATCCTCCATAGTCATACGCACATCTTGTCCATTTCCTCCCATCTGTTTCTTTTTAGCAGACATCAATCGACCAAGTAGATCAGCACCATAGCTGCCTGACTCTTCTTTGCCAGCAATCTTTTCCCTAGCTTCAATGACCTGCATAATGCATCTTCTGAGTTCTTTCTCCAACTTCCAACATTGCCTGTTCTTTCTTGTAGGCAGAAACCTGATAAGGAGGCCATTCTCACAAATTGCAGAAGTCAATACTGGATATTATACAATCTTCTATATCATGGCACTTTACATGTTATGTTACAGACCAAGAACATTACTACACAGTTGAGCTTGAAAAGGATGATAAATATTCCGTTGCAGCAATCCCATCTCTCTCGGTCAAATAAATATGGTAAAACTTCTGAAGTTACTGTTAGATAAAGATCAGAAGAGAAAATTTGTGCATATCCAAAATCAATTATATTTATAATATATTTTAGTCATTTGAGATTAAATGATAGTGCTGCCATCAAGAATCCAAATTATCACCTGTAGCCTGGAATATAAACTCTACGAGTTATTTCAGCTGCAACAAGAGTAATTTGTTGATCCTGCATATTAAAGAAGTGCTTGCCCTCTGCATAACTTCTTCCAAATGCTGTGTGAGCAATAACATCTACTGTCAGATTGCGGAACACCTTAAGCACTTCAACTTCTGCTTCTCCAGACAACACCAACTTGCTCCATTCCTCCAACATAGTGGTAGTACGTTCCACAATTGTTGGAACCATACCCTGTTATGGTAGTAGAAATATTACCGATTAATGTTTAATGATATGCAATTTTTTCCTGATATATAATTCTGAATATATACTTGCACTAGATAAGCATATGCAAAACAACTCATTTAATATTAAGTGAACTAAGCCCATGATGTAGAGCATGTGTTGGTAGCATAAAAATAGCTGTGCTTTTATTAGATAATCTAAACATTTCTGTATAGAAGGATTTTCTTTTAACTATTTTTAGTTGATATGTAAATTAAACAAAAAAACATATATCTATTGACTGGACTGGACTGTACTATGCACGTTCTATCAGACAAAGCATCCATTGTCATTATCCCTAACTTAAGGGGTCGTTTTCCACGTTTCTTCTACATGGCTCTTTCAAGCATCCAGTATACTGTACTTGTTCACCTTGGTTTGAGGAACAGCACCCTAGTATACTGTACTTGTTCACGTTGGTTTGAGGAACAGTTTGTTAAGTTGGAGGATAGCCTTCCCAAACTGAAATCCTTTTTGTTGCGGTGAAGAAAAGCCTAGTTTCAACAAAGGAAACCGCTAAAGTAGAGGTGTACATAGTCTACAGGATAGCCTTCCTGAACTGAAATCCTTTTTGTTGTGGTGAAGGACAGTCTGGTTTCAACAAAGGGAACCGTTAACTTAGAGGTGTATATACTCCATTCTTCTCTGGATTTGCAGTTATGTGAACTTGTGATCTCTTATGAGGAAACACTTTTTTAATGGTTAGGTCCACTAAAGCTGTAAATAGGGTGGAAATTGTTGAAATTGTATAATTGGAGTGCTCCATGAATATTTGAAATTACTGAATCCATTTTTGTAATAAAAAATATAATTTGCACAATCAAAATCATGAACTCAGCAAAAATGGTATGCAAAAATCACTGAAAAAGTGCAAATAGTTTATTGTTTAGACTACTCCTCTCTACTCTATGTTCTAGAAGGTTAGAAACAGTAACATGAAGTAGGATAAAAGACAACCAAAACACCCCTGCTCTTTTGCTTAGTGATAGAACAAAAATAGATATCCTATTATGAGAGACCTGATTTAAAGAGAGGGAATAATAACAAACAATTATGTGAACATAATCCATGATGTTATTTGACATTGCATAAATATACGCAGAGTCTTATTTTACCTTCAAGGCATCAAGATGAAAAGCAGGACGGATAATTTTTCCGTGCTGTAGCCATTTTTCACCGTTCAGGCCCAAAATGCCCCGCCCAATCAGCTGCTTGGCGATGGGATGAGAAGCTTTAACATAATGCTCAAACTTGTCGGACAATATCTCCTTGATAAGTTTAGGGTGAGGAACATTCAACGTGGCATTCGGACCAAACCAAGAGATAAAATCGTCACCTATACACATCATAGACAACAACAAACTAATGAAAGAAGAGTTCGGTGTATTAATTAATGAATTGGGTATACTAATTAAAGCGTTGAGTGTCCCAGATCCTTTTCTTCTTCCTGTGCTAATCTGATGGATATTATCAAGGCCATGTAATTACGACAAACCACACATAAATTCAGAAGAACATGAATGCTTTGAAATTATACAACAGCGTACCATAGATTTTGGTCCACTGATAATAATGTGGAATAACTCGAGCGATTATGTCATGTGACCATGGCATGGGTGTGGACTTTGCCTGAGTCATCATTTGAGCAATATCAGCAGCATTTCCACTGAGTAGCCTGTATGGAGGTCCTCTGATTCCTTGCGATTCAAAGCACCTCTTGATTTGCAGAGGTTTCCACCATATGAGCGTTGCGATTTTCAGCAGAAGAACCGCTGAGCAAGCAGACAAAGCTGCCAAAACCCAAAACAGCCACTCCATATTGAACCCAAATGGTTTCGTTAAATAGAGCTCAACTTTTGAGTATCGCTGTGATTTCCCAGGTTGAATAGCCTTCAAGAACAGAACGAATATGTATGGGTTATATTGTGTGCAGGTCTAATTGGACCACCATGGCTCATGCATTATTGAGTTAAGGTCCCCGTTATCTTGCCCGCTTCAAAAGGAGATGTCGCAGTGGCACGCAATGCCATCAGATTGATTGACATCGATGTTCGTACCCAGAGTAGAGGATTTCCATTATAATATAAATTTTAAAGTTAGTGGCTTTGCAACATCAACCAAGTTAAATTTTTTAAAAATGTTGTCCTTTCTCGACTTAAGTCAAAACTGCTATGCTTTGCAACAACCAAGTTAAAATTCTATGGATTAAAGTCAAACGTGGTAGTTTTGTATATAGTTTGTTATTGCAGGTCCTCTATGGATGGTACCTAGTGAGTTTTGTTAAGGGGTTTACATCAATTTATTCGACAATATATATGATTTTTAAAGTTTTTAACATATGGTTTTATAATTTAAAAATTATTTGGGTATTTATGTATATATATATATATGATGATAATGGTAGTTAATGTCTACTTTGATGAGACGTTAAGAAGATTATTTGGATTGAATGTAGAGTATCCTAAGAAATTGTTGAAGTCAAAGCTAGATTTTTAATCTTTTATTTATTAAAATAAAATAAAATTAATGAGGACATTACTAAAACTTAGATTTTACTAATCAATTAAGCTAAACATAATTGGCAATATCACTTTAGGGTTTTTTTGAGCTAGAGGCAAATGCTAATTTCTCTCTAGGATTTTTTTAACTAATCTCAATTGACAATAAGATTTACTAGTTGACAATCTCTCTAGAAATTATTATTTAAACTTACCTAGTCAAACTCCCTACTTTGGCCATAACTTAAAGGAGATTTGCATAAGCCTTTTGAAGTCTATAAAGAATCCATAAACCTCATATTCATGTTCCAATATCATCCATACACCTTCTATAACAAGTTGGGAGCATTTGGAGTCATTTAGAGACCAAGAGACCAATACTAGTCAAAGGTCGAACTAGTGGAAAAGTTGAAAAATTCACCATTTTAATAAAATCATAAAAAGGGACATTACAAAGTTCATGGACATATTTGGTTGTGCTTGGAATCTATTCATTACTCCTTTCGTGCACATAGCTGGGCTCCAAAACAATGAAAACAACGGTCTTTAGGCAAAGAAATGGAGCATGCCGGGTCAACACGCTAGGTGCATGCGAGGGGAGGAATGGGGAAAAATTGGTTGAAAAGGCGATTCATTAAGGAGACACCATGGCACATTAGGTTTGCGATTGAACAAGAAGAGGCAAGCCTCTTAGTAAATCTCTAGGCCCGCACTTGATGAAAGATAAGGAGACCAACTTGGAGGACATTCGTTGTCTAGATCCTTACTAGGTTTTGAAAATCCTCCTTGGTAGACTTCTAATGAAAAGGGACTAAACTCATGTGAGCCTTCGTCTAGTAGTGGGCACCATTCGAGATGACGTTAACATCAATCACTCCAAATTGGTTATATTGGTAGAAGCTGCAAACACTCCGCTACAAATGTGTGACCGATCTTAGGATGGAACATAAATAATTTCTCAGGTTTAATTTGGCTTAGTTTTTTCTCGAAATCTATGTTTTATAGATGAACAATAACTATAGTTTTGTTAACAAATTTAAGTAAAAAATTATGTGGTTAAGGCAACTTAAAAAGGGGGAAAGCTCTAGTTCCCCTATGTAGGACACACTTCCTCTCTCTGGTTCAATTTTGTTAAATTTTGGTTATCTCCTTTAAAGCCTAACTGAACTTATCTAAGTGATTGACTTGGTTTTCCATGTGGTAGGTTAGCTACTAGCACTTTTTCTGTACTTTACCAGTAATATAAAATATCATAGCTAGCTTACAAAAACAATACTTACAACGTGAAATTTTTTTCCACGAAATCCCAAATCTTTTTTATTTACATACATTTGGTATTTTTACATATATTGAAATTAATTAATTAAATTTTTTATTTATGATTTTGTAATTAGTATAATATTTTTTATTTTATAAAAATAGATACTTTATGATTATAAATTATTATTTTTTAAAAGGTAGGAATATCAATTATATTGATTTTAGTTTTTTTTAAAATTAATTATATGGTTGCAAATAAATTTATCTTAAATTTAGAACATTTCTAAACAATTTTTTTTATACATATATATAGTGAAATTATCATTTCATTAAATAAAAAATGTGATATGATGTGTGTTTTGATTTCTATATTATAAAAAAATATTAATTTTTTTTAGATAAATACCACTAATAATTTTTGCAATGTTTAATAAAGTTGATATAAAGACATTTACAAAATAATAATTTAAGAGCACGATTAAAGAAAAAACATATATTCTTAACCTAAACCCACTAACATATAAATAGATTATTAAAAATTTGATTTATTTACATTTAGATTGAATTGCAAGTGAGTAATCTCGCCCTTAGGCACTTAGCCACTTCACTGTTGGCTCTACACTGGATGATCATTATACTTTTCATGCTAGTACATAAAAACCATCACACCACGTTGCAGGCTGGATTTCTATGGATGACGATGACGATAAATGCATTCATTTTTCGTAAAATGATGCACATCCCTCTTTGAATACCATTGAAAATCCATGGCTAAAAAGTACATTGTAAATCCACCAAATTAAAGTTACAAATTATTGACGAGGGCTTGTATGGATTACAAAGACTGAAACAATTTCGCGTACATCCCTCTTCAAATACCAATTGAAATCAATGGTTAAAAAATGCAATGTAAATTTACCAGATTAAAGTTATAAAATAATTAAAATGTTATGAAACAATTATGTCAATTGAGTGTAAATCATGTGGTTGGGATGAATGTTGTTATCCTCTCCACTTGGATTGAAATCTCGCTTTATGACACTTGTTCCTTGGGAATCGAATTTGACTATGAGAAGGATCTACAAAGAGATTATACATATGGTGAAAAGCTTAATTGGGTCCCTAACTTGAGCCTTTCCCATGTGATTAGATTGCCTTATATTGCCATATTTGTTCTACTTACATTACCATAAATATCCATGACTCCTGCTAGCTTAGTTAGTTTATTTTCTATGGGTCAATTTGTTTCGATCCTAAACAACTTGAGTCTATTCTAAATTTGTCTTAACACTTAATCTTTTGAGTTTACTTTGAATTTGTCCCTTTGATTGAGTTTGCTTCTAATTCATATCTCTAAAAATATGACAATGCAACATATCCTTTGGATATAGACTTTGTGTACTTATTTCCATTTATTTTCGTGACTTGGAAATTATTACAAGTTATTTCTAATCCATTAGAACATTATAAAGATATGATTGGTGATATGGTATCCGAGATGTGAGGTTGCAAAAGGAAAATTGATTTTAGATTAATGCTAACTTCATCTCATTTCTTTCCATCTTCCACTCTATCGACCCACAAATCGCCATAAAAAACTGACTCAAACCCTTCAATCCTTGACATGTTGGTACCGAGCTTTAGCTTCCTAGACCCATCTAGATTTAATTTGAATTTGAAGAAATCCATGCGGTTTTGTGTTGTTCATATTATCTATTCCTCCTCCCCCCCCCTGTATTTTGCATTTAGGTAATTTTGATGGTCTCAAGTTCTGTAATATGCCATATTTTAATCATTTTGATGTTTTAAGTTTAATTATGCAATGTTGTGCATAGGTGCCTTTTACTGTTGTACTTTGTTTAAACACCATGAAGTATAGATTCCATGGTGATTGTAAATACTCCTGAGCATTGATTATTTTTGCAATTAATAAAAGGCATAAGATTGACTGAGGCAAGAGCACTTAAAAGGATATGATACCACAAGAGGGGAAAGGTGGATTGGGGGGGGTTGGTCCAAGGGAATGTCTCTCATGCCTAATGGTCTAACTCACCTTGCCATTACCCAAACTCTTCAATCTATTGTAATGTTGATGATTGCTTTATAATCTCAACCTCTAGTTTAATGGAAATAGGAGTAGTGGAGAAGTAGTAAGACTCCATTCATTTTATAGAACTAACCATCTCCTTTATTCATGCAACGAATTCCTATATCCATGCAACCAAGAAAGGTTTCATAAGGACACTTGATCCCTATCATTTAGGAGGTGGAAGAGTTAGACTGGACTCTTGCACTCAACCTACATACTCATCTAAGAAAGAAAATTTGGATTTGGGTAGAGAGCTAGTTTTTGGAGAGGGTAGAGGAAATAAAATATTTTTTTATTATCTTGGATAAAGAGGTTTCCATTCTAAGGAATAGAACAACCATGAAAGTAAGCCATTAGGAACTTGGGAGGAGCGAAGCACTGAGATAATTTTTTGTTGAAAATTATTGTTTTTTTTGTAAGTAAGAAAACTATATATTAGATATAGACAAGAGAATTACATTTTGTTGTTATCGTCATAGATCCCCATCCCCTTAGTATGTAACCCCATACATACAAAGAATAACAAACTTACTACATTAGGACTGCAAAATTACCCCTCCCTCTCGGGAAAAATAGGGATTTTTTCCTATCTTTAGCCCACTATTAAACGAAAACACCAGATACCCTTCTATATCTATCTGATTTAATAAAAACACATCACTAGTAGAACTTTGTGACAAAATGACAGAACATAAAATCATCTTGAATAGCCAGAACCTTGTTCACAGGACCTATTTGGCCGCCGACGACTTGAACTTCCTAGCATGCGACACCTCGGTAATAGATCCTCCTTCATCACTTATCCTTGGAAAGGAAGGGATACCCATTCACTTGGAAATCACATAGATTTTTTATGCATGAGCCTGGTATCAACATACTGTTCCTTCTAGGCTTGCATTGGCACTTCATCCCCCTTATTTTTCTCCTCATGTTCTAGCAGAACGCGGGCTAGAAGCCCTTTAATAACCCAGTACATTGAGACCTCCCTCTCATACAATGCTTGCCTCGCTCGGGTGGTCCTCGGATCTTGTATCCACTCATTCATTGTAGAAAACTCGTCAATGGGCTTGGCCATCTTCAATTTGGATGAAAGGTCCTTTTCCACATCTTCTATTTCATCGCGAACAAACTATGGGATCAAAGCCCTATAAAGCTAAGCCACCTAAGCAGCCCTCAATTGTTCCCTATTAGCTCGCCCTAGTCTCACATTGATGCTCCTCTTTTCATCTCCACTCTTTTCCATCTTTGTAGGCCACCTACTCTCCCAATTACCAGAGAACAAAACCTCAAGCGTCTTCAGAACTATATAAACCTCCCACTATATCCACAAAGGCCCCCGTTGCCGATACCTATAGAAAGTGAAAGGGCGAGTGACATTAGTGCCATTACTGCTGATGATAATATGGAAGCCATTACTGTTGATGATAATCTTGCAGAGTTTCCATATTTCCATTTTCTTAGCCATACCCATGGACGAATGACCGCTAATGAGAAGCATAATTTCCTGAGAGTTGCACATTCGATTCGTCCTGGTCCTGACCTTTCCAATAAATCTCATAACTCTCCCCGTACTTCTCTAATGGTTACTGGAAAGCCTCATTATACTACCACAGATTTGAGTTCCTTCACCACCTTTCCACATTAAGCCTCATCCTCCCTTCATGTGTAGGCATTCAAACGCCACTTGTGCCAGCCAAGTGCTCAATCCTTGTCTCATTACCACCTGCATCTGGGGTCTTTTTTTGGATGATTATAGCGGAGATGGGACAATATCGTGCTTGCATGACATGGAGCCAAATCTCATCCACTACCATTATAACCTTTTGGTGAACCCACAGAGTCCCCAACCACGGGTGACAAGTAAGTCGAGGTTTGAACCTATGACCTCCGTAGTCTTTACAACTTGCGATTGGAAATCGGTCTACACCCCGAGGGGTTATTGCTGAAAATTAATGTATAATAACCTAGACCTCTCTATCCACTACATTGAAGAGCGCGAAAGGGAGGGAATTTTGAGGCATTGTTGAACAGAGAAGGAATTTTTTATCCTTGTGTCGTGTGCGCAAGTATTGTGGGTGATAAACAACTGGTCCAATATAAAATTTTAGTAGTAGTATACTTGGTAAATCCTTTACTTGCTCTTGAGATTAAGGAATTGCCCTGAAAATTCTGCATTCACCTTCTTCACCCTGGTAGTATCATAGTCAGTCTAGGGGCTAGTATGTTAAGTAGATTTCCTACTATTAGGTGGAAATCACTTGGTCTCAGTCAATTGCTCAATATTCGATCTTCGAAAAAGATAAGTATACCTTCATTTACTTTCAAAATTATTTTATGTTATGGGTAAAAATGATTGTGGATTGGTCGTGGGTGTTGGTTATCATAATGACATCTTCATCAAAACATAACAAGCAACTTTCTTGAAAACCATAGTGCAATATGAAAAAAAAGGTTTATAGCTTAACATTGTATTAGTTGTGCTTCTATTATCCGGGACCATTGAAGCTTTCCAACAAACATTGTTTGGATGGGAAACTCAAGATAATTCGTGTTCATTGGGTATGCTCAACTTTCCTTCTAGTTCTTATTACTGGGTTCGCGGGGGGGGGGGGGGCTCTCTAGGATTTCTTTTTTCAATTTTCCATTTGTTCACTAGTTTTCTATTTGCTATATGTCTTGTTGTTCTAGGTGTGAACATAATTTGATATGTTAATGTTGGGTTACTAGTATTTTTAAAACTAGTATGTGGCATTTACATTCATTACTTATAAAATATATTAGAATTGTAAATCCCATAATCATTAGTGAGTTTATGTATTTACTTAAAGGCACTTTATATAAATATATATAGAGGTATGCATTGTTTATGTTTAGCCCAATAACGACATAATTCTTCATTGTGAATGGGAAGTGGTCTAGACTAAATATATATCATGCCCTTTGTAGCATGTTTTGGGCTTTCATGTGGTTGGTCATTTGCTTAAATCGTTGGATATAGTTTCCATTGTCAAATAGACTTTATATCCATTGTTTCACCTGCATTTATTAGTAAGGAAGGTAATGATTGACACAAGAGGTTTTTGTAATGCAAATTCTAGATAAGTTGCTAGTATGAGAAGTGACAATTGACCTCACTTATAATGTTTTCAAAGAAACGATACCTTGTGACAGTGGTGGGTAGTGGATTTGAAACCCTGACCAAATATCCTAATTGTTAGTCCAGTCATAGAGGAGATGATTAAAGTCCAAAGTTTTAAATGAATATATTATGAGATGTTCGTCCCACTTATTGCCCTACTTTTGGATAAAAGATGCCTTGTCATAGTGGCAGACAATGAATTTGATGTGTAGTGAAGTGGATTCAAAACCCTCACATTAGGTTGGATGGAGTCTCATGGTATTGACACATTCATAGACACTCCTTCCAACCATGGAAAACATAATTTTTCAGGATTGAACACATGAATTTTAACTCAAGTTTGGAGGCTACAAGACAAAATACTATTAACTATGGTGGCTTTACATTAGCACATTTATTTAAGAAACATAAACACTGGGTTTAGATTTCTTATATTTCAAGGGCCTATAGATAGTTTATGTTTTAAAGTAATCAAAATTCTAGATAGTTTATGTTTTAAAGTAATCAAAATTGAGAGTGGTGATTATTATTTTTTTTATTGGTGGATTGTACATTACCCATCAATATAATCCAAATCACTGACATAATTGTGAGCCTTAGAGAAAATAGGGACAATTATGCAATGTTGACATCATTTGCTAAGTTACATTATTCTAAAAAATTGTTGAAGTCAAATAAATATTTTTTATTTTTAATTTTTAAAATAAAATGAAATTAACGAGGACATTACTAAAACTTAGGTTTTACTAATCAATTAAGCTAAACATAATTGACAATATCACTCTAGGGTTTTTTTGAGTGAAGTGCAATTCACAATTTCTCTCTAGGGTTTGTTTAACTAATCTCAATTAACAATAAGATTTATTATATTATATCTAGTTAACAACCCCTCTAGAATTTATTATTTGAACTTATCATTTATATTTTTATTGCAATTATACATATAATAATCACAAAAAATATGCTATTATACCAACCTAAACTTGCAACCAAAACAATTTTTTTTTATACCAAATTTGTAATCCTTATGAACATACAATTTTTTTTTATACCAAATTTGTAATCCTTATGAACATCCCATAGATAGCAAACGCTAATCAAAGAAGACTCACAAGACATAACCGTGAAACCATGGATGATATTTATATTAAAGTGAGATATAATAATATTATAGAGTAACTTGCACCCAAAAGGCACCTTCTATATTGGCAAAGTTTTTGATGTCACTAATACCTGTAATTTTTTTTAAACTAACACCATTAATATATTATGATGTTATACGTATATAACATACAAGAATTTGAAGTTTTAGATTTATTTATATATGCCTGTTTTTAGACAAATAACCATGTTGGGGTTGCATGGTGAGTGCATAGTGAGGTGCATGAACATAAGACGGTGAAGTGACATATGAAAATTTTTGCAGAATCATGGCTAATACCACTTTCGCTTCCAACAGAGCAAAATTCTGACCCACGCAATTTCTTGGACCAATTCCAAACGGCATAAATGCCAATGGATGCTTAGCGGCTTTTGCAGTTCCCTGACCAAATCGTGATGGGTTAAACTCTTTTGCATAATTTCCCCAGAACGTTGGATCATGGTGGATTGCAAGGATTGGAAGTAGAACTTGAATGCCTGCAGGGAGTGAGAGCCTTCCAAGCTTCATTGGTTTGTATGTCTGTCGTCCTGGTGGATACAGTCTCCGGGCCTCATTTAGAATCATTCCCACCTGCAAACACGTGTACAATATTTTTAGCCCGCCAGACAAACTTTCTGCCTGGGCCTGCAGAATGAGAAAAAAATATATGTAAAGTGTACTCTTAGAACTTTCTACACCTACTTGTTAAGTTAACACAGAATTTGTAGGATTTACCCACTGCTTCACGGTAGTCTTCGTGAAACAATTCCGTTAAGATACTACACTAATTTCTCAACTTTTAAAGTAGCTGTTCACCCACTTAAAGATTCTACAGTTCATTGTTCAACCTATATGAAAATAATAAGAATATTCTACTGTAATTTGCTTGCAGAGAAAGGTTTGTGGAAGCAGTAATTACAATCTTAAGGCGATTCACAATATCTGCACCTGGATAAGCATTTTTCCCACATACTTCCAACACCTCTTTGCGTCCATGCGCCTGCCAATCTTGATGCATTCCCAGTAATATCATGGTCCATGTCAACAGGCTTGTTGTAGTTTCATGTCCTGCAAAGTAGAAAAGCTTGCATTCATCAACGATTTCCTCCAGAGTCATGCGCACATCTTGTACATTGTCCCCCACCTGCTTAGACATCATTAGACCAAGTAGATCAGCACCATAGCTGCCTGAATTTTCTTTGCCAGCAATCCTTTCCCTAGTTTCAATGACCTGCATAATGCATCTTCTGAGTTCTTTCTCCAACTTCCAGCATTGCCTGTTTTGTCTTGTAGGCAGAAACCTGTTGAGGAGGCCATTCTCACAAATTACAGATATTATAAAATCTTCTAAATCATGGCACACTACATGGTATGTTGCAGACCAAGAACATTACTACACACATATAACTCTCTAAATTCTCTATAGCCAGTTGAGCTTGAAAGTGTTGATAAATATTCAGTTGTAGCAGTCCCATTTCTCTCGGTCAAATAAAATATTGCAAAACTTCTGAAGTTACTTAGATAGAAATCTGAACAGAAAATTCGTTATATATCCAAAATAAATTATATTTATAATATATTTTAGTCATTTGAGATTGAATGATAGTGCTGCCATCAAAACTCCAAATTATCACCTGAAGCCTGGAATATAAACTCCGCGAAATGCGTCAGCTGCAAGTGTCAGTTGTTGATGCAATTTGAAGAAGTTCTTTCCCTCTGCATAACTCCTTCCAAATGCTGTGTGAGTAATAACATCTGCTGTCAGATTGCGGAACTCTTTGGCCACTTCAACTTCTGCTTCACTAGACAACACCAATTTGCTCCATTCCTGCAACATAGTGGCTGTACGTTCCACAACTGTTGGAACCATGCCCTGTTGTGGTAGTTGAAATATTATAAATTAATGTTTAAAAGTATGCAATTTATTTTTAGTGATATATGAAAATTTTATTTGCAATAAAGAAGCATAAAGAAGTATATGTAGAACAATTAACTATACCTAAAGATATTTATATCTTAGAATTTGGGGTGGATTAATATTTATGCTTTTTCTAGATTGCAGGAGGATGAAACAAGTGTACTTTTTCTAGATTGCATTAAGATGATACCGATAGGTATTTATATCTTAGAATTTGGGGTGGACTTGTTAGAATAATCGATAAATATAGTATATTGTTTAAGTTGTTTAGAGTTGGTTTTGATTTGTTGTAATCATCTTGGAGTTTTGTGCTCACGAGAGTTTAGTAGCTCCATATTTTCAGGGATTTGGTTGAGGCTTGGTGAGCCTATAAATGTAATAGTTTTTTCTCAGTGGTCAATAAGATTGTGAGAGCACTGTCTCTCTTGTGTGTGCCCACTGTGGGTTGTCTTGCATTTTTTTTTAAAGTGGACTAGCATTTATGCTTTTTCTAGATTGCATTTTTTTTAAAGTGGACTAGCATTTATGCTTTTTCTAGATTGCATTTTTTTTAAAGTGGACTAGCATTTATGCTTTTTCTAGATTGAACGAGGATGAGACAAGTGTACTTTTTCTAGATGGCACTAGGATGAGTCAAGTGTATAGATTAATTTTATGGCACTTATTCAAAATTCAAAATTCAAAATAAACAATTATAAAAGAAAAAGATATGAAAAATAATTGGTAGTTGATGCATGTATAACTGGTAGTAATAGATAACTTATTGCTTATTTGTAACACTTAACTTATGGCCCATGAACTAACTTGTGGCCAATCAGTGTTTACCGGCCACAAGTTAAGTGATCACGCTAGTTTAATTTTGAGAAGCATATCCAGAATAATTAATTTAATTTAATTTTAAGGGAATTAGTCCCATATTATTGAAAATATATATTGATAGCATAAACTCTTTGCTTCACATTATTGATGATATTATCCTATTTGGTAATGGAAATGTAATTGTTTATATTTTATAAAGAACTCTCATATTTAAATCTCCTCAAATATATAATACAATTTTTAATAACAAACTTATACAATTATTCATTTAAAGGATCACACCTTATGCCATTATTCATGTAAAAGATCACACCTAATAAATATAATAAGTGGTTTAATTTTATTATTTATTACCAAATTATCCAAACAAATTATCAAAGAAGGCATCTTTGTAAATAATGTAAAATACAAAATCAATTTCAATGATCTTTAAAGAAGACCAAATACCAATAACCAACCATAACTCTACAACAAAGTCAACTTAGAGTTTCTCTCTTAATGTTAATTGTCCCTTGGGATAACTTCATCACTCTCTTATTAACAACAACCTAGTTTTCTTCAACCCCATTAAACCTTCTCTCTGAGCTTTAAACCTTCTCTTTCAGCTTTGCATGGATGACTCTACTTTTCATCTATGCTTATATATCTAGCAAAATATATGCATAATCAAAGATGGAAATTACATTTAGAAAGCTTGTAGGAAAGGTCAAGAAGGTTAACGAAACTTTTAGCTTAGTGATATCACAAAAATAAGTGTACTTTTATGAGAGGCCCAGATAATAACAAACAATTAAGTGAGCATAATCAATGACTTTCTTTGACTGCATAAATATACGCTAATCCTATGTTAGATTTAATGTTGTACCTTCACGACAACGAGATGAAAAGCAGGTTGGAGGATTTTTCTGTGCTGTACCCATTTCTGGCCCTTCAAGCCCAAAAGGCCCTGCCCAATCAACTGCCTGACGAGGGGATTAGAAGGAACTCTAAAATAATGCTCAAACTTGCTGGACAATATCTCCTTGATAAGTTCAGGGTGAGGAACATTCAGCGTGGCTTTCGGACCAAACCAAAAGATAAAATCTTTACCTATACACATATCATATACAACAACAAACTTATTAAAGAACAGTTGGGTTAACAAACTTATTAAAGAACAGTTGGGTGTATTAATTAATGAATTGGGTAATACTAATTAAAGCATTGGCTATCCCAATCTTCTTTTCTTTTTATACTATTCTGATGGAAAAACATGAATGCTTTCAAATTATACAACAGCAGAAGCACCAGAGAGTACCATAGGTTTTTGTCCAGTGATAATAATGTGGAATAACTCGAGCGATTATGTCATGTGACCATGGCATGGCTGTGGACTCTGCCTGGGTGATCATTTGAGCAATATCAGCAACATTTCCACTGAGTAGCCTGTATGGAGGTCCTTTGATTCCTTGCGATTCAAAGCACCTCTTGATTTGCAGAGGTTTCCACCATATGAGCGTTGCGATTTTCAGCAGAAGAACCGCCGAGCAAGCAGACAAAGCTGCCAAAACCCAAAACAGCCACTCCATATTGAACTCAAATGGTTTCGTTAAATAGAGCTCAAATTTTGAGTATCGCTGTGATTTGCCAGGTTGAATAGCCTTCAAGAACAGAACGAATATGTATGGGTTATATTGTGTGCAGGTCTAATTGGACCACCATGGCTCATGCATTATTGAGTTAAGGTCCCCGTCATCTTGCCCGCTTCAAAAGGAGAGGTCGCAGTGGCACGTAATGCCATCAGATTAATTGGCATCGATGTTATTGTTTTTTATTGTTGAGAATAACATCCTTATAAATGCTCTATTCACACATACATATATATATATCCACTTTCTTCAGTGGTGACTATGTCCTTTTGTAAGGTTTAAAATTATATATATATATAAGTGCTCTATTCATACACACATATATATAATACTTATTTATCACTGGCCTCAGCTTGACTAGGTTTGGGTTTTTGGGTGTCGTTTTCTAACTAAGTCACCCCTAAGAGGAATTGAACTAAGGTTGCCTTGTGACGAGACCCACACATTAATCGAGTGAACTAGGGGAATTGACATGGTAGTAATTATTGTTTTGGTTGTAAATAAATTTATTTAAATTTTACAATGTTTTAAAACAATTATTATTAAAATAATTTTTTCTAAAAATTATTGAATAAAAAGAATGAATGTCATGTGTTTTTTATCGATAAATAATTTTTTTTTCTTTTTTAAAGGTTAAAAATTATAATGCACAAGTTTTGTAATGTTGAATACAAATTGATATAAAAGCAAGCATAACTTTTTAATAAATAATCATCATCATCATCATCATCATCATCAATAGGGGAGGTAGAAGCGGGAGGGATTATCTTTAACTTCGTGGGACAAAGAATAATTGAGTATACATGGGTCTGGGTATTGCTTTGAATAATAGAGCTGAAGCATTGGCAATCCTCCGTGGCCTTATTCTAATAAGGAATAATGGGATCAAAGAGGCTTTAATGTTTGGGGACTCAGCGATAACAATCCAATTAATGAGGTACCAATCTAAGTCAAACTATCTCTCCCTATGACAATTACAAGAATTCAAAGCCTCACGACAGAGATGAATGAGGTTCAAAGTTTTCACATACTCCGACAGCTAAATTTCATAGCGGATTTGCTAGCAAACAAGGTGGTCGCATTAAAAGAAGGGGTGCTCTACGTAAATGGAGACCCCCAGGCGGTTGCAATTCCCTGATTGTTAGTTATGAGAAGTATTTTGTACTATTGGACAACTCCAAGCATGTTACCCACTTGGTGGGATAGGCATGACATCAAGAAACCACATATCTATCATGGCAATTCATGGAGAATTAATCCTGGTCTTGCAAGGACCAAGGTGGCAGAGCATGTCATTTTCTCCCGCTCGGGTTTACGTCCTATTTTGTCATTTCAACTCAGGTGATATTGAATACAATTGCACAGGATCGTGCAACTAAATCTTTCTTAGACATGGCAAAGTCGATCAAGGGTGATGTGGATACGATGGGCATGAGTTGGCACAAAGAATTAAATCTGAGTTATAACATGGGTCTGCTTGTCTTGAGAGCTAGTATCCAAGATTGACATATGCAAAAGGAAGTGCTCATTCAAAATCTAGGACTGCAGTATCGAAAAAAAGGAAGGAAGAAGCATAGGATAGCAAATAACATGGAGGATAATGATAGCACCACAGACTGCTATCCCACCCATGGGATGAAAAAGGTGTCCACAGAAATTGACGTTATTCACCATAAGATATCAACCACTATCAACCATGAAAAATCATATGTGAATGTCAATAAGAGAAACATATGAACAATTTCACCAGTTGGAAAGAGATGTGGTCCAAGAGCGTTTGGAGTAGTGGGCTCGAGATCATGCCATGGATAGCGACTTAACAACTCAAAATTGACAAGTTTTGAACATAGAGATGAGGGTAAGTCTCCTTGAGTACAATCTGGAGCACAGGGATGTATAATATCCGTTGGTAAAGTAGGAGGAAGGGGCCTCAACCAGAACTCTGGGGGAGAACTTCTTCTCCAACCCTCCTAAGCGATTGGCATGATCTGCAAGTTTGTATTGTCTTTACGAGTCTTAGCTTGGTCGATTAAAAGTATGATCAGTATAAATGCAGTTAATGTAGGCCCAAATGGTAGTCATTTTGTAAGCTATTGGAACAAACTATTTGTTAGATTTTTGAGGCATACATGCCTTTAGTACTATTAAACACAGTTGTAATTACAACTTGACCATATTTTCTCTTTAAAAAAATTATATCCATTTTTGTTAATAATAATAATAATAATAATAATTGTATATGAGTTGACAATTTGAAAATACGAACACATGTAATGGACTTTAATTTGTAAAACACTCAACCACAATTAAATATTATTGTACTGATATTGTCTTACACATTTAGTTTGGCGATCTCTAAGACTCTGCATTGTTCCTGGTGTGAAGATGAGGGTTTACCAGGTTCGAGGGATTATACTTCTATTAACAAGGGCGTGACAAGGGCAATGGAAACACTATGAATGATCTAAAGAAGGGTTGGGGTTTCCAAGGTAGCGACTTTGTGGGAGGGAAACTAGATATGGAAAGTATAATCGGTGCTTTTGTGGTCAAGTTGAATGGTGCAAAGTTAAGTTTTTCATTGGCAAGAAGGAAAGCAAGAAAAATCCCGAAGAGGAGAGATGATTGTATCCACATGGCAGTCAAGGAATACATTTGGGTCGAAAAAATTATAGAGTATTCAGGGAAAGCTCTGGTAGGTAAGTTTATGGGTTTCCAGATGGTTGAAGAGACTCCAAAGGAGTGGGCAAAAAATAAATGGTCTCCCCTACTTGGCTATAAGTTGAACTTTTACATTCTAGCTTAGGGATGATGCAAGTATGAAATCCCCTAACTTAAAGGTCGTTAGTCCTTATTTTCAAGATGAGGTTGTTGTGGTTTGGAGAACTTCGACTACAGGATCCAAAGAACCTTTTGGATCTCTTAAAACAAGATTAAGTCCTATAGTAATGTAGACAAAGGGACAAGTGTGGGGGTGACTGTGGATGTTTATGGACCATAGCTCATATCTAGTGTTAAGCCGATTAGGGATATTTATAGATAATTTTCCAGGGATTCATACTATATGCCATAGAATTGTGGTAGAGGTTGTTATGACCTTCTCTCGAATTTTTTATTTTTATTTTTGATGAAGTGACGAATGGTTTAGGGTTTAAACATCTTAAATATTTGGGGGCTTCACAAGATGTTGGGAAATATTATATTTTTCATGCACATGCCAAGGCTGTTAAGGAAATTAGATAGGGTCAACAAAGACCCATAACCAAGGTTCTTAGAGTGAATCAACCCATGAAAAGTGTTGTATCATGAATATTCTTTTGACAAATATAAGGGGTTTAGGTAGTAAACTTGAAAAAATGGCCTTGGCTTGATTGATGGAGACATAGAAACTTGATATACTATTGCTTCAGGAAATAATGTGTAGGGCATATGTGATTGTGAATTCTCTCAAGAAATCCTTCAAGGGTTGGGTTTTTACTTTAATTGAGTTGCGTGCACTATAGGGTGGACTCATTTCAGGTTGGAAATATGATATAATTTTAAATCATTCGTACTCTATAATTTCGAGATCATTCATGGAGCTAGACAATAAAATTCTAGGGCATAACTTGACTATATTCAATGTGTATGGGTCCTATGGTGACAAACAACCATTATGGGGGAAGTTCTTCAAGTCTCAGGTTATGAGAAATGGGAAAACCATAATAGGGGGCAATTTGAATTTCACTCTGTGTAATATGGAGGTATGGGGTGAGTGGGATCATGTGGATAGAATGGCTACTTATATTTCTCATTAGATTGAGTCTACTAGTTTAGTTGATGTAGATCATATCTCTACTTAGCCTACCTGGTGGAACCATAGAGCAAGGGGGGAGGTAGTCTCTAAGCACTTGGATCGATTCTTAGTCTCACTACTTGGATCGAGGGGGTTCGACTCTCAGAACATTATCCAATTACAAAACAAGTAATTAGCGCCGAATTTAACATCCTTTTTAGTGTACTTTTTTCCAATTGAGTTGGAAAATATGGCACTAAACCTGGCATGAACTTGCAATTTTTTAAAGCACCTAAATTAGCACAAGATTTAGTGCCATATTTAGTGCTAAAGTTAGCGCCATATTTAGCTCCAAAAGTTGTGCCAGGTTTAGCACCAAGATTAGCACCAAGTTTAATGCCATATTTAGTGCCGGGATTAGCACCTGATTTAGCACCAACTATTTGTAAATTAAATTTATGGAAATAGAAACAAAAAATGGTAAAAGTTGAAAAAAAGGAAATGAAAAAATGGTTGGGAAATGTTTGGATTTCAACCCCGATCACTGGCCAAGAGGAAAGATCTCTACTTGAGCTATATTCCCATAAAAAACTATGGTTGAAAGTGAAAATATGAATTGAAACTAAACTAACCTAGTGCAAATTAGAACTTACAAAATAAAAAATGAAAATATAAATGGAAAATTTCAAGGAAATGTTGGGATTTGAAACCAAATCACTTTCCAAAAGGAAAGAACTTTACTTGAGCTACAAGCCCACATAAACATACCTTTAAAAGTGTAGATTTAAATTGAAACTAAAACCTATGCATGCAAACAAGTGAATACAAATGAAAAATTAATAAGAAATAGATGGGTGCCAAGGTTTGAACCCTGATCTCCTTACATTAATGAAAGGGTATTCCTTAATCCATACTCATGAACTAGATTTGTGCATTAACAAAAACCCTAAAATGTTATTATTTTCTTCTTTCTCCATTAAACCTGCAACAACAAAACAACAATAAACATTAGAAAATCAATAAAGAAAAAGCAAAACAAAAGAGGAAGGAAAAATGAGAAGGGAAGGGAGAAACCATTACCTTCCTTATGGCGGTTCCACCATGAAACCCTAGCCTCCATGCATGAAACCCCAAACCTTGAGCAAAAAAATAAGAATAAACATTTGAAAATAAATAAAAAAAACCTTCTACCACATAAACAACTGAGAAGCAAAATCGGAGGTGGTCGTTATCCGCCTCCAAAAGTGGGAATTGGAGGCGGTTCTTAGCATTGGAGGTGGTTTGTAACAATCCCCCCAACATCGATGACTTTAAGAATATATCCTTTTAGAGGCGATTTTTGAAGAGATTTGAACCGCCTCTAAAATTCCCCTTTTTTCGGGGGAGGGGGTTCCAAACCACCTTCAAAAAGTGACTTTTATGGGTAGTTTTGAGCCGCCTCCAAAAGTCACTTTTTTGGGGGTGGTTTGGAACCCCCCTCAAAAAAGGACTTTTGGAGGCGGTTCATATCTCTTCAGAAACCGAATCTAAAAGGATAGAATTTTAAATTCATCGATGTTGGGGGGATTGTTACAAACCACCTCCAATGCTAAGAACCGCCTCCAATTCCTACTTTTGGAGGCGGATAACGACTGCCCCTAAAGTTATTTTTTGTTGTTGTCGACATCTACCCCTTCTCATCCTTCATATGCATATGCTTGTTTGGATTAACTTGTGTGTAAATTGAATATAGGAGAAAGTAGCAACCCTTTCTTTATTTTCTGTCTTGGATTAGGTGTCTGGGTAACCTGCTTTATCCCAAGAGGAATCCTACTTATCCATAGGGATTATTTCCTAACATAGAAACTAGCGACCATACTGGGGATTCCCTAGTCTTGTTGAACTTTTAAGCTTTTGATTGGATCAATTATACTTCTTCGAGTGTGTTTTTCTATTGATGTTTGCCTCCTTTGATCTTTATTGAGAAGTCTACTGAACTTGAAGCCTGCTCCAACCTTGGATATGAGCCAAATCTAGTCAATTCTTACAACTATAGGAGTCTATTGCTCCCCCATAGAGTCCCTCAAAGTGAAAATTCTCAGTCTGTTGCCCCCCTGCAGTGTCTCGGGGAGCAAAAATTTCCAGTCCGTTGCTCTGTTTGAGTGGTTCAAGGAGCGAAAATCTGTCTTTTGGGGTAATTTTCAGCCTTGCTTTGAGTGAATTTGATTGGATTTTGCTTCTAAGTTGTTTGTGTGGTATTTTCCTATTGATTTGCAGTTGTGTGGGTTCTATATCAGAGCATTTGATTGCTTTTTTGGTCTTTTGAAACTTAGTTTTGATCCCTACTAATCTTTGGACAACTCAAACCAACATAGGACAATTTGGTATTTTGTTGGGTCTGCACTTTGTTGTGGATTGTTTTCTTTTGTCCAACAGTAACTAGGTCTCTATAACATTGATTTGAATAGTCCCAAGCCTTGTTTGGAGAAATTTGGAGCCTTTTAGGCTTGTTTGGGAAGTCAAGTGTGAATAAGGTTTTTTCCATCCAAATTTCTATTTGGTCTTGTTTTGAGTGGAATTTTCAACTTGTTTCAAGCCTAGGGGTTTGTAGTCTTATCCTAAAATATTCCTTGCCGCTTGATTGTGTTCAAATTGAGTGGTTGGAGTTTCAAAAGTTCATTTTGTTTGGATTTGTTTGGGTTGTAAAGTGACAAAATTGAAAGGGGTTGAGTAATCCAATTCTTTTTCAAATTTTGTCTCCTTAGGTCCATTTTTTGTTTTCTTTGACTTCTTTGGTCTTAATTAAAATTGATTGGATTATCTCATTTCAGTTGAAAAACAAAGAACAACTTATCTTTAGTCTCTTATGCCATTTAAAAGACCTTGAAAAGAGAAATTTGTTCTCTTCTTTGTCTTTAAATCTTCCTCAATCTTTATTGAAATTGCAAATTGAAAGCAAAGAAGTAGTTTATTCAAGTCTTTTAGGAATTTTAAGTCTTCAAAAGAAACAAGTTTCTTTTATTTTGGTTGTCTTTGGTTCTCATAATTGAAGTCTCTCTTGGTTAAACAAAGAAGTAGTTTCGATTCTTTGTGAAATTTGAGAATTTTTTAAGATAAGAAAACATAAGAAAAAAGGAAAAATAGTTTTTGTTTTTGGTGTTTCTTTGAAGGATTGATTTGTGTTTAAATCCAAATCGGTGAATAATTTGAGAGCTTGGCTTGGCATTGTTGATCATTAAAAGGAAAAGAGAAAGATTGCATTGGCATTGGGTGATTGTTGCATTGGAATTTGAAACTCTCTCTCTCTCCTTAGTAGATAGAGTTCATCGAAGTGAAGAATTTGCATTTCATGATTTGCATGGTTTTGAGTGAAGTATTCACATCATTATTTTCACGTCCATTTTCCCTTTGAGTAAAGAACAACCCAAAAAATTAACCTCGCTCTAATAAAATAAACTAGACATTTTTGTTTTGTTAGCAAACCAACAATAGTATAGGAGATAGGAATTTTGGATTAGGGAAGTGAGTTAATCATCCAAGAGTCACTAAAACGAAACTAGGACTACTAAAGAGAAAAAATACAATATTAGTAGCGCAAAGTGCTTGTTGGGAAAGCTCCTCTGACACAGGAGCCAAGCGGTAGGAGAAATCGACAAGAGTGTTCAGACCAGTCCCCGACATTCTCTCTTGGTGGGGTCATGCGAGTACGAGAGTAATCTTATTAGTGAAAATTCCTCGTCGTGACACCACTATCTAAATACTTCGGGTCTGAGACAATTGTCTTACCTTCCCTACCCATTCGTAGAAGCTGTCTCCCACAACCGTTCCTCCCAACCACCAAGCGGAAGTGGTAGCCTTAGTTGTCTTTCCTAGGTTATCTCCTAGGTAACCGCCATGGGGGCTTCACTCAATAAACCGCTATCATAGCACGTTCGTTCGTGGCATATGAAACAATACCCCTAATTTCACTAAATATTGGAAAATACCTTCCAAAATCATTTTTTTATCCCCTTCCCAATATGCCTTCCTAATTTAAAAAAACCCCTATTTTCACTAGATATTGTATGTATCAATTTTTTCATTAACATTTTTTATGCCCCTTTACATTTCTACCTAGTATATTGATATGATACCGCTCTTATGACCTGACATGCATTCTACAATGCACCTTACTTCTTTCGATGTATATTGTGGATGCACATTACTTCACCCACAATGCAATTACTCAACCACATATCATTATGATTTGCAACATCTAATGGTATAATGAAGAGATAGGAGATCACTTCTTGTATGTCACTAGAGCCAATGCACATAGTACAACATTTAGATTGCATGTTGCAGTTCGCCAATCGTTGACTAAGCTTGTTGTGGGCTAGGTATCCAAGCTCCCAAAGCCTGTAGCAAGCTGTAGGAGGCTGACTAAACCTCCCAAGGCTTGTAATAGGCATGAGTGGTTGGGTATTCAAGCCCCCAAGGCCTATCGAGGGCCTATAATAGGCCTTGGAGGCTTAGAGCCTCCCAAGGCTATTGGTAACAACTGGGTGAGTGCTATTGGTAACAATTGGCTGTTAATGACCACTATCTCTCGACTATGATCAACTGGAAACCCACTTCACCACGAAACCCCTGGCCTCAAGCATGCCTCATGACGCGATTTCCCTGCATATTGGTAAGCCCGAGCCTTGCCTCAACCCGATTTCTCATCTAGTTGTGATCCGGCCATCTCCATTTGGCGGATATTTGTCAGTCCGCCCATATAAAAAAGACCCCAAAGTATTTTTGTATTGTTACATTAAATAAAAAAAACCCTTTGCCCCTTAATATATAAGCAATATAATTTTTAGGTTTTCATGAATATTTAATACCACAATATGAATGAACATGATATTATATTTCCTTCTAGTGAAGCCCCCGTGGTAACCGCAGTGGTGGTGCTTTCAGGACCCGAGACAGATGTGACACACGATTTTGGCTCCTTAGGAGGGTACTTGGTTGTGAATAGTACTTGCAACTCCGGATGTCCATGACAAGAGTGTTGTGGGTAATTATTTCTCATATCTTCGCTGACATCTTGATATCCCATCTTCAGAAGACCCTTTATCTATTGTTTGCGTGGATTGATTACCTTTAGTTTTTCATAGGGGTGTGCTCTTTGTTTGTTCATAGCTGGACTTAGGGATCGCTATAATAATTTTTATTTTATTTATTTGCACTGGATAGTCAAGGCCCAAGAAGATCCCGTAGAATGCAAGGATTAGGACATGAAGACAACGAACCTTTTCCACAAATAGGTTCACCAAACATTTCTAATGAAGCAAAAATAAACGAAGAAATTTTTTTAGACCAAGGAAGCGTTACTCCATAAAACTTGAAGGGGTGGTTGAAACTATAGAAGAGTTAGGCTTCCTTCCCTCCACAAGTCAACCCCTAACTGAAGGTTTTTATTGCCTGATTGTTTAGTTATTGTCGGCCACTTTTATAGACTCTGTTCTTTCTCACCTCCATCGAACGAAATCACCCCACAGAAGAACCTTAGGCATGGATATACCTGGACCCTCACATGAATTCCAAGGAATTTCCTTTCCATCTACTTATGTTGTCATAGATCCTGCAATACTCACGGCCTTTACTTTTCCTTTGGAAATTACGATTACGACTGAACCAGTTATCCCACTGTGACCACCTTCAAGTGTCGCCGCTAGAATAACAGTTGGATTGTTACCACACGAGTTACTTGGTCATCAATTACTTCCCCCGTTTAGTCAAGTGGTTAATAATCCAACCGTGTCAATATTTATGTCAAGTGGTTTTGTCGCCCCAAACCCCACACAGATTGGTAATATGATTACTCCCTCAATTATGAATCCCTCCTTACCTTTTGTTAGAGGGAAAGTTTTCATTCGGGAGTAAGTTTTGGCTGGGGGGAAACCCTCCACTGCTGGGAAAGTGCCTAATTGGATGGTTTATCTGGACCGAGGGCCATCTGGTTATCAACCCAACCCTTCGGCGGCTGGTCCAACATCCCTACATGCCAGATTACCTTACCTGGGAGATACAAATGTTCCTTGGGGTGAACCTAACTTTATGGGTGCACCTACACAAGAGTTTCCACCCAACCAGCTAATGAACCCCGGGAAATCCAAACCCCTTCAACCCCAGTACACGGGAGGACCAACTTACGGTCCTACTGGTATACCGATGCCTCATCAATACTACCAGTATCCGTAGCCGGACTGACAACTACCATTCCTAGCTACTTTAGATCTGCCAGATTTGTCGCATTTAACCAACGATCCTATTCAACATAACCCGCTTTGGCCCCCTATCCCCGCCAAACTCCCATATGATATTCCCAAATTTGATGGGAAACTCGATGAAGATACGAACAACCACGTAATGACTTATCACTTGTGGTGTTCCTCAAACTTGTTAATGGACGATTCCTTCCATTTGAGGCTCTTTTAGCAGACCCTCACCGACACTGCATCCATGTGGTACATCGAGTTGCCACGACACTTCTTCGTCAATTTCACACCATGGCTATAGCTTTATTAACGCGTTTTCAATTCCCGATTTGATATGAAATTGGCACTGAAATTTGAACCTCGCTCAGAAAATCCACCTCCACCCACATTTTTGATCACATTTATAAGTGGAGGAGGCGGTGTAGGTTAATTAAAGCTACCATTAAGGACCAACTATTAGTCAATTGGTTTACAAAATCATTACTGCCACCTATATCTAGGGATGTTTCCATGGGAGGAGTTGTCACCGAGGAGCAAGCAATGAACCGTGCTCAATATTTGGATTTAGTTTATTCTCAATCCTACGCACTTTATGATTTGATCCCAAATTCTCTTCGCCCCACGACTGATCCTTCAAGGTCTGCCACAGAACCTCTAGTTGATGGCATAGTAGGTTCTGTGAAGAATTAGTATGTGCCTCAATTGACTCGACTGGCAAGTCAATCGACCTCCGCTCTAACCCGAAATCAGACTAGTAACAACACCAAATCCACTTCGTCTCTTTCCCAGACTTTTGAGGTTAATCAGGTTCAATCCTCTTCATCATTAGGTGGTAAGAAGAAGAATAAAGGTAAATCCAAAAAACATTCTAAGCAATAGGAGAATCCTCAAACCCAGGAAACCAACAACGAAACCAAACCTAAGCGGAAGGCTAAGTTTCCATGCCTCATTTGCAGAGGTGACCACTATATCAAAGAATTTCCTCATCGTGAGGAAGTTAAAATATTTTTAAAAGGCACCCCACAAGAAGTGTTAACTAACCCCTTCCCCTTACAACAACAACAAATGGTTTCACATAACCCACCCCCCAGCAGGGGGAAATAGAAGCCATCCACACCAATTGGAGTCTCAAGTCCTCATGTGTAAGGAGACTGTTGGCCTAACCACTATATCACATACATATGAGTCTACTTTAGATAAGAACACTAACGAAAGTCTTGCGGAGAAATATCTACCTCCGCTACCCCTCCACCTCTGTCCCCTATTTCAATTGAGAAGTCAATCCTTGACATAGTGTTGCGCCCTCCTAAGGACACAATTTGCAAAGTGACATTTAATCCAAATTCCCGCCCTGCACACACCTACAACATCATAGAAGACTTGGCCCAGGCACCTTGTGCAATGTCCATGCTTGAAGTTCTACCAAACTGCCCTAGTCAATGTAGAACCTTGTTGTCAGCTCTCGGAGCTGTGCATCCCGAATCTTCCAACACCATCATGTTCAATTTGGAGTACTTCAAGTCGATGCTATCCCACCAACTAGCTTTCCATATTCATACAAATATTAGTGGGAAAGAAATCCATCGTACCGTCTTGGAAGAAGGAGCCTTGACTTCTATCATGTCTATATCTTGTTGGAGGGCTATCGGCTCTCTTGAAGTTAACAAATCTTCGACCACGTTGAAGGAATTTGACGGCCGTCGTTTTCAACCCTACGGACTCTTACTAGCCTTAGCCATAGAATTGGGGGGCAAGACTGTCTCCATCCATGTAGAGGTAGTCTATGCACCATTGGACTATAATTTATTGGTTGGTCGAAATTGGTTCTACGCGATGACCGTTGTAGCATCCTCGGTTTTCCGCTCGGTACAATTTCCTCATCGAGGTAAAATTGTTACCAATGACTAGGTCGATTTTTGCACTCTAGACATCCATAATAATGATGCTAACAACATTCCTCTTTTGGGACAATCCAAACCCTAATTCAAAGACGTGGAAGTAGGTCTGCTTAAGGATTCTCCCCTCATAGGATTTTTTCTGTTAACTGCCCCAAATCCCCCATGGCTAATTGCTTCGGTTAATATGATTTCATCAATGGTACAAAAATATCAGGAATCGTATGATCCTTGGGTCATGCCTAACTCATTAGAGTTTGAGTTCATAAAAAATAGAATGCCACTTAGCCCAAACGAGCCACTATATCAAGCAATTCAATTTGCTTCGCACGATTTAGATCTCGATGACCAACATCTTGTTGCATCATACCCCTATACTCTGCCATCTTGGTTAGATTCGTCTTCACCTTCGTTGGATTATCTTCTACATACTTTTCCATCTGATGAGTCTATTATGGAGGTTATGAGTTTATATGAGTCTCCCTGGGAAGATTGGTCTTTGGGGTTTGTTACACTTTGCAATCAAGATTGGTATTGTTGCCTTTCAAGTTTTTGGAGACTCCGAAATTCTTATAGATTTGGATACAGGAAAATCCAGACTACATGTGATTTATTTGGACCATTGGTGCCTAAGGGTCCGTAAGTTGATGGAGTCTTTTAATATCCTATCCTTACAACATGTCTACAGGGAAATCAATTAGGATGCTGACAACCTTTATTAAAAGGCGTTGGGAGGACAAGAAGGTTTTCTTTATTTCAATGAATTTAAGGATGGGATAATTGCATAAGATGGATCATTGCAATTGACTTTGATGTAACAATTGTTGCTCTCTTTGATTCTACTGAATATCTGATGAAAGAAAAGTAAGAACTTGGACCCCAAAACTAAGTTCTTTGAGAAACAATTTGGTGCAATTAATGCATTATAAACCATCTTTGCCTCATAATTATTATGCATGTGAATTATTCATAATATAAAAACTAAACACACAAAATTAAAACCAATATTAATGTGAAATAAAATCCCAACAAAATAGTAAACCACTATAATACTAGTACTTGTAATTATTATGAACATCACATAAATAACAAACATAAGTCAATGATAACCCACAAAACATTACATTAAACCCACAAATAATATTTGTAACCATATTATGACCTTAACAAAAACACTTACACCCAAAACACACTTTGTCAATTCACACCCACCAATAATAAAACACACTTTCTCAATGGACACCCACCAATGATATTTGTAACGATACTATCACCTTAACAAAAGAACTCACACCCAAAAGACACTTTCACAATTGACAACCACCAATAATATTTGTAATGATACTATCACCTTAACAAAAGGACTTACACCCAAAACACACTTTCTCGGCACTCCCGACAAACATACTGATATGATATGAGTAGCTGTAAAGTTTTAAAATTCTATATGTGCATCGCATTGATATGTATATAACATATAGGAATTTGAAGCAAACCACCAATAATATTTGTAATGATACTATCACCTTAACAAAAGGACTTGCACCCAAAACACACTTTCTCGGCACTCCCGACAAACATACTGATATGATATGAGTAGCTGTAAAGTTTTAAAATTCTATATGTGCATCGCATTGATATGTATATAACATATAAAAATTTGAAGCAAATGAGGATACCGATAAGATTCACTCTGAAGTTTTAGAGTTCTATATGTGCATGTTTTTCGAGAAACACCCATTAGTTCAGGTGGAGGATCATCTGGGCTCCATGTTGGGGTTGCAAGGTTAGTTTGAGGGCAGGTGCATGAGCATAAGATGGTGAAGTGACAAAAGAAAATTGTTGCAGAATCATAGCTAATACCACTTTCGCCTCCAACAGAGCAAAATTCTGACCCATGCATATCCTTGGACCAATTCCAAACGGCATAAATGCGAATGGATGCTTTGCAGCTTTTGCTATTCCCTCACCAAATCGTGATGGGTTAAACTCTTTTGCATCATTTCCCCAAAAGGCTGGATCATGGTGGATTGCAAGGATGGGAAGCAGAAGGTGAATGCCTGCAGGAAGTGAGAGCCTTCCAAGCTTCATTGGTGTGTATGTCTGTCGTCGTAGAGCCACTGCTGGTGGATAAAGTCTCAGGGACTCGTTTAGAATCATTCCCACCTGCAAACATGTGTACAATATTTTTAGCCCGCCAGCCAAACTTTCTGCCTTGAGAATGAAAAATGTCAGTAAAGTATGTTCTTAGGACCGTCTACACCTACTTGTTCAGATAACACAGATTGCTTCACGGTAGTCTTGGTGAAGCAATTAAGGTGCTACACTAAAATCTCGACCTTTTAACTTTCTCTTGAAGTTGTCGATCACCCACGTAAACATTCTACAGTTCATTGTTCTAATTTAGACTCTATGAAAATAATAATAATAATAGAGGTTTATGGAAGCAGCAATTACAATCTTAAGGCGATTCACGCTATCTGCATCTGGGTAAGCATTTTTTCCACATACTTCCAACACCTCTTTGCGTCCATGTGCCTGCCAGTCTTGGTGCATTCCCAGTAATATCATGGTCCATGTCAACAGGTTTGATGTAGTTTCATGTCCCGCAAAGTAGAAAATCTTGCATTCATCAACGATATCCTCCATAGTCATACGCACATCTTGTCCATTTCCTCCCACCTGTTTTTTTTTAGCAGACATCAATAGACCAAGTAGATCAGCACCATAGCTGCCTGATTCTTCTTTGCCAGCAATCTTTTCCCTAGCTTCAATGACCTGCATAATGCATCTTCTGAGTTCTTTCTCCAACTTCCAACATTGCCTGTTCTTTCTTGTAGGCAGAAACCTGTTAAGGAGGCCATTCTCACAAATTGCAGAAGTCAGTACTGGATATTATACAATCTTCTATATCATGGCACTTTACATGGTATGTTACAGACCAAGAACATTACTACACACATAACTCTCTAAATTCTGAATAGACAGTTGAGCTTGAAAAGGATGATAAATATTCCGTTGCAGCAATCCCGTCTCTCTCGGTCAAATAAATATGGTAAAACTTCTGAAGTTACTGTTAGATAAAGATCAGACGAGAATTTGTGCATATCCAAAATCAATTATATTTATAATATATTTTAGTCATTTGAGATTAAATGATAGTGCTGCCATCAAGAATCCAAATTATCACCTGAAGCCTGGAATATAAACTCTACGAGTTATTTCAGCTGCAAGAGTCATTTGTTGATCCTGCATATTAAAGAAGTGTTTGCCCTCTGCATAACTTCTTCCAAATGCTGTGTGAGCAATAACATCTGCTGTGAGATTGCGGAACTCCTTAAGCACTTCAACTTCTGCTTCACCAAACAACACCAACTTGCTCCATTCCTCAAACATAGTGGCAGTACGTTCCACAATTGTTGGAACCATACCCTGTTATGGTAGTAGAAATATTACTGATTAATGTTTAATGATATGCAATTGTTTCCTTGATATATAATTCTGAATATATATTTGCAATAGATAAGCATATGCAAAACAACTCATTTAATATTAAGTGAATTAAGCCCATGATGTAGAGCATGTGTTGGTAGCATAAAAATAGCTGTGCTTTTATTAGATAATCTAAACAATTATATATAGAAGGATTTTCATTTAACTATTTTTAGTTGATATGTAAACTAAACAAAAAAAAATATATCTATTGACTGGACTGGACTGTACTATGCACGTACTATCAGGCAAAGCATCCATTGTCATTGTCCCTAACTTAAAGGGTCATTTTCCACGTTTCTTCTACTTGGCTCTTTCAAGCATCCAGTATACTGTACTTGTTCACCTTGGTTTGAGGAACAGCACCCTAGTATACTGTATGTTCACGTTGGTTTGAGGAACAGTTTGTTAAGTTGGAGGATAGCCTTCCCAAAATGAAATCCTTTTTGTTGCGGTGAAGAAAAGCCCAGTTTCAACAAAGGAAACCGCTAAAGTAGAGGTGTACATAGTCTACAGGATAGCCTTCCTGAACTGAAATCCTTTTTGTTGTGGTGAAGGAAAATCTGGTTTCAATAAAGGGAACTGTTAACTTAGAGGTGTATATATTCTATTTTTCTTTGGATTTGTAGTTATGTGAACGATTTTTTAAGAGGAAACACATTTTTAATGGTTAGGTCCATTAACACTATAAATAAGGTGGAAATTGTTGAAATTGTATAATTGGAGTGCCTCATGGATATTTGAAATTGCTGAATCCATTTTTGTAATAAAAAATATAATTTGAACAATCAAAATCATGAACTCAGTAAAAATTGTTTGCAAAAATCGCTGAAAAAGTGTAAATAGTCTACTGTTTAGACTACTCCTCTATATGTTCTAGAAAGTTAGAGACAGTAACATGAAGTAGCATGAAGTAGGATAGAAGACAACCAAAACGCCCCTGATCAAAATAAGTGTCCTTCTCTGAGAGACCTAATTTGAGGAGAGGAAATAATAACAAACAATTATGTGAACATAATCAATGATGTTATTTGACTTTGCATAAATATATGCAGAATCTTATTTTACCTTCAAGGCATCAAGATGAAAAGCAGGACTGATGATTTTTCTGTGCTGTACCCATTTTTCACCGTTCAGGCCCAAAATGCCCCGCCCAATCAGCTGCCTGACGATGGGAGGAGGAGAAGCTTTAACATAATGCTCAAACTCGTCGAACAATATCTCCTTGATAAGTTTAGGGTGAGGAACATTCAACGTGGCTTTCGGACCAAACCAAGAGATAAAATCCTCACCTATACACAGCATAGACAACAACAAACTAATGAAAGAAGAGTTCGGTGTATTAATTAATGAATTGGGTATACTAATTAAAGCGTTGGGTGTCCCAAATCCTTTTCTTCTTCCTGTGCTAATCTGATGGATATTATCAAGGCCATGTAATTACGACAAACCACACATAAATTCAGAAGAACATGAATGCTTTGAAATTATACAACAGCGTACCATAGATTTTGGTCCACTGATAATAATGTGGAATAACTCGAGCGATTATGTCATGTGACCATGGCATGGGTGTGGACTTTGCCTGGGTGATCATTCGAGAAACATCAGCATTATTTCCATTGAGTAGTCGGTATGGAGGTCCTCTGATTCCTTGCGATTCAAAGCACCTCTTGATTTGCAGAGGTTTCCACCATATGAGCGTTGCGATTTTCAGCAGAAGAACCGCTGAGCAAGCAGACAGAGCTGCTAAAACCCAAAACAGCCACTCCATATTGAACACAAATGGTTTCGTTAAATAGAGCTCAAATTTTGAGTATCGCTGTGATTTCCCAGGTTGAATAGCCTTCAAGAACAGAACGAATATGTATGGGTTATATTGTGTGCAGGTCTAATTGGACCACGTCCATGGCTCATGCATTATTGAGTTAAGGTCCCCGTCATCTTGCCCGCTTCAAAAGGAGAAGTCGCAGTGGCACGTAATGCCATCAGATTGATTGACATCGATGTTCATACCCAGAGTAGAGGATTTCCATTATAATATAAATTTTAAAGTTAGTGGCATTGCAACATCTAGCAAGTTAAATTTTTTTAAATTGTTGTCGTTTCTCCACTTAAGTCAAAACTGCTATGTTTTGCAACAGCCAAGTTAAAATTCTATGGATTATAGTCAAACGTGGTAGTTTTGTATATAGTTTGTTATTGCAGGTCCTCTATGGATGGTACTTAGTGAGTTTTGTTAATGGGTTGACATCAATTTATTGGACAATATATATGATTTTTAAAGTTTTTAACATATGATTTTATAATTTAAAAATTGCTTGTGTATTTATGTGTATATATGATGATAATGGTAGTTAATTTCCACTTTAATGAGACCTTAAGAGGATTATTTGAATTGCTGTAAAATTTTATTTCTATGCTAAAAAAGGTTAAAAAGAAGCGTTCCTAGATCGTTATAGTTTTGACATGTTAGAAGGTTATGGAGGTTTGTATTGTAGCAAAGATTATGAAACTGCCATCTAATGTGGGTGTATGCAAGACATGCTAAGAGAAAGTGACTTTCATCATCAAAGCTCCTAGTCTTATATATATGGCAAATCCTTTCCATCCATGGTGTTTTAGGAATTGTCTAAGGTCTTGTTTCACTATGAAACTTATAAAAATTCATTCTTATCTTAGCTATATTAATTTTCTTCTTGAAACATATAAAACTTGTAAAACACTTAATCATAATTAATTATTAGTAGAATTTAACTTGTAAAACACTTAATCATAATTAATTATTACTAGAATTTAACTTATAAAACACAATTACAATTAAATATTATTAGAGACATAGTCAAACTGATTAACAATAATAATTCAATATCCACAATTCTATTTTTTAAATATATAAATTATATAATATTTTAGCTTCAAAATAAAAAAAATTTAAATTCAAAATAATACTTTTAAAAATTTAGTATGAATTTGTATTTCTTTCAATTTCAATTTTTAACATTGGCCTATTATACTTTTTATACCTTATAGCTTTATAAATTATTTAATATAATAAGTTTATTTTACTGTATGGTTAATTTTTTTTTCAATGAATTTTTTTATATTCATAAAATCATTTAAGAAAAATATGTCTGAAATCTTCACTGTAACAGACTCAAAAACTCCATCATATTTATAGTCTAAATCATCCCTCAAGGGTGGAAAGAGTTCCAAGAAACTAAGTATAGTTGATACAAAAACAACTCAGTCTTCACAGCCCAAAACTCAAACTACAAAACAGACTTATCGAAAATTTAGAACAAAGAACTAGTCACCAGTTGTCTCTAATAGTCTATACAACCAAAAAATTATGCCACAAAAAACAGAGCCTTCATAAATTAAAACACTTTCCATAAACTCCTCATAGTAAAGTATGCCTTCAAAAGTATCTATAGCCTTCTTGGAGAAATGATATGCTTTTTGGTTGAAATCCCAATGTAGATATGAGAAATAGAGAAACTGGAGAAATTCTTCAACAAACATAACACTCTTTGACACCAAGCATCCAAATTTATGACCTGAAGATTATATTGACCATTTACCCAACGAACAATCACTTGGGAATCACCAAAAACTTGAATAGAAGAGATATCATTAATCACTACAAAGTGTAATAACCCCCAAAGAGCAACCAATTCAGCTTTGGTGTTAGATCCAAGGCCACTTCCCATCCAAAGATTGAATTGCTGATCAACATTGATTTTGAGAACCATGTCACATCCACACAAGCCAGATCTCGCAACACCATCAAAAAACCCAATAGCAGTACAAAAAGCGTATGTTGGGACATTTCCCTGCCTAAACCTTTTTTTTTTCCAACTGCATGACAATCTTGGTACAAACACAAACATTTTCTGCTACATACCATCACATTAAGAGAAATATCATCAAACATAGCCTTGTTTTTCATATTCCATAATGTCCAACATAGACATATAAGAAGCAGTTTATGAGAATTACCTTGGTCGACCCATGAGGTGAAAGTGTCATCAATGCTCTTAGTACTCCAACAGAGATTAATATGAAAAAAGTCATTAATGTCCTGTCAAACATGTTTGTTAAATTTACAAGAGACAAAAAGTTGATCAACAATTTCCACATCTTTCTCGCATAAAATACATTAAGTTAGACCAAACCATCCCCTATTATGTATTTAACCATTAATTTATTTTTATTGATTATTTTTATAAACTGATTTATAATATTTAATATTTAATTTTTCTTTATTCTCAATATTATAATGTATACATGGTTTTTAATATTAATAAAAATATATAAATTAAACAACATTTATATATATTATTTTAATATTAATAACATATATAAAGTATACACCATATTTATATCGTAGCAAAATGATATAAAATATTTTTATTTATGATGTAATTTATTTAATAATGGAGAGCTGAATCAAAAGCTCCTTAATTCCTTTCTTGTTGTGGCTTATGTGAATTGACTTGATGCGTACGAGTTCATGGACATCTTTGGTTGTGCTTGGACTCTATTCATTACTCCTTTCGTGCACATAGTTGGGCTCCAAAACAATGAAAACATCGGTCTTGAGGAAAAGAAATGGAGCATGCTGGGTCAACACGCTAGGTGCATGCGAGGGAGGAATGGGGCAAAATTGGTTGAAAAGGCGATTCATTAAGAAGACACCATGGCACATTAGGTTTGAGATTGAACAAGAAGAGGCAAGCCGCTTAGCAAATCTCTAGGAGCACGTGATAAAAGATAAGCATACCAACTTGGAGGACATTCGTTGCCTGTATCTTTACTAGGTTTTGAAAATTCTCCTTGGTAGACTTCTAATGAAAAGGGACTAAACTCAAGCGAGCCTTCTTCTAGTAGTGGGAACCATTCGAGATGACGTTAACATCAATCACTCCAAATTGGATATATTGGTAGAAGTTGCAAACACTCTGCTATAGATGTGTGACCGATCTTAGGATGGAACATAAGTAAATTTTCAGGTTTAATTTGGCTTAGTTTTTTTCTCAAAATCTATGTTTTATAGATGGACAATACCTACAGTTTTGTTAAAAAATTTAAGTAAAAAATTATGTGGTTAAGGCAACTTAAAAGGGGGGAAAGCACTAGTTTCCCTATGTAAGACACGCTTCCTCTCTTTGGTTCAATTTTGTTCAATTTTGATTATCTCCTTTAAAGCCTAATTGAACTTATCTAAGTGATTGAATTGGTTTCCCATGTGGCAGGTCAGCCAGTGACACTTTTTCTGTACTTGAACTTATCTAAGTGATTAACTTGGTTTCCCATGTGGTAGGTCATCCGGTGGCACTTTTTCTGCCAGTAATATAAAATAGCATAGCTAGCTTACAAAATTAATACTTACAAAGTAACATTTTTTTACACAAAATACCAAATATTTTTTATTTACATACATTTAGTATTATAACATATATTGAAATTAATTAATTTAATTTTTTTATTTATGATTTTGTAATTAGTGTAATATTTTTTATTTTATAATTATATTATTATTTTTTAAAAATAGGAATATCATTTATATTGCTTTTAGTTTCTTAAATAAATTATATGGTTGCAAGTAAACTTATCTAAAATTTAGAACATTTCTAAACAATTATATATATATAGTCAAATTATCATTTCATTAAATAAAAAATGTGATCTTATGTGTGTTTTGATTTCCATATTATAAAAAAAAATTAAAATTTTTATTAATTTTTTTTTTGTGAAATATCACTAAATTGTTTTGCAATGTTTAATAAAGTTGATATAAAGACATTTACAAAATAATAATTTAAGAGCCTGATCACAGAAGAGAAACATATTTTTAACTTAAACCCACTCAAACTAACATATAAATTAATTATTAAAAATTTGATTTATTTACATTTAGATTGAATTGCAAGTGAGTAATCTCTCCCTTAGGCACTTAGCCACTTCACTCGTGGCTCTACACTGGATGATCATTATACTTTGCATGCTAGTACATAAACACCATCACACCACGTTGCAGGCTGTATTTTTATGGATGACGATGACGATAAATGCATTCATTTTTCGTAAAATGACGCACATCCCTCTTTTAATACCATTGAAAATCCATGGTTAAAAAATACATTGTAAATCCACCAAATTAAAGTTACAAATTATTGATGAGGGTTTCTATGGATTACAAAGACTGAAACAATTTTGCGATAATCAATGCATTCATTTTTCATAAATGTGATGGTTCAATTAATACGTACATCCCTCTTCAAATAAGAATTGAAATCAATGGTTAAAAAATGCAATGTAAATTTACCAAATTAAAGTTATAAAATAATTAAAATGTTATAAAACAATTATGTCAATTGAGTGTAGATCATGTGGTTGGGAGGAATGTTGTTATCCTCTCCACTTGGATTGAAATCTCGCTTTATGACACTTGTTCCTTGGGAGTCAACTTTGACTATGAGAAGGATCTGCAAAGAGATTATACATACGGTGAAAAGCTAAATTGGGTCCCTAACTAGAGCCTTTCCCATGTGATTAGATTGCCTTATATTGCCATATTTGTTCTACTTACATTACCATTTAAATATCCATAACTCCCACTATCTTAGTTAGTTTATTTTCTAAGGGTCAATTTGTTTCGATCCTAAACAACTTGAGTCTATTCTAAATTTGTCTTGATACTTAATCTTTTGAGTTTACTTTGAATTTGTCTCTTTGATTGAGTTTGCTTCCAATTTATATCTCTAAAATTATGACAATGCAACATATCCTTTGGATATAAACTGTGTACCTATTTCCCTTTATTTCTGTGACTTATAAATTATTACATGTTATTTCTAATCCATTAGAACATTATAAAGATATGATTGGTGATATGGTATCCGAGAGTTGAGGTTGCAAAAGGAAAATTGATTTTAGTTTAATGCTAACTTCTTCTCATTTCTTTCCATCTTCCACTCTATTGACCTGCAAATCGCCATAACAAAATGACTCAAATCCTTCAATCCTTGACATGTTGGTACCGAATTTTAGCTTCCTAGACCCATCTAGATTTAATTTGGATTTGAAGAAATCCATACATTTTTGTGTTGTTCATATTATCTATTCCTCCTCCTTCCCCCTGTATTTTGCATTTAGGTAATTTTATGGTCTCAAGTTCTGTGATATTCCATATTTTAACCATTTTGATGTTTTAAGTTTAATAATGCAATTTTGTGCATAGGTGCCTTTTACTGTTGTACTTTGTTTAAACACCATGAAGTATAGATTCCATGGTGATTGTAAATACTTGTGAGCATTGATTATGTTTGCTATTAATAAAAGGCATAAGACTCACTGAGGCAAGAGCACTTAAAGGGATATGATACCACAAGAGGGGAAAGGTGGACGAGGGGGGTTGGTCCAAGGGAATGTCTCTTATGCCTAATTGTCTAACCCACCTTGCCATTACCCAAACTCTTCAATCTATTGCAATGTTGATGATTGGTTTATAATCTCAACCTCTAGTTTAATGGAAATAGGAGAAGTGGAGAAGTAGTAAGACTCCATTCATTTTAGAGAACCTAACCATCTCCTTTATTCATGCAACCAATTCCTATATCCATGCAACCAATAAAGGTTTCATGAGGACACTTGATCCTTATCATTTAGGAGGTGGAAGAGTTAGAATGGACTCTTTCACTCAACCTACATACTCATCTAAGAAAGAAAATTCGGATTTGGGGAGAGAGCTAGTTTTTGGAGAGGGTAGAGGAAAGAATTTGTTTATTTTATTTTATTATTATCTTGGATAAAGAGGTTTCCATTCTAAGGAATAGAACAACCATGAAAGGAAGCCATTAGGATCTTGGGAGGAGCGAAGCACTGAGAGAATTTTCTGTTGAAAATTATTGTTTTTTTGCAAGTAAGAAAACTATATGGGCTGGTGCAAGGTAATGCTACCCAATTATGACATGTTAGTTGCAACGACATTCTGGAAAAACAGAAATATTATCATTAAAATGAATTATTAGAGGTACCTACAAAACTTTTTTGGATTAGGTGTAAACAGATGAAACGTAGAAAAACGGATGACCTTCCGGAATATATAACTTTTATTTATGGAAAAGTGGTATAACCACCCCAAAATGTCATTATTCAAAGATTGGTATGTTATTTTTTTTCTCAAACATAATGCACATGTTTTTGTTAAGCCACCCGTTTGCTATGTAAATTTTCAATTTACAAGAAAAAAAAATATGTAGAGGCGTAGGAAACAAAAGAATCTTGTGCGGGGCTATTTTTCCAAAATTTTAAAAGTCAATTTTATATTTTTTTTAAATTACTGAAGTCAGTGAAGCCCTAAAACGACATGGTCAAGTGTTGAGCCACCATATCATGGTCTAAAAATAATCAATTTTTTTTTTTTTTAGGTTGTAGGTATTTTCGTGCGGGTTCTCTTCCGTTTTCGAAATAGGTAAGCCAATCAAAAGTTAGAGGCCAAATAAACGACCTATGTTTTTTACAAATTTGACATGAGTGCAGTTAAAAATGAATTAAAAATAGAAAACAACAACAGATCTATTCAAAAATTATATATTTAGAATATGCACACAGAGCTCGACAAGCATGTGCAATTTCATCTGCAGTGAACTCGTGGAGCTTATGTGGAACTAGTTGTGAAAAAATGAAAGTTACAGCATTTGATGTTTTCTGCTATAAATCAGGCATAAAACAGACCGAGCCTAAAGGTGCAATCCGAAGCTAATTCCAATCCTGCAAGGGCGCCAAAAACAATTTGAATTCAGGCACGCGTGCGCGCAACTATGCGCACACACAAACACGCGCACACGTGACTGACAACGCGCATGCGTAGGTGCACACATGCATTAAGAACAACGCGCACGCGTCCTTGCACGTACGCGCTATTGTATGCCTTTGTATGGTTTATTTAATTTCCTTTGTCAAGGGGATACATGAAGTTGATGAAGATGTGATGATGAAGAAGATGATGATGATGGAGATGTTGATGAGGAAGGGGGAGATGACAATGATGTTGAAGATGTTGATGATGATGTTGATGATGATGTTGATGATGGTGATGGTGATGATGATGATGATGACAATGGTGATGAAGATGACGATGAGGATGATGGTGATGATGATGAGATGATGGTGATGGTGATGATGATGATGGAAATGGTGATGAAGATTATGATGAGGATGATGGTTATGATGATGATGATGATGATGGTGATGGTGACGAGGATGATGGTGACGAGGATGATGATCATGATGGTGATGAAGATGGTGATGAAGATGATGATGATCATGATGAATATGATGATGATGATGATGATCATCACCATCATCACCATCACCATCATCATCAACATATTCATCATCATTGTCATCTCCCCCTTCCTCATCAACATCTCCACCATCGTCATCTTCTTCATCATCACCACCTTCTTCATAATCATCATCTTCATCACCATCCTCATCAACATCAACATCATCTCCATCATCATCATCTTCTTCATCCTCATCACCATCATCATCATCATCTTCGTCATCATCATCATTGTCATCATCAACACCATCATCATCATCGTCCTTCTTCCTCATCTTCATCAACATCTAGGTCATCATCTTCATCGTCAACGTCATCATCATCATCATTATCATCCTCATCATCAACATTGATGGCGATGATGATGAAGATGATGATGATGATG